>OX422220.1:92037993-92355493 GCA_949130495.1 Sambucus nigra
TTAGTAAATTAAAAAAAATTGACAGCGATGCTAAGGATGATCCAGATGAGATTCTAATTTGTTTTAATCAAGGACTGATCACCCGTAGTTAAATTAGGTGGGTGTCATAAATGTATCAGAGCATCAGGTTCTAGTGTCCTTAGTATCTGTATGTCTTTTCTACATTTCGGAGTAATGTTCTTTGATGTGGATCCTTATGATAAGATTGTTGTATTCTTGTACGTAAGCACATTTATGTTCTTTTGCTATTATAGATATATGGACTATGAACTCATACAATTAGATCTGATTTTAGATGCCACCCAAGAGAGTACGACCAACTAGAATAGCGATGAGGACTAGTGAAGAGAGGGAGGCTCAGCATGAGCCAAAGTTACCACAACCGCATTGGATGGTACGGCCGCACAGGTGGATGAGATAGGGGCACAAGCAATCAATGAAGCCATGACTACCATGTCAGGTCACTTTTCGCAGGCATATCCATAACTGCTAATAAGACCAGTAGTTCAGTCCCACCTGGGACATCCGTTTGGCAAAGAGTTAGGGAGACTTTTCAGAAGGGCCACCCACCTGAGTTCTAGGGTAGCTCAGACGTGATTACGGCGTGCCAATGGAAGAAAGATATTCAACGCCACCTCAGCATGGTTGAGTGTAGCGATGTGCAGAAGTAGATTTTGTCCACTTTTAGCCTGGTAGGAGTAGTGTTATAGTGGTGGGAGGCAGTTAGTACTATGTATGAGAGAGACACGATGCCTATTGTAGAGTTTTGGGTGAGTTTCGACCGTAAATACTTTTCGTCAGCAGTTGAGATAGAGATGAGGAATAAATTCATTGATGTGGTGCAGGGAGATCGAACGGTGGCAGAATACGAGGAAGAGTTCACACGTTTAGCTAACTTTGTACTAGACAAGGTAAACAGCAAAGAGAGGAAAAAGATGAGATTCATGGATGGACTAGCCTAAAGGATCAGGCAATATTTGATTGGCAACCCAACATTGGAAACCTATACTGATGTCTTCAATGCTGCACTACTTCACTACTAGGATCAACGCGTCTACCTAGATATAATAAAAGAGTGGGAGAATCTATTCAAGTATGTGGAGCAAGAGGGAGATATTCTTGACAGGGGGATGATGCCAAGAGGTTTAGGCCAGAAAGTTACCAACCTGAGAGTCAGGGTTTTAGATAGGTCCAGCAGGGTCCCCAGCAGCAGCAGGATCACGTTTCTCAGGGCCGTCAGGACCAAGGGAATAATAGGGGAGGCCTGCAGGACTATGGTCAGAGGCAGGGAGATTTTTCATGTCGATGTTTCACTTGTGGGGTGTACGCCATAAAAGAAAGGATTACTCAAAGTGAGGCAGGAGGAAAATACATTATGGATTCCTAGATATACAATCGTTGCAATAGATAATAGGTCAGCTTCGACAAGAGGATTATGTTCATGAACCCGACGATCAGGCGAGGCAGATGGCAAATGGAGGTAATATTCTATTTTAGCCTTATGAGTATGTGATTAGTTGGGTGACATCGGTACGTCACAATATATATATATATATATATATATATATATATATGTGTGTGTGTGTGTGTGTGTGTGTGTGTGTGTGTGTGTGTGTGGTAATACTAAAATTCAAGGGTGAGTCAAGTTTAGTGGGTGCGTTCATAATATCGACCTGGTTACTATGAATGTATTTACCGTTGGGTAGTGGGGATCTTCGGTGTAGCCTATAGGGGAGCGAGTGTGGGCACGAAGAGGATTTTTATGATATAATTTGCTACTTCTAAGAGTTAGGAAAGTAGAGTTTATTATGATCTCATGCAGTGACTGGATACCGAGGGTTTGAGCGGTAGTAAATTGTGTGATAAGACTATCGTTCTTGTTATTCTAGGGTCAGACATATTGTTTTGCAAGGCATCGCCTGAAAGAGGGTTGGGCGGCTTACATATATAAATTGTATTGTATCATATACTTCGGTGAGTATGTTGTCTTTTTATAATTGATCCCAGTGCGCAGGGACTTTTTGCTGATGTGATTCAGGGTGATTTGTGTTCATTCTCAAGCAGAGAGATATAGCTCATTATTTAAATAGCACTGAGAACTTATGATAGTGAGAACGTCGCGTTATATGTCATCTTTAGTGACATGAAAGTGGATGAGTAGACTTTTTATGTCAGCAGATAAGATTTTTGGGGTGCAAATTATGGACTGAAGGCCTAACGGATCTCGACAACCAATAATGTTAGGTAGTAGTGTATCGGGAGGTTCCTTGTTCGGATTTCTCTTTGCAAGACATCCCACGTATGAAACTTAGCAAACCTTGGAAGTTAGGAGAAGTTTGGTCACTAGGACATAGGTTTAGTACCTTAGTTATTGTACATAAATGTGATTACAACTAAGAGTTGATAGTTATATTATGATTTTTGGCAAGGGGAGCCATGTAGCATTTGTGTGATTATGCGCGGTTATAGGGTGTATGGGTGCCCTAATCAGCTAGATTTTAGAATGGTCTGTAATCAGAGGATGAGGAAAAGTATGTACTAAATATAAGAGTATTTGAAAAAGGGAGTTGGCACCTAGAGATATTGGAGCTTTCCCTAGCAGGAAGAACGTTATAGCCATTAGTATATAGACCCATCAGAGTGGGAAGTGTTGGGTAAGATGTTGTGTAGTCGCCAGGGTGAGTTGGTAAATAAAATGATGAAATATTGTGGTGTAGGGTGACTAAAGCGAATTGGTAACTAGATTTAATGGTAGTGTATAGATCGTGGGATTGAAGGATACCGTTAGTACAAGTATAGAGGGAATTACGGAATGGTTTTGACTTTAGGAATGAGGTGGATGTTGTGAGAGGTTATATCCGAAGCTGTTAGTACCAGACTTATCTAATTTTGAGGACAAAATTTCTTTATAAAAGATGAAATATGTAACATCTCGTATTTTTCAGTAATTAAGAATAAGTCAATTAGATAAATTTTAAATTTCACATGTCCACGTGATTTGATGGAATTAAATATTTTTGGGAAATAATGATTATTGGTGATGCAATAATTTATGTGGTATTTATTACATGTCATAGTGAGTATTATCGACGGGGCTGTGTGGGATCTCAACCCGAGGTTGCGTGTAGACCATATGAGGTCGAGATGGAAAATTATTGTAGAGTGACTCGGATCATGATTTAGAGCTCACTGTTGATTTCGAAAGGGTCGAAATAGTATACTCGGGTGTATAGTTTAGGTCCCGTGATGAATTTAAACCAACCCGGCACCGTTTAAGGGCGTTTCGATCATTTAGGAGCATGTGGTAGATGGAACTTCGAAATTTTAAGTAATATATCTTCCCCTTTGAGTGAGAGGCTAGGTTTAACATAATCTTAATAGAAGAGAGGCCAAAGGAGAGGAAGAGGAGAAGAAAATCAAGGCTTCCTACACAAATTCTCTCCCCAAACGTGACGGAATCGAAATCGGAGCAAGGGAAGATCAATCATATCAGCCTATCAACGGATTTATACCTGTAATCATAAGGGAAGTGTTTGTCTTGCATGTTTTTGAAGAAGTTATAATACCCGTATAGTGTAGGTTTTTAATTTCATAATTTCAATTATGTTCTTGGGAATTAGATGAAAAAAACTCATGATTCGGTATAGGATCGCCTGTATAATGAATACCTATGTGAATATAATATGAAATTAGAATATGTTTGATGATTATTATGGAATATTTATGGGTTCTTGGTCAAAAAACATGAATCTTGAATGACTTAGGGTTTAATTGATGAACATAAGATATCAATCTGCCAAAAACATTTATGTGACTTTAAGCGTATGCCATTTAAATTATACATAGAATTAGAGTGTAAGACATATATGTCTGGAAATTTCTATGTCTTAGCTTTCCAATGATCCTTGAATGAGGTCATTTGGAGTTCTGTAGAGGGAGAATCATAATTTTACTACAGGGTGTGTAATTTGCCTGAATTTTGACGTTACTTTAAATATACGAGATATTAATTGTACTTAGAATTAGAGTGAAAGCCATATATATCGGGAAATTTCTATGATTTATCTTACCAGTGAGCTTTGAATGAGGTCATTTGGAGTTCTGCCGAGGGAGAAATCGCAATTTTAGTACAAGGTTTTAATCTGTTAGAATAGTTACGACTAGATTCGGCTACCTAGTTCTGCACAGTTTTGCTTGTTTTGCTATATTTATTCAGGAGATAAATGATGAGGAACTTGGGGAATAATTTGTGGTTAAATAAATACTTAGAGAGAGTCAGTGAGTATATGGTTAAGACTTTTCAAAATTTTAATGTGAGTGATCTTGGAATTTGGACCGACGATAATGGATAGATTGATATACTTATTGCGAATTTGGAATTTGGGCCACGGGAAGGGAAAACCATGATCTATGACTTGAACCAATAGCGTATGAGTGAATTAACTACTAAAATAACTTAATGGGTAACTAGGGCCTTTCAGGTAGAGATTAATACTCGAAAAATGTAATAAGATGTAATAATTGTGAATCGATAGTACGATGAGTATTCGACAGAGAGATATTATGTATAGATTATATTTATAGCTTGTGTATATACCTATATGAACTATATTATAGTTTGGGTCTATACCTATACGGATTATATTTATAAGTTGTGTGTATGCCTATTATGTACTTTCTTATGTGTGAATATACCTACGCTTCCTACTATTACGGAGGTTCCGCACAGAGGTCGATCCCACCTTTATGATTCCAGTGAGGTCCAGATTTGTGCTCCAGAACATAGATACTAGGTACGATGACTATTTGAGCGTGCAATAGTATTGACGGTTAATTGGGTACGTTAGGTATGTGCATGACCCATAGGCTTGGAACTATGTTTTCCTCCAATATCTGTTGATTTGATTTTGGGTTTGAGGAGACATGCCAAACCATTAGTCCTTGATTTGGTACGAGAGTTACCTGGACTTGATAGCAGAGTATGCAAGTGTGCATCGCAATGGCCTGTCCGGGAGATGTTGTATTTGTATATATTTATATAGTGTGACGTATATATATATATATAGAGAGAGAGAGAGAGGATCTCATGAGGTCCTGCCGTTTGAAGGCTCTAAATGAGGTCCATTTTTTTAAAATAGTAAAAAAAAATTGGGGGGCTAATTTTTTTTTATGATTTTTAAACATTTTAGTAGGGCCATATAAAAAATAAGCTCAAAATGAATTTGTTTACTATTTTAAAAAAATCGGTCAACCTTTGTCAGTTTTTAACACCTTAAAAACTGACATAGTTTGACTGATTTTTTTAAAATAGCAAAAAAAATCATTTTGATCTCATTATTTTTTTATGGTCCTACTGAAATATTTACAAACCATAAAAAATAATCAGACCCAAAATATTTTTTTTATTATTTTAAAAAAAATGGACATCATTCAGGGAACTCAAATTGGGACCACACTTGATCCTTTCCCTATATATATATATATATATATATATATATATATATACTTATGTGATTTATCCTACTTATGTGTAATAGTAGGGGAGATAGATAGCGTATATCTAAAGTGATGTTCGTTCTATTTATGTGTAATAATAGAAAGAGGTAAGGCATAAATAAAGTATAAACTAAGTAGAGAAACTTAATGAAATAATTTAGCGATAACATATGCGAAATGTTAACTAAATGGCTTAATAATAACATACGGGAAATGTTAATTATTAGTTAGTGGATAGCGTGTTGTATGGACGGTACAAGTGGAATTAAATATAAACTCAACAAAGGGCTTGAAGATAATTAAGGGTATACTTTAACATACTGTATGGGCGGTACAGGTGGGCTAAACCTGATATTTCATTCCTATAGTAGGAGACTTGCAGGATTTTGATTTGACGTATGTATATTTAACGTATCATCTCCTAATTCTTAATGTGAAATTAAATGTTTTATAAATCAGATGAATTATATATGTTAAAAATCATTCTAGTATGTTAAATTCATGTCTTAGTATGATAATGCATGATTAGACTCCATACTCTTAAGATGTAAGTGATTCATAACATAATATGCCCAATCATGTAATTAAATTTATTGAAAATGTTGGTTTATGTTCATGTGTGATTATCACAATATTAGAAATTTTATAGGTAGATTCCCATGAATTTAGGATGAGTTTTGGGTAAAATAACGTAGTTAAAACAAACAAACATTGGGGTGGATTTTTAGATCCATAGGTTTGAATTGATTTGAGTATGTTCCGGATGGATCCAACCCTAGGGATTTTCTCGAGTGTGGTTTTTTTAGTTTTGGGGCTTTGGTCCGGTGATTCAAGGTGGTTATTATATAATGTTCATTATCATTTTATCTAGTCGTCTTAGGTTAAGGGTTGAAAATGTGTAACAACCTAAATTATTAAGATAGTCAAATTAACTGGTAATTTGAGGTATGACTTGATGATATTAAACAAGTTATGGAACTGAATTAATATTAGAACACTCCTAAAATGAATTAGGACTATTAGATTAATTTACTTAAAGGACGTTTGTTTTTTAGCCTCTCAATATATAATGCTTAGTGTGTAATGCTTAACTCTAAATACTGAAAAATGTGTTTAATTTTTATCTTAATATATTATTTTTTTACAGTTATTTGGTTCTGAATGCTAAATATAGGTAATTTGACCATTTCATCATTACTAACTATTACTACTATGTTTTGTATTGATGTCCATTAAAAATAAAATAAGGCTAAAATTGGAATAAAATTTCATTAAAGAATTCAACATTAAGCATTAAGCATTAAGCAGGGAACTTGCCTCTGAATGATTAATATTGAATTTTAACTATTTTTCAACATTAAGAGGGAAAAACAAACACCAAACATTTAACTACCTAAGAATAAAAGACTAAGTGTTCAATTAGTTTAGATCATTTAAGACAAAACACGATTTAATATGGCCTCCCTAGAACTAATTTAAGTCAATTCAGTCCAAGAAAAGGTAGGTGAAGCCAATCAGATATTTAACAAGGGTCAATAAAGGTAAAATGACAATTGGGTTGATGACACACTTCACATACTGTCACTGTATTTTTTTTGCATTTTTTCATATTTTATATTGCATAATTAGCATGATGAAGATTGAATTAAATCAATTAATAAATGCCATATTTCTTAAAATTGAGAATATTGTTTAAGAATTAACAAAAAAATTATTCAAATTTTTATTTGAATTAAAAATATTTTTTTACGTTTTAAAAAATAAATTTTTGTCCGATTTTTTTGTGCACATATCTGAATAGACACAAGTGTGTTTGTTTGAGTACACAAATCTGCTAAGTAGTATAAGAGCCCTTGATTTTGAATCTGATCCTACGTTGGTAAACCTTAATCCACACCTAGAATTTACCACAAAATCAAAAGTGTGATATTTATTTAAACATTTCCCGGCTATTTTTGTAGGCTTCTATGTGCCTGAATATGCAAGGCATATAGTTGTATACCATGTGCACCATCTTTCTCCCTTAAACGTTAGAAAGGGTTTTATCCAAGTCATTATTTTTTGTTCCCTCATCAGATTATATGTTATTTTTTTTATTTGATTTAACTGGCTACTTAGTAGGAGTGGAACACAGTTGTATCCAACTTGCTTCAACCATCTTTACAACCGTTAGATTGATTATGTTCCCACTATTCCTTTTGTAACCGTTGAGTCTAGCGTACTTAGTATTCAACATCTAAAACCATTTACCAGCCTTATATTTAGCTCGAACAGTTTTTAATAAAATACCGATCGTTTTTGTTACTTCATGGTTTAGGGTTATTAAATCATTTCACTATCTTAGCTTAACTTATAAGCACATATGGCATCCCTCGAATCATATAAAAATGATATACACCCTCCATTTATTTAGGGTTTCTAGGACCTTCCTCTTATACCTATATAAAGAACCCTTCTCTTAGTAAGAGGAAAAAAAAAGAATAAGTGAGGGTGAGTAGAGAGGGAAATAAAGAGAGAGTAAAAAAAGACAACCCTTGAGTGAGAAAGATGGAGAATGGAGAAAAGGGGTTAGTTGAGTGTGAGAATGCATCCAAACGCTCATACACACAAACCTCCATTAAAACACATTTTTGTGTTTCTAGTTTTGAATCTTGGCAAGAGGGGTTTTGTCCAAAAATATTACAAGTTTTCTAAGCTCCTGGGTTTGTGATATAAACCCACATGCAAAATACAAACTTATAATCACACACTATTATTTTTATGGTTTTTTTAGAGATGTATTGTTAATCTTAATAGATCTGAGATTTATAGTTTATATTTGTTGATATTTATTACTTTCTTAAATAGATAGGAGTTTATGGTATTTTTGAGTTTTCATATTTGAAAATTTTTGTACATATCTTGGACATTCATAAAACTTAGATTTGGATTTAACTCTCATTTATTTTATATGCATATTTTTGTTCATATCTTTATAACATTTCTAATTTGATTAGATGTTTTTGTGATTTAAAGTATGCATGTTTTTTAGTAGAATGTGTATTAAATAACTAACTTAACACTTAATCACACTACACTATATCCATGGTCAACATTTGGAGCAATGTTGTCCATTTTAACTAGTTAAGCTTTTTGCAATAGAATAGTCTAGATCAAAGGAACTCCTAGGGTAAATATCATTTAGTTATATTTTATTTTTTATATTTTAGATCCATTTATTTGTTGTAACTTTTAATCTTCGATTGATAAGTGATTTTTACTTTGTCATCTCTTTAGAAAGAGACTATGGATGTTTCCCCCACTTTGGAGTTTTACTATGTAAAAATCTTATGTTTTGGTTGTCTATTAATTCGTAGATTAATGAAACACCCCGTATTTTCATGCATTTAATATTTAATTAATTCGGGAATTCAAAATTACTTGTGTGTCGTAATTTTAACTGAATTAATTATGGCAAGTTATATTATATGTTAATCGGGAAGTGAATGGTTAATATCTAGGGAAACTTAATTAGTAAGTGAATAGTAATAATGTATTTACGTCAATTCGAGTATTAATGACGGGACATGTACTTATTTCAGCCGGAAGTCAGTATAGACATATTTGGGTGTGAAATAAGGATTTTTCTAATTTAATTCGGTTGCCAATTCGGAGTATATGGTTGAGTCCGGATGGGCCGAGATAGTCGGAAAAGTGTACCCGGGGGTAGTAAACGGGTCACGGGACTTTTTAGGCATAATCGGGCCCACACGGGGGCATTTGGGTCACTTGGGCTTGGCCCATTAGGAAAAAAATGGGATTAAGGTTAATTAAACAATTAAAAGTAACAAGGGAACGACTTAATTATTTTTAGAGGAGACTTAGAGGGTTAGGAAACCCTAACAGCAGCCAAAGGCAAATTTGGGGATCACAGGAGAGCCAAAGAGAGTCATCTTCAACCTTGGGCACTCACGATTCCAAATTCAGACTCTACGAACCCTAAGGCATGTGGTTAACTTGTTTTAGCATTTAAAGTGTAATTCAATTCATATTTATTTTATGTGAATAATTAAAGAAATTCGTTTTGGGATTTAAAGGGGATAAACATGGGGTTTTGTAAACCATGAATCTGGTTTCTAAATTGAGTAGAAATTCGTATACAATCTGAGATTTGTATTTGTATCTGGTAAAATGTGTAAACCTGGATGATTTAGAAATGAATTGGTATTATAAATTGATGTTTAATTGGGTTAAAGATTAAATGGGTCTTTACCCAAATTCGTGGAAACAGTAGAGAAAGCAAAATTAAGTGATGTTTCTGGACTTTAGGAAGGATCCTTATAAGGATTTTGATGTTATTTGTCGATGGGAAAACTTAGTTTTCAGTGTAGAAGAAACTAGGGTTTGGAGGTGTGCATCAATGGCTGAAATAGCCAACTCGGAGAAGACGAGGACATGATTGATCGATTGATCGAAGGTGGACCATCGATCGATTGATGGTCCGGAAATTTTGACAGTTCGCCCAGTTTTTAATGTATAGGGAAAATAATTAAAAATCCTTCCATGCCCTAATTGTTGAGTAATTAATACATGGGTTTAAATCTAATTAATTGTGAATCAAGATTAATTAGGATGTGAGGGCGTCTTGGTGTGACATCATAATTAAAATTAATTGGGATTTGGAGAAAATTAGGTGTGACACACTAAGGTTGAATTTTGGAAAGTTTGTTTCGAAATGATTAAATATGGATGTAGTAAACAAATCCGGGAATAACGGTTTGAGCTATACCGAAATGTAAATTTTATTTAGGTGAAGGCTAAATAATTTAGAGTCGGGGATTTAGACTTGGGTAATGTTACTTCAGGCCACGAAAGTAAGTCTGAATACATTGGTTAGGGTGGTACCAAAAGGAATTAATGTGAAAATTAATTAATAATTAGAGTTGGGCCATAAACTCAAAATAAAATGGAATAGGCTTGTGTCACAGACTTAGTGCACGGTGTAGCCGGGATATTTTATATTTATATATATACGGTGTGTGATAGTATATATATATGATGTGTACATTAATATCAGTGAATATATATTATTATTATATATATACTCTAATGCTATAGGGGGGAGGTTGCGCGTAGGGGATGAATCCCCTAGCTTGAGGAGTAGGGCGAGTATAATCCCAGGTCATAGCGTCTGTTATATGGGTGAGGGGCATCTCACTTTCAGGGAAGGAATATGACCGCCTCCAACATTTATGTATTAACCAAGTTAGTAAGCGGTTCTGACTTGGGGGTAACTAGGTTATGTTATCATACCTAGTGGGATACCACTTTAGAGGATTTATACCCGGTGAGACTTTACTCAGGGGGGATACTATTATTAAATGTTATATTAGTATGTTTGTGAATACTGTAATATGATTGAGTATATAATTAGGTAAATAATTATATACGGGCTAATTAATACAAAGCTTGAGTTGTATTATATGTATAACAGACGTGGAAGTTATATGAAATTAAAAAGGGAAATGATTTAAATAAGGTGATAATGATAATAACTTAAAAATCATAATTTAAGCATACTCGGTTAGAGTAGGGTGTTTGCAAGGGGTTTTATATTTTATCTAGTCATAAGATGAGGAAGTGGTGAATTTATATAAGGCGTTAGTAGTGCACATTAGAGGAGGGGTGAGGATGTCCTCAAGGGAGTGCGGCACTAACTAAAATATGGAGAGCATGCATATTTATTTATTACTCCAAGTTAATCATTTGTTAAATGTTTTTCAAATGTTTTTGGGTACTAACCCTTGCTATAAAAAAAATTAAAAACCTTTTAGGTGTCCAGCCACAGGGACGCCAGGCTTGACCCTATTTCAGGAATTCATTGCTGCAGCATATGTGGATGTTGCGGGAGATTGATAGACGCCTCAATCTTTCATTCTAGTATAGAGACTTATATCAGTTATATCGAGCATGTCGCTCACAGTTCATTTAGTTTTTGTCAGACTTGTTGTGATTGATTACTTGTCTTTATTTTATATTTGTTGGATTTCAGGCCGATGGTTTATTCGGTCAGTCATTTAATTGTGATTGGTTGTTTCAGTGATATGAGATTGTTATGTTGTTTTATTTTCGCATGAGTTTCATTTAAGATAATAAAAGATAACACTTGGCACCAGTCTAATTTTCTCACTTAGGTGGTTAGTAATTAAAAAGGCGACAGTGATGCTAAGAATGATCCAACTGAGAAACCTATTCTAACTTAATTTAGGATTGATCACCCAGGGTTAATTAGGCGGGGTGTCACAGATGGTATCAGAGCATCAGGTTCTAGTGTCCTTAGGATCTGTGCGGCTTTCTACGTTTCAGCGTAGCACTCGGTTGTTATAGAGCCCTATTATTAGGACTGTTGATTCATTTTCCATTTGTGAGATATCGTATTTCTGCTGTGAATATTTTTGTGTAAATTGTGTACTTATACGATTCAATCTATTTCAAATGCCACCGAGGAGACTGAGAACGGAGAGGGATGAGGCTAGGGATGAGGTCAGGGAGGCTCATCCGGAGCCACAGGTACCGCCACAACCACCCCCACCCGAGTTGATTTCTACTACTCAGGTGGCAGTGATAGTGGCCCAGGCGGTCGAGACAGCGATGCGAGCTATGTCAGCTCACTTTCCATAGCCCCAAGCACCACCTCCAGTGGCACCAGCAGTTCAGGCTCCAGTGGGGCCACCATCTTGGCAGCGAGTTAAGGAGACCTTTCATAAGGGTCGCCCACCTGAGTTTTGGGGTAGCACAGATGTAGTAGAGGCTTGTGACTGGAAGAAGAACATTCAGTGCCATCTGCGCATGCTGGAGTGTACCGAAGTGCAGAAACAGATGCTCGCTACCTTTCGGATGTCAGGGGCAGCCTTACAGTGGTAGGAGTAAGTGACCACCGTCGAGGAGCGAGATTTGATGACGATAGCAGAGTTCTGGGTGCGATTCGATAGCAAATACTTTCCTTCAACGGTAGAGACTGAGATGAGAAAGAAATTCAGTGATTTAGTACAGGGTGACCGATTAGTGGCAGACTATGAGGAAGAGTTCACCCATTTGACAAACTTTGTGCCAAATGAGGTGAGTGATGAGGAGCGAAAGAAATAGATATTTATGGATGGCTTAGCTTGGCGGATCAGGCAACATTTGATTGGGAATCCGGCGATAGTAACGTATACAGATGTCGTTAATGTCGCACTTGTACATTGCCAGGATAATTGCTTCCATACTAAGGGGAGCAAGAGAACAGGGGAGCCGAGCCAATAGGGCAAGGCAGTTACTAGTGGTGACACGAGTGGTACTCAGTAGCAAACAGACAGTCAGCAGGGGAATTAGGCTAAGAAGTTTAAGCCTGGTGGGTTCCGACCAGGACGACAGGGGTTCAGGCACGGGCAGTCGGGCCCGAATCAGCAGCAGCAGGGCCATCAGGACCAAGGGAACAATGGGGGAGGCCAGCAAGGCCAGCCACGTCAGGGCCAACAGACGATGTTTTGTCTGTGGCCAGCCAGGACACTTCAAGAGGGAGTGCCCACAGAGGGGCAGAGGTCAACAGTAGGAGGCCCAAGAGGGGCAACGGGGGTAGATGCCGCCAGCAGCACCAGCCCCACCCACCCCACCGCAGTAGGGGAAGATGCACTACGGTCGGGTGTATAACGTCCGCAATGTTCCTAATCCTCCAGCACAGCAAGCATCGCCGGCAGTTGAGGGTATGTTTCTCATTCATGGTTATGAGGATAGTATTCTTTTTGATACGGGAGCATTGCATTCATTCATTAAATATAATTTTGCTAAACGAGTCGGGTTACTAGAGACCGCGGGTAGTGTTCGGATGTGTGTTGAGTCACTAGTAGACAGCGGGGCTTCGATTCACTCGATTTGCCGGGGGGTGGACATTTTGATTGGGAGGTTTAGTTTAGCAACGGACCTCTTGGTGTTAGATATGGAGGGGTACGATGTCATCTTGGGTATGGACTGGTTGGCAGGTTATCGGGCGACGATCGATTGCTACGAGAGGACGATCGTGTTCTCCATTCCAGGACAGGAGATGTTTTTTATAGCGATGTATAGTTACCTGGGGGGTCACGCACTCACCTGTATTACATCTAGAAGGAGACCTCACAGGAGGTGGCGATTCCGTTGGACTCAATCCCGGTGGTGAGGGACTTTGAGGATGTGTTCCAGGAGATACCAGGGTTGCCACCTAGTAGGGAAATCAAATTTGTGATCGATTTAGCACCGGGGATGAGGCCGATTGCTCGGGCCTCATACTGTATGGCCCCATCAGAGATGCGTGAGTTGAGAGAGCAGATTCAGCAGCTTCTGGGTTAAGGTTTCATTCGGCAGAGTACATCATCGTGGGGTGCACCGGTGTTGTTTGTAAAGAAGCGGGATGGCTCACTACGGTTATGCGTGGACTATAGAGAGCTGAATAAGGTGACGATACAGAATAAGTATCCGTTGCCTAGGATTGATGATCTATTTGACTAGTTGAGAGGGGAATCTTACTTCTCTAAGGTCAACTTGAGGACAGGGTATCATCAACTACGTATCCGAGAGGAGGATGTTCCTAAGACCGCTTTCCTGTCGCTGTATGGATCTTATGAGTTCAGGGTGATGCCATTCGGGCTCACCAATGCACCAACAGTGTTCATGGACCTCATGAACAAGGTTTTCAGGGAGTTTCTCGATCAGTTTGTCATCGTGTTCATTGATGACATCCTGATCTACTCGCGCACTGAAGAGGAGCACGCAGAGCATCTGCGTATAGTTTTACAGACATTACGGAATCACCAACTATATGCCAAATTCGAGAAGTATGGATTTTGGCTACGGGAGGTTCAGTTTCTTGGCCACGTGGTGTCAGACCGGGGTATTGCGGTGGATCCAAGTAAGGTATCGGCGGTGAGGGAGTTGGGGCAGCCCATGACACCGATCGAAGTGCGCAATTTTTTGGGATTGGCTGGTTATTACAGGCAGTTCGTCAAAGGATTCTCAAAGATTGCGGCTCTTTGACCAATCTAACCTGGAAAGGGGTACCCTTCACTTGGAATGATCATTGTCAGTTAGATTTCGACGAGCTAAAGGATAAGTTGACATTTGCACTCGTACTAGCATTGCCGAAGGGAGGATTAGAGTATCGGGTTTACACTTACGTATCCTTACAGGGACTTGGGGGTGTGCTACAGTAGGAGGAAAGTTCTATAGCTTATGCGTCTAGAAAGTTAAAGCCCCACGAGAGGAATTTCCCCACTCACGACCTGGAGCTAGCAGCAGTCATTTTTGCTTTCAGGATATGGAGACATTATCTTCTGGGGGAACAGTTCACGTTATTCACGGATCACAAATCACTTCAGTATCTCTTCACACAGAAGATTCCAAATATGAGGCAGAGGCGATGGCTAGAATTCATGAAGGACTACCAGTTTGATATTCAGTATCATCCTGGTAAGGCTAATGTGGTAGCAGATGTATTGAGTCGAAGACCGATTGGGGAAATATTAGAAGTCTCGAAAGCGAAGTGGAAAGAGATTCGATATGAGGATGATGTAGCCAGGGCTTGCATGTCAGCATTATCCATCACACCTGAGATCATTATGCGGGTTGTGAGGGCTCAGGCAGAGGACCAAATTTATCGAGATAGGGTAAGACAGTTTCTAGTTGAGGGAGTAGAGGGTTACTCGATCAGCTCGGAAGGAAGCTTATGCCTCAATGAGAGGTTAATTGTGCCAGAGGATGACGAGTTGAGGCACGATGTTATGACAGAGTCCCATGGGTCGAGATTTGCGGTACATAGCGGTGGAGATAAGATGTACTAGGATATGAGGAGGAAGTATTGGTGGGCAGGAATGAAACGAGACATAGCATAATTTGTTTCGAAATGTGCTACGTGTCAGCTTGTGAAAGTTGACCACCAGAGACCATCAGGGATGCTACAGCCACTGAAGATTCCCGTGTGGAAGTGGGAGAGCATCTCCATGTAACACCCCGCCCGCCCGGGGAGAGCGAGCGGAGCGCTACACGTCGATAAAACTAAACTAATCCACAAATAACAAGGTATAGAGCATCTAAATCCCACAATAAAACAAGAAATCACTATTCTCATCTTCAAATTAATACAACAAATCTCTCGAAATAATTACAACAATTTAACTATCTCGAAAATAAAATAAATCTCCAAATGCTCTATACATCAAAATAAATACAAGTCTTCTCATCTCTTGTATTAAAAATTCTTCCCAAATAATTCTCGCTGAAATCATCCCAATTGGTCCATAGCACTCAAATCCGTGCTCACCTGCCAACTAAGAAAAAGATGGGGAAGTACACAATACGACAGGAATATGCTCAACAAAGATGTTAGCGATGAACAAAGCGCAACAATACGACTACGAATACTCAAATCAAATAATGCAAATCTCAATAGCATTTTATCAATAAATTTCTCAACAACACATTAACCGGAGTGACCAGGCCTCACCATATCGCGCCATACTTTATCAAGTAGCCGGAAAAGGAGTCTTGGTGGGTGCCCAACATTAGTGCCATATTAAAATCTCATGACAACGTGATCAAAATAACATGAATAATACCTCATGAATGAAAATAATTCCAACAATTATTTTTCCAGATTTCCAAGAATTTAACAATTCAAAATATGAGTTCAATTAACAAGAATTCAACGGAATAAACACTCGCGAGATTTCAGGAGCATATTGTGTAAAACCCCATACCTTAAACCACCAAATATAACCAACATTAATCATCACATAATTTCAACCTCAAAATCTAATCAGACCATCACGTTCCTCTCGCGAAAATAATCAAATCTCGTTCTAGCCCAAACTCGAGAAAACACTAAATAAGCTTTCTAATCTAAGGTTGAAATCTTGAATAGGTTTGGGGCTATGGTTTATAGATGAAAGGGGGTAATTTTGGAGAGGTCTTCTGGTTGAAAAGTTTGAGAAAAAGTGATTTGAAAAGTCCATCCACGAATTAGTTGATATATAAAGGATTAAGAGTTTGATTAATAAAAGAGTTCTAATTAGATACAAACATTGAAAATTTTATTCCGGACGATCGGACCGTTGGAATTGCTTAAAATTTTAACATGTTATAGCGAATGGCGAGACAGGACTGCTGACAAAAATTCAGATTGATCGAACGGTCGGATTTCTAAAAATATTATTTTTACTAGAGAGTTTTATGTTCCGAGGACTCTTAGAGAGTTTTATGTTTTGAGGACTCTTCTAAATAATAAAAATTCAATTAAAACTCCATTTTAATTCCGATTTCGAAATCATTTGAAATTCTCGCCTTTAAAAATAATAACCAACATATTTGAGCAATACAAATAATTTTATCTCAAAATTTATTTTTTTCTCTTAATTTGGAAAATACCCCAAAAATTACGCGGGATGTTACATTTCCACACTAACAATGGAATTTCGCCCTCGAAATTCGCCGAATACCTAACTCTCAAAAATCAGGCCAACAATCTCCAAAAATAATCTCGTCTCCAAAATAATTTCCTCACATCTAATCTAGATGCTTAATACGAAACGATACTCTAAAATTTCTATCTCCAAAATACGCGCCACAAAAATGCAACAGACCCAAAAACCCATGACCCGAGGGTGGTCGTATACCTAAGCTCTGATTCCATTTTGTAACACCCCGCCCGCCCGGGGAGAGCGAACGGAGCGCTACTATCGATAAAACTAAACTAATCCACAAATAACAAGGTATAGAGCATCTAAATCCCACAATAAAACAAGAAATCACTATTCTCATCTTCAAATTAATACAACAAATCTCTCGAAATAATTACAACAATCTAACTATCTCGAAAATAAAATAAATCTCCAAATGCTCTATACATCAAAATAAATACAAGTCTTCTCATCTCTTGTATTAAAAATTCTTCCCAAATAATCCTCGCTAAAATCATCCCAATTGGTCCATAGCACTCAAATCCGTACTCACCTGCCAACTAAGAAAAAGATGGGGAAGTACACAATACGACAAGAATATGCTCAACAAAGATGTTAGCGATGAACAAAGCGCAACAATACGACTACGAATACTCAAATCAAATAATGCAAATCTCAATAGCATTTTATCAATAAATTTCTCAACAAGACATTAATTGGAGTCACCAGGCCTCACCATACCGCGCCATACTTTATCAAGTAGCCGGAAAAGGAGTCTTGGCGGGTGCCCAACATTAGTGCCATATTAAAATCTCATGACAACGTACTCAAAACAACATGAATAATACCTCATGAAGGAAAATAATTCCAACAATTATTTTTCCAGATTTCCAAGAATTTAACAATTCAAAATATGAGTTCAATTAACAAGAATTCAACAGAATAAACACTCGCGAGATTTCAGGAGCATATTGTGTAAAACCCCATACCTTAAACCACCAAATAGAACCAACATGAATCATTACATAATTTCAACCTCAAAATCTAATCAGACCATCACGTTCCTCTCGGGAAAATAATCAAATCTTGTTCTATCCCAAACTCGAGAAAACACCAAATAAGCTTTCTAATCTAAGGTTGAAATCTTGAATAGGTTTGGGGCTATGGTTTATAGATGAAAGGGAGTAATTTTGGAGAGGTCTTCTGGTTGAAAAGTTTGAGAAAAAGTGATTTGAAAAGTCCATCCACGAATTAGTTGATATATAAAGGATTAAGAGTTTGATTAATAAAAGAGTTATAATCAGATACAAACATTGAAAATTTTATTCCGGACGATCGGACTGTTGGAATCGCTTGAAATTTTAGTAAGTTGTAGCAAACGGCGAGACAGGACTGCTGACAAAAATTCAGATTGATCGAACGATCGGATTTCTAAAAATATTATTTTTACTAGAGAGTTTTATGTTCCGAGGACTCTTAGAGAGTTTTATGTTTTGAGGACTCTTCTAAATAATAAAAATTCAATTAAAACTCCATTTTAATTCCGATTTCGAAATCGTTTGAAATTCTCGCCTTTAAAAATAATAACCAACATATTTTAGCAATACAAATAATTTAACTCAATTTTTATTTTTTTCTCTTAATTTGGAAAATACCCCAAAAATTATGCGGGATGTTACACTCCATGGACTTCATTACGGGGTTACCTGTATCGCAAAGGGGTCACGAATCCATATGGGTCATTGTGGATCGGTTGAGTAAAGTGGCCCACTTTCTGCCAGTTCGCACAGACTTTGAGACGATGCGATATGCGCAGCTATTGATAGCTGAGATTGTTAAGCTGCACGGGGTACCGATTAATATTGTGTCTGACAGAGACAAGATCTTTGTGGCCCACTTTTGGCAGAGCTTTCAGGAGGCCTTGGGCACGGAGTTACGTTTTAGTACAGCCTATCACCCATAGACTGACGGGCAGACTGAGAGAGTCAATTAGATGCTAGAAGATATGCTCAGAATGTGCATATTAGACTTTGGGGGAGGCTGGGAGAAATATCTTCCTTTGGTAGAGTTCGCGTATAACAACTCTTACCAATTCACGATCGGTATGGCACCATTCGAGGCACTATACGAGAGACCTTATCGTTCACCCGCTTGTTGGTTAGAGGTGGGGGACAACAAACTATTGGGGCCGAAGATTGTTCAGGAGACATCTACCAAGATAGAGCTGATCCGAGGGAGGATTCGGATAGCTCAAGATAGGCAAAAAAGTTACGCTGATGCTTCATGGAGACATGTGGAGTTAGAGGTTGGGGATCAGGTATTGGTCCGGGTGTCCCCTATAAAAGGGGTGATGAGGTTCGGCAAGAAGGGTAAGTTAGCACTGAGGTACGTGGGACCTTTCCCTATTATCGAGAGGGTGGGTCCAGTAGCCTACAGGCTGGGATTGCCAGAGCACCTTCAGCGGATACACAACGTATTCCATGTAGCATTGCTGAAGAAATATCGCAGGAGTGAGAGGGCTTTCTGGCACATTCCACTTGAGGAAATGTATTTACAGACAGACATCTCATACGAGGATAGACTGGTGGCTATTCTGGATCGTAGTGAGCAAAAGTTATGATCTAAGGTTGTTCCACTAGTTAGAGTACAGTGGGCTCGTCACAAGGTTGACGAGTCTACCTGGGAGCGGGAGGAGGATATGCAGGAACAATATCCAGAGCTTTTCACCATAGGTACGACCTAATTTCAGGGATGAAATTCCTTTGTAAGGGGGGAGTATGTAACACCCCGTATTTTCATGCATTTAATACTTAATTAGCTCGGGAATTCAAAATTACTTGTGTGTCATAATTTTAATTGAATTAATTATGGCAAGTTATATTATATGTTAATCGGGAGGTGAATGGTTAATATCTAGGGAAACTTCATTAGTAAGTGAATAGTAATAATGTATTTACGTCAATTCGAGTATTAATGACGGGATGTGTACTTATTTCAGTCGGAAGTCGGTATAGACTAATTTGGGTGTGAAATAAGGATTTTTCTAATTTAATTCGGATTCCAATTCGGAGTATACAGTTGAGTCTGGATGGGCCGAGATAGTCGGAAAAGTGTACCCGGGGGTAGTAAACGGGTCACGGGACTTTTTAGGCATAGCCGGGCCCACACAGGGGTATTTGGGTCACTTGGGCTTGGCCCATTAGGAAAAAAATGGGATTAAGGTTAATTAAACAATTAAAAGTAACAAAGGAACGGCTGAATTATTTTTAGAGGAGACTTAGTGGGTTAGGAAACCCTAACAGCAGCCAAAGGCAAATTTGGGGATCACAGGAGAGCCAAAGAGAGTCATCTTCAACCTTGGGCACTCACGATTCCAAATTCAGACTCTACGAACCCTAAGGCAAGTAGTTAAGTTGCTGTAGCATTTAAAGTGTAATTCAATTCATATTTATGTGATATGGATAATTAAAGAAATTCGTTTTGGGATTTAAAGGGGATAAACATGGGGTTTTGTAAACCATGAATCTGGTTTCTAAATTGAGTAGAAATTCGTATACAATCTGAGATTTGTATCTGTATCTGGTAAAATGTGTAAACCTGGATCATTTAGAAATGAATTGGTATTATGAAATTGATGTTTAATTGGGTTAAAGATTAAATGGGTCTTTACCCAAATTTGTGGAAATAGTAGAGAAAGAAAAATTAAGTGATGTTTCTGGACTTTAGGAAGGATCCTTATAAGGATTTTGATGTTATTTGTCTATGGGAAAACTTAGTTTTTAGTGTAGAAGAAACTAGGGTTTGGAGGTGTGCATCAATGGCTGAAACAGCCAACTCGGAGAAGACGAGGACCTGATCGATCGATCGATGGTCCGGAAATTTTGACAGTTCGCCCAGTTTTTAATGTATAGGGAAAATAATTAAAAATCCTTCCATGCCTTAACTGTTGAGTAATTAATACTTGGGTTTAAATCTAATTAATTGTGAATCAATATTAATTAGGATTTGAGGGCGGCTTAGTGTGACATCATAATTAAAATTAATTGGGATTTGGAGAAAATTAGGTGTGACACACTAAGGTTGAATTTTGGAAAGTTTGTTTCAAAATGATTAAATATGGATGTAGTAAACAAATCCGAGAATAACGGTTTGAGCGATACCGAAATGTAAATTTTATTTAGGTGAAGGCAAAATAATTTAGAATCGGGTAATGTTACTTCAGGCCACGAGAGTAAGTCTGAATACATTGGTTGGGGTGGTAATAAAAGGAATTAATGTTAAAATTAATTAAAAATTAGAGTTGGGCCATAAACTCAAAATAAAATGGAATAGGCTTGTGTCACAGACTTAGTGCACGGTGTAGCCGGGATATTTTATATTTATGTATATACGGTGTGTGATAGTATATATATATGATGTGTACATTAATATCAGTGAATATATATTATTGTTATATATATACTCTAGTGCTATAGGGGGAGGTTGCGCGTACAGGATGAATCCCCTAGCTTGAGGAGTAGGGCGAGTATAATCCCAAGTCATAGCATCCGTTATATGGGTGAGGGGCATCTCACTTTCAGGGAAGTAATATGACCGCCTCCAACATTTATGTATTAACCAAGTTAGTAAGCGGTTCTGACTTGGGGGTAACTAGGTTATGTTATCATACCTAGTGGGATAGCACTTTAGAGTATTTATACCCGGTGAGACTTTACTCGGGGGGAATACTATTATTAAATGTTATATCAGTATGTTTGTGAATACTGTAATATGATTGAGTATATAATTAGGTAATTAATTATATACGGGCTAATTAATACAAAGCATGAGTTGTATTATATGTATAATAGACGTGGAAGTTATATGAAATTAAAAAGGGAAATGATTTAATTAAGTTGATAATGATAATAACTTAAAAATCATAATTTAAGCATACTCGGTTAGAGTAGGGTGTTTGTAAGGGGTTTTATATTTTATCTAGTCATAAGATGAGGAAGTGGTGAATTTATATAAGGCGTTCGTAGTGCACATTAGAGGAGGGGTGAGGATGTCCTCAAGGGAGTGCGGCACTAATTAAAATATGGAGAGCATGCATATTTATTTATTACTGCAAGTTAATCATTTGTTAAATATTTTTCAAATGTTTTTGGGTACTAACCCTTGCTATAAAAAAATTTAAAAACCTTTTAGGAGTCCAGCCACAGGGACGCCAGGCTTGACTCTATTTCAGGAATCCGTTGCTGCAGCATATGTGGATGTTGCGGGAGTTTGATAAATGCCTCAATCTTTCATTCTAGTATAGAGACTTATATCAGTTATTTCGAGCATGTTGCTCAGAGTTCATTTAGTTTTTGTCAGACTTGTTGTGATTCATTACTTGTCTTTATTTTATATTTGTTGGATTTTGGGCCGATGGTTTATTCGATTAGTCATTTAATTGTGATTGGTTGTTTCAGTGATTTGAGATTGTTATGTTGTTTTATTTTCGCATGAGTTTCATTTAAGATAATAAAAGATAATACTTGGCACCAGTCTAATTTTCTCACTTAGGTGGTTAGTAATTAAAAAGGCGACAGTGATGCTAAGAATGATCCAACTGAGAAACATGTTCTAATTTAATTTAGGATTGATCACCCGGGGTTAATTAGGTGGGGTGTCACAATTAACTAACTATTTTTTCCCTCAAACAAACAGAACAAATAATTATTGGAATATTGAAAAATTAAACAAGAATTTTATAACATACTCAACATAGATTATTATAACACAAATCGTGATTTAATTTTGTCTAGATCTATCTTTAGTATTAAGAGGTTCTTAATAAAGAAAAACAGATTGTACTTGAGCAAGTTTAACTTAGTTGAACTAAGGCTTGAGGTTATTTCAAATGTTATGAGAGAAGAGTCGTTTTTGAAAATTTTCTTTCTAAATAAAATTTTTCTTTAAGGTTTTTAAAGAAAAATATATCATGTTCTTTTAACATATTATGATTAAAGATGAACGATAGAATAGGGAACTTGAACAAACCTACCTTATTTGATGGAAGCGATATACCTTACTGGAAGGTGAGGATGATTACTTTAATCTAAGGCAATCTGGGAGATGAAGTTGAGATCTTGTAGAAACTAAATATAATCCTCCCATCAAACCTATTATTGAGGGAAGTGATTAGATGACTTAAAAAACTAATTATGGAATATACCAAAGAGGGAAAATCCCTCTTTCAGTACAATAATAAAGGGGAAATCTGATATTCGTGCATATCAATGAAACTGAATTTAAAAGAATATCATCATGCACTACCTATAAACAAGCTTGGGACATACTTATTACCGCACATGAGCATAACGGGCATGTCAAGGCAAGAAAAGTACAAATGTTACTTCACCAATTTAACGCCGTTGTGATGAGCGATTCTGAAATATTTGATTAGTTTTACATGAAACTAACCCATATTTATAAATAAACTTGATTCTAATGGTGTTGAATTTGATAAGGAAAATGTCCTCTTAAAAATCCTTAGGTACTTACCTCCTAGATTCAATTCTGAATTCTATGTAATAGAAGAGATGACAAACCCAAATATGACCCCTGAAATCTTGTATTGAAAACTAAGAATGGTAGAAATGGAAAATGAATATAAGAAAATGATCTTAAGTTCTTCTAATTCTAAGAAACCAAGCGAGTTTTACCTAGTCTTTTTTATCAAATTAAAACACATAGACCTAGAGGATGACATAGTGGATCTTTGAAACTCTTACTCATGAAATCTCTCTTCTTAGTTAACACTTCAAGAAAATAATCAAATTTAGAAATAATGTTGTTGATAATAGAGGTAATTTGAAAAATTGAGGGGTTCAATATCCGAAACTCCATAAAAGAACCAATGATAGACTGTTCCAAAATAAAGACCACATGTCTAAGCAAGATATGCCAAAGGTGCAGTGCCACAAGTGTCATAACTTTGGACAACAAACCAATAAATGCAATACAAATATTTCAAACATAAGCACGACAAATATAACCAGAACATGGTATGATGCCTCTAATTCATATGAGTATAAGTCATGCCAATCTGAAATGAATGAGATGTGAATGCCTTTTTATGTTAGGGTTATAAATGATGAATGTGATGATATATTGTTTTGTATTCATTTGTATGAAAATTACGTATTGATACGATTGATACTTGCATAAATAATAATGAGGATGTGTATACCACTGTGTTTTGAATAAATGTGCACCGATTATTTTGACAAACTCAATTGAAGGGTGTGTGAGTCCCATGTTTTCAAAAGATAAAAATTTAAGGGACACCTCATACGATGCACATAATGATGACGAAATTGAATAATATGAACCTAATTATTATTGTCAATTTAAATAACACCTCAAGTGTATGGGATATTATAGAATAACGAGTGTAAGTACGGCTCGAACCCACAGAGATTTATCAATTTTTTTGTTCAAAATAATTGTGATTGTCTAACTAGACTAAATGGATTTATAGATGAGATCTGTAATTGTAAACTAAGCTAACAAAAATAAAAAGTGAGACTATGAAGGATTTAATCAAGTGAGCGTGGAAACTAGTGTGTGAAAAGCTAGGACATCGGATCCATTTATCACATTTAACTAATATTCTGTGATAATTTAAATTCGACATTCTTGATTATATAACTTAAATTAAATCTATTCTTAGCGAATTTAATTTAAAAAAAACACGGTTGAGTTTATAATAAAACTTAGGTCTCTAAATTTAGATGGAAAAAATCTATATTCCCTTAAAAAGTTCACTTTTAAATTTCAAAGTATAGTCTTTAAGCCTGGACTATCAAAACAATCGAGTGCAAGCATAATCCATCAAAAAGTACTCACACTTAAAAATAAAAATATTTTTTTTTCAAACAAAGCCGAAGGTTTAAAACACACTCTCGCGTCGTTTTAAATGAATACCGAATTTTTAAAACCTTTAGCACATATCGGGAACAAAGACGAATTTAAATCACGCACAATATTAATCAAACATGATAAATTTCACCTAGTCCTAGTAAAGAAATTAAGATAGCATAATTGAAGACATAATAAAATTATAGGGATGAATACTAATTTTCATTAATAAAACAAACTTATAAATGTTGTGTCTCACAAATAAATTTGACAAAATTCCACCCACAAAAATACAATTCTTGGCCCTCAAATCTAAATAAAAATCTCAAAATAAAACTACCAAAAAAATTTCTAAAGTGGCTATCTAAAATTCTCCACACGAAATGATGATCCCAAGGGTCTTATTTATAGGCTTGGGAAGGAGGTATTAGGGTTTTGGTGAAACTCTTCCTGATTGGCCAAAATATGTTGAAACTTATCACTCCACCACTTCAATCTTTAGATGGGGATAAGGGACCGAATTTTCCTCCATGTGAAAAGTCTTAGATTTTCTTACTGAACATGCATGCCAAATTTCGTCCAAATCGGAGAATAAGAATTCCCGACTATTAGTGTAAAAACAAATTTTTTCGAACGATCGTAAAGTTCAACTTTTTCGCCCATTTTTCGAGTTAATCATCAATTTGTACCAAATTCCATCACTACATGCAAAATTTTCACTATGCAACGTTTTTCACAAATTAGCACAAGAATATTATAAAATTATCGAAGTGCCCATTTTTTACTTAAAATTTCCATTTTCAATCCAAATTCAACCATTCTTGATTTTTTTTTCCTTTTTTAATAAAACGATTCTAAGAACTTATTAAATAAAATAAAATGGGACCAACAAAGTATAAATTTTGGTATAAAATATACAAAATAATGCACTCATCAATTATTAAGATCTTTATTCAATAACCCTTGAATAACGCCTTAAGTTAGACAAGTTGATCAAAGAGTTGAATAAAAAGGTAGACATCTTAAGTAAACAAATGTTGGTTAAGGCAGAGGAGTATGAAAGCATTTGTAAGGTTTTTAAAAATTAAAAATTAGATTTTCAAAATCAAATTTCAAAGTTAACCGATTCGAATCATATTTTAGAATAAAAATATCGAGAGCCACCTTGGTTGATCTTGAAAAATCCAAGGAAAAAATTTCACATGTTTTTAAACAATGTCATGATTTTGAATCTAATTCAAAAACAATTGATCAAATCCTAAGTGTTAGATGAAATTAAGAAAGAAGGCAAAAGATGACTTGGATTTGATGAAACTTCAATAAATTAGAACCAAAAGGAAATCATTTTTATTAGAGCTTTTGATAATAGTTCTATTTTACCCTCAATTAAAGAGCTAAAACAAAATATTTTAGTTTCAAAATCTGTTAAGATTGATCATACTCCTATGCCAAATCAAATAAATGAGAAATACCAGTGTCCTAATAAAAGGACTTTGGAAACGGATTTTAAAACGGTCATGTATAGGAAAGATTACATCAAACCTATCTTTAAAGATTTAATAGAGTGATGCCAAATTGAAAGTAAAACTACACCCTAAGGTTATACAAATTATAAAAAAAAAAACTCCAATTTTTAAATTTAAAATTTTTATCTTTATACCAATAAAACCATAATGTTGTCAAAACAATTTAACCATTTTAATCTTAACCTAAATATGCATTTAGGTGATTATAAGCTAGAATAAAATAGAAAACCACAACATAACGATGTACGAGAAAAATCCACAAGGATAAGAACCTCGAACGGCCTAGCCACACAATAATATGGGTCTATTACAAGAACGATTTAGACTTACTTATAAACTTGACGCCTTTAAGCATTGGTGAAGCCTCGTTCCTTAATACCTCTAGACGTCTTCCAATGGCCACATAATGCATGAGATTTCCCATGTCTCGGTATCCCAACGATCTTACATATCTCATGACTAGTCCAGCCATTATAACATATAAACACGGTGTCCACCACTCAAAACACGCCCAACAAGAAGAGAAAATAGTTATGGTGAAGCACACAAGAGATCTCAAATAAATATATGTATGCAGGATTCTTGGATCTCAAACTTACGAGTAAACTAGGGTTAAGGAGGCTTTAGATTTGTTGACTCTAAAATATATTTTTGCAAAAAAACTTAATGAAAATTGATGTTAGTCTTAAGAATTTATAGAAAACATGAATTTCAAGCCAACACGTTTTGGATAAATTCGTTCAAACGAAATATACAAGTCCATTCAAAGGAATTCCACAATCTCATTTGATTGAAACTTGATCTCGTTTGACTGATATAGTGAATCTCGCTTGAACAAACATCAAAGAACTTCGAATGGATTTTCCCAAATCTGTTCCAATGAACTTTCCTTTGATCCTCATTTGAAGTTTATATGAACGATTTTCCCAAATCTGTTCCAATGAACTTAATGATCTCTTTCAAATGACTTTAAAAAATATATTTTTATTTTAAAATCCATTTTATGAAAAATTCCTCACATCTTTTTATAAACTAACACCCAAAAGTATCCAAGGATCAAACAAAAATATGCATCCATACCTTATTGTGATCCTTAGGATGTTGAAGACGAAACTCAGCATGTATTCGATGTCGCTTTAACTTGGTTTTTTTTGTCTTAGATCACACATTATAGGATTGAAGGACAAATAACTCAAATCCTACCTATGACTGAAATAAGTTTTGTCCAAATAGAATTAAGACAGTACACATAAAAATTGAATCTATTGGCAATTTGTCCATATAAATCTCCCCCTTTTGCTATTTCGAGACAAAACTCAAAAACCTATAGGGATGTCAAGCTCACTAAAACTCAATCCCAACTACAAAAGGAAAAAGTACAAATGCTTGACAAAAAAAAAAATTTAAGTAGCACTGTTCTTATAAATTTTTCTGCATCATTGTAAACCTGCACACTTAAACCCATCTTTCAAATGCAAAGAGAATATATAATAAATATAAATCTGCGTATACAAAAAATCCTCCCCCTTTGTCTAAAAATCTTCACTCAAGGTAAGACATCTCCCCCTAAGGTATAAATTTCTCCCCCTGAGTTAAGAGTTAGATACCAATACTCCCTCTTTTTGTTCAGTAATGGATAAAGATAAAGTTGAACAATATAAAAAAAATTCTCCCCCTAAATGTAACACTTGTAAAGACAAAAAAAACAAATATATCATGAAATGATGTAAAGTGAAACATGCAACAACAAACAAGCAAGACAACTCAAGCACACATAATTCAAACAATGAACAAATGATACCAATTTTGATGCAAAAATTAAAGCATGAGATGCCAATGTAAACACACAACAAAATATACCAATATGATCATATAACATGTCCGTTTGAATAGGAGATGAATCATAAGGAAAACATGGATTAAATGAAATACAAAGACTCAAAACAAACATACCATATATATATATATATATATATATATATATATATATATATATATATATATATATATATATATATATGTGCAAATATACCAATGATGCACAAGAATATATAGGTATAAACATAATAAAGACACAAAACATGTAAGCTTTCCATAGCCGTATAGCATAAATGCGTCTAAAATAAATGGGGTATGAAGTGAGGGGTGTGAACTAGAAATAAAAGGAATATGAACCAATAACTCAAGAAATGTCTAAGGAATATTATTTGACCGCATTAATTAATCAAACTTTGATTTTAGACTCAAGTGATAAAAAATAACTCATGAAGGACAAACATACATAATGCACACTAGCCTAGAAAATATAGATGATTCTCGGATCAATAGCGTCAAACAATTAAGTATAATTAGGACTCAATGTGCAAACCCATTGATCTTCAACTAATAACACCCTCAAAATAAACATATATCATTTTTTCTCTTTTTTCTACTAAAGATATCAATTTTCAAGCATCAATTTCAAAAACTTGGCCTTGGCAATATTTTATTTCCTTTTCCTTTTCTTTTCTTTTAGGCTTTTGCCAATGGTGGCATTTCATGAAAGAAATATTTCTTCCTTCATAGCCCTTTTCCATTGCTCACTCATATATTTTGAATAAAATAAACTCTTGCGGGGTGATTCTTATATGTATAAACCCCTTATAGTAAAAGGATATGTATATGACAAGATTTATAGGAGAAAACTCAATTAGATCATCAACTTAGTTAGTTATAATCAAAAAGAGCTCGTGAAAAATGTGTATAGAGGCATATGCAATGTTAATTCACTAAGCAAATTAAAACCAAACAACTCCATGCAAGCATGATTAAGAACAATCCTACGAACTGTAAACCACAAATAAATTTCCTAGCTAAATGGAAACATGTGATGAATGGGATTCAAACACACCGATTTTCCACAAAATATGTGTAAAACCAAACTACACAAAAACAAAACAAAAATCTTTTTTGGTTTATAAACATTTTTAAAAAGTATACCAATTTCAAAAAATACCTCAAACAAACAAAATCTTTAATATTTTTCTCTTATAGACCCAATAAATAAAAAATAAAAATACAAAAGACTCGGACATCATATAACTAGAAATAACATATGATATGAAGAAGAAAAGATAGTGAATAAAAAACATGCGAACACAACTAACCATTAGATATAGCATGAAAAGAATCATCTGCAAGCAAGCAAGAATCAACAAGTCTAACATTCAAAGCCTCCAAATTAGATTTCCTAACCCACATAGGTGTGACATGACGATCTAGGATTTTTGGAACCTTATTGACATTAGATATGGACTTCTTAGAACCTTTTCGAAGATCATAACAAAAATGCTTAAGGTGATCTTTCCTACTATAATGTGTGCAAGTGTAGACATGAAAAGGAATGTTATCTTTGTGTTGGCCTTTTATAAGATCCTTGACTACGGTTGACTCCCTCAAAATATTGTCTTGACTTTAGTAGTGGAAGCAATGGGATTATCGAAGTCAATTCCAACCTTGTCATTTTTTATTTAGACGATGCCTAAAATATTATCCAGACCTAGATTCCAAATCAAATTTGACATGACTCGACTCTCGTAATTTTTCTTCTAACTCTTTAATTATAGACATAAGTAAACGCTTGGACTATTCAAACATAATTGTTGATGTCAAAAAGTGAACTAGATCCAATTTTCTAATCACCGATAAAATATAATATGCGATGAAATAAACATAAGAGATAAAGAGTTTTTAGAGTGGTTCGGCTATGAACGAAAAGCCTACGTCCAGTGTGTTTGTATTGATTTGAGTGATTGCATAATGCTAGGTACTCTTGCTACAAGAAGAATAACCTAAAATATGTTCTATCTAGCCTTTTATGAAAGGAATACAATGTATTTATAGTGACCTAAAGATCAAGAGTCAGTTAGCCTTTATATATTCAAGCATTTACACCCGTACATAATGAATGTGATGGTTGATAATATTGACCACGTGTGGAAGGAACTTTGGCTATTTCCCAAGTTGTGACTATTTATATACTTTGATGATCTGCATTCATGTTAGTCGGCTTACCTGCCGAGCAACTATCTTCTGAGTCGCTTAAGTGGCTACTGATTAGGTCTTTTGCCACATACAAGAATAGGTGTCCATTTCTCATTGGTACACGTAGATGGATAATTTTTGGTATGAACAGAATCCCCTAATACTTCATTCTTGATGTTTTTGTAGAAAGGATGGAGTATGATTTCTTCAAAGTTGGTCGGTATAAGCCGACTTGTGGGACTTGTAAAAATTTTCCATGCCTTGATCATGTTATGGAAGTTTTGTGAATAATTTGAAAGTTAATTAACCTCTAAAGGGTATATTGGTATTTTCTCTCCTTTAGAGTTGTGCACCCATCATAACGTCAATCGTCGATATAAATAATCATTAATTGCACTATTTTCTAGGTAAGTTATAAGAGACGAGAGTTTTGTCGATTTTTTTTTACCATAACTTTTCAAGCTTTTCGAACTCTCTCTCTTCTCCAAAATTTTCATCTTTGAGATTTCCTTTGCATTTTACTCTTGCTTCTGCCTCCAATTTCTCTGTAAGCTTTCTTCTTTCCTTTCTTTTCAATTTCTTTCTTTGCTGTAATCATGGTTTAAATTGTTCATGGGGACTCTTTAGACGAATTTAGGTAGGAAAGAAACATCCATGATTGGGTAGATTTAGAAATTTTGGTGCTACCAGTTGAGGTTTTATCACTACCAGATGGTCATTGGATTCCCTCATTATTCATAGTTGAGTATGGTATCACTTTTCCCCCCAAACGTTTCTCTCTAGAGTTGTGTCAATATTTTGACGTCGTTCCTGCTAGAGTAGCCACCCAATCCATGGAGAATAGTGAATTAGATACATAGGCTTAACTAAATATACAGTACCCACATTGTCATCCTTGAGTTGATGTTTTGTTAAAAATGGATAACTAGTGACAGTACCTATTATTTTAAAACTAGGTTTTTCAATAGAGCTTTAGTCGTTAATTTACTAGACTCCAACAAAGACTATTTTGATTATGGGGTAATAGCAAATAATTGGCAACATGCTCCTCTTCAAAAAGGAGAAGTGTGTGATGGGACCAGAATCCCTCAAGTAAGACATGGCATAGGTTGCAGACCTTGATTACTGTATTTTTCTTTTTTTTTTGGCTAACCATTTGTTTGATAATATGTTGACTAATGTTTCTTGTCATGTTTTGCACAGTTGAGAGCAAGAAAAATTGTCCTAAAGAAGGGGACATCAACATTCAAGAGTTGAAGTTTATATGGAACATCCATCAAAGGATTGGTGAGGAGCATCCCAGAGCAACTTCTTACCTCTTACAATGCTGAAGTTTTAGTAATTCATTTATTGCTAGGCCAACTATTGTAGTACCTTCAATACCCATAAATTAGGAAAAAGAACCACTTCCAACTTCTTCGGCTGAGGATTCTGCAGAAGTTAAAAAGGATTTAGGCACCTCATCCTCCTTCGAATCTTAAGACATTTCTAATATTTCCACCTCCCCACTTACTATCATGGGCAAAAGGAAAGTCCTTGATTTGATGAGTGGAGCTTTGTCTCTTACTACCAAGAGAGCTACAAATAAAGTTGTCAAGGTTGTTGATGCCAAAAAGTCTTCTGTACAGAGAAGACATAAAAAATTATTGACAAGTGTAAGGACATTTTTCTCATGTCCAACATGTTACATTTGTGTATGTTGTACGCCGCTACATTTGGCACGTCACCTCACGATCTCACATGATGGCCTCAATCCGAATTCGGGAATCAAGCATTCATTATCTCCATTAATGTGTCCCATATCTTCCTCAACGACTTCACGTTCCACGATTTTAGGGATTTTATGCAAGTGGTACGTAAGAGAAGTCAAAATAATGAAAGAAAAGCAAGATAGTAAAGTTTAAGGCCATTTTCATAATTTTACAGCCATAGTCCGCAGGCTTGATCAACTATAAAGTTGAATATCTCACGGCAACGAAGATACTAGAAGAAACGACACATCAATCCGAGCTACAGTGAAGGAGTTATGACCTTTTGAAGATGGTGAAAATTCCTTGAAGAATGTTGTTTTCTTTTAACCCCAAACCAGTGAGGTACCAAAAATTGCAGGGAGAACCGGTTCGGGGTACACCAGAACTGGTTCGGGGTACCTGACGCTGGAAAGAGTCACAAAATTTTAAAATTCGTTTAGGATTCCTTTAAAAGCCAACTTCGGGGGAGTTATTTTGCAAGACTTGGAGAGACATTTTTTAGAGTTCTATTAGCTCAAGTCTTCATATTTTTTAGTCCCAAAACTCATGTTTTGATACACATATCATTGTCAAACCTTTGTGAATCCTTTTGTAACCCAAGAACACAGCTCTGCTTTTGTTCAAACCTTATGGAGAAGCCGTCTTTCTTCTTCATTGTTGCCCTCCTGGAAAGGGAAAATTCCAGCCGACAAACTTATGGAGAAGCCGTTTCTCTTCTTCATTGCTGACCACCTGGAGTTCCTACGGGAGATTTTAGTCGAGACATCGAAACCGACGCCTGGGGGTATTTCGTATGTCACCCTATTTCATTGCAATCCGTGTAAGCCATTTTTTTACAAATTATAGTGAAATAAAAGGTTTTGCCCCTTTGGGGGATTTTTCCTGAAATTGTTTGTTTTATCCTGCATGCTTAATTTTATTGGATAAATCATTTAGATGCATGTTTTAGGATTTAACTAAAATTTGGGATTAATTAAAATTGGATTTTATTTGAGAAGTCGCAATATTTCAGTTGTAGCGATTCTACAAATTAGTATCAGAGCGGGATACACTAAGTTAATGCGTTTTGATCCTGATTTTGCACAAAAATGGCTTTTGATGGTTTTGATGATCTTCGATGTCAAATTTTTGAAAAATTTAATTAGAAAATTCACACGAACTCTTGTTTTGAATCTTCTGTTGAAAACGAATATGAGAGGTGTCCTTATTGTGAGGGTGTTGGTCACACATTAGATGAGTGTACCACAAATTTAAAGAAGAAATTGAATAAACCGGTTTCTCATGTTTCTACCCTTAGTGATTACGATTCGAAAGAAGAAGTCTTTTATGCTTCTAGGCGAGAGTTTCCCACCCTTATGATTAGTGATGAGAGTGAGGGTGAAAAGAGTGAGGAGGAAGAAGAAGAATTGAGTGAGTTTCAAGTTGCCTACAATAATTTGTATTTTGAATCTTTAATGACAAAAAAGGAAAACTTGAAACTTAAAGTTGAATTGAAGAAATGTGATTTAGATAATGATAATATTGATGCGTTGATTAAGGAACTTAGGGCTCATAAGAAAATTTTGAAAGAGAAGCTTGAGTACGTCGAGGGTGAGAGAGATAGTCTTAGAGGGTTAATGGAGACTATGAAAAATAAGCTTTTAGATTTTGAGGATTCTAGACGTGTACTTGAATCTACGATAGGTGAACTTGAGGTGAAATTGAAAGATTCAAGTAAAGTGAAATTTTATTTGGAGTCTAGGTCTGATAAAATTGATAATATTTTAGACACCGTCGAGATAAAAAAGGATAGGGGCGGGATTGGTCTTGAAAAATATTTTGCACCCATTCCCACACGTGTGAGAGAGCCTCCTAGGATTGTTAAGAAAGAGGCACCTAAGTTTGTTAGGAAAGCGCCCCATAGGAACATCGTGAGAGAACCTCCTAGGATCATTAGGAGAGACCCACCTAGGCAAATTCGGAGAGAGAAACCGAGAAATTTGAGGAGAGGGCCACCTTTAGGTAACACAAATCGCCCGATTTACTCTAGCACACATTGCGGTAGGCAACGTCATCTTAGGCACTTTTGTTATAAGCTTTTAAATGGACCTATGAAGGTTAATGAAAGAATAAATTCGATTCCCAACCCCCCCCCCCCCCCACACTCCGTTACACATCAGTTTGGGTTAGAAAATCGGATTTAGAGGCTTATGGTTTATTTGTCCACGATTCCCGTTTGCTTGCACGTGATTCACCCCATATGAAATCTTTTGGTTGATTGTGTTTGCATGTTTATCATACACTAGTTGTGGTTTCATGATATATTTTTGCTAGTGTGATGACTTGTACTTTTTGTATAAATTTTTTTTGTTTTTGAAATTTTTTGAAAAATACAAAAAGATTTTATTTTGATAAAATTTTGAAAAATCCAAAAAGATTTTTGTATTTTGTTTGCACCGTTTATGGATGAACACTTAGGATGACCGAATCACAACATCATTCCATTATTTTCATGTGACTATTTGATAGTGTTTTGAGACAATAGGTCAATTCATCCTTGTGCTTTATAATGTTTGGAGTCATTAAGATGTAATTAAGTGTTACTTCCTACATGTTTGACTCATAATTTCCTTTATTGCACACATGCACGGATTTGTTTTATTATTGTTCTTGACTTATCACATGTTGGTTGGGTGTTTTTATCTCAATCCTGTCCTTAAAACAAACCAAGTGCAATAATACGAGAGTAATAAATGTAGTGCATGTAAAAACCATTTCCCGTGAGAAATTAATTGTTTAGTTTGAAAAAATGATGAGTGAACACGGGAAAGGGCCGCGAGTGAATAATAATCACGTCGTGAAATCCACCGTTTGAAAAGAGCCCACACAAAAAATTAAGGCAATAAAAAGATGAAATATGTCAAAAATTTGGGCCGATAGGTTTTCTCTAAGTTGAGAATTTAGTACCTCTTTAGATATAAAGAATTGCATTATTATAAATGAGGGAGTTTTGGATGGATATATCAATGGGTTTGCACGTCCTTTGAAAAGTTCTCAAAACGGCACTAAATAGTTTAGGACGTTATTGGTGTGGAAATCATTTGACTTTGATTTGTTGATTTGTATAAGACGACATTTAAATTTAAAAAAAATTTACACCTAAGGATACTTTTGATGTTCATTCGTTAGGAGTACATATGCATCGTGCACATATGATTGATTGAGTTGATTTTCCTATCAAATGTGTTCACACCCATTCATTCCATTTCCATGACTTGATTGTTTGAGTTTAAATCCATGGTGTGATTTTTGTATCATATTTTTCAAAGTGGTATTTTATTTTTTTTGTATGAAAAATTGAAAAATCCTAAAATAGTTTGTGAGGTTTTTGAGATATCCCTTTTCATGAGCGTAGTTTGATCTCTGTTTTCTATGCATTTTGTCGTGTCACTCCATGTTTTGATTTTTTTTCTTCTTATCTGTCTATTTGGGGACATAATAAAAAGGGGGAGAAAGAATTATCATGTTATGGGTGAGTTTGAATTTTGGGGGAGAGTTTTGAGATTTGACTTATGCTTTTATCATTCATTGGTTTCTATGTCTATCTCATTTCAAACTCGATATGTCACGTGGTATTTTTCTTTATCTCATGTGTGTAGGTACTACATTGATGATCATTGAATTGCACACCCTGATGAGATAAGCTTTAAGATTCCTGAAGATTTGAAGAACAAACGATGAAGACTTATTCATTTGTATCTTCCAGTTTTGGGTTCATGGGAGGGTAGATTTGTATAGGCAATGTTGTTATTTGATAATTTGGATTTTTTATGTATGTACCGGCATAGACATAGGGGGAGATTTGTAAGGACATTTTTCTCATGTCCAACATGTTACATTTGTGTATGTCGTATGCCGCTACATTTGGCACGTCACCTCACGATCTCACATGACGGCCTCAATTCGAATTCGGGAATCAAGCATTCATTATCTCCATTAGTGTGTCCCATATCTGCCTCAACGACTTCACGTTCCACGATTTTAGGGATTTTATGCAAGTGGTACGTAAGAGAAGTCAAAACAATGAAAGAAAGTCAAGATAGGAAAGTTCAAGGGCATTTTCATAATTTTACAACCATAGTCTGAAGGTCTGGTCAACTGTAAAGTTGAATACCTCACCGTAACTAAGATACTGGAAGAAACGGCACCTCAATCCGATCTACGGTGAAGGAGTTATGACCTTTTGAAGATGGAGAAAATTCCTTGAAGAATGTTGTTTTCTTTTAACCCCAAACCAGTGAGGTACCGCAAACCGCATGGGGAACCGGTTCGGGGGAACCGGTTTGGGGTACACCAGAACTGGTTTGGGGTACCTGACGCTGGAAAGAGTCCCAAAGTTTTAAAATTCGTTTTGGATTCCTTTAAAACCAACTTCGGGGGAGTTATTTTGCAAGACTTGGAGAGACATTTTTTAGAGTTGTATTAGCTCGAGTCTTCATATTTTTGAGTCCCAAAACTCATGTTTTGATACACACATCATTTCCAAACCTTTGTGAATCCTTTTGTAACCCAAGAACACATCTCTGCTTTTGTTTAACCCTTGTGGAGAAGCCGTCTTTCTTCTTCATTTTTGCCCTTCTGGAAAGGGAAAATTCCAGCCGGCAAACTTGTGGAGAAGACGTTTCTCTTCTTCATTGTTGACCACCTGGAGTTCCTGCGGGAGATTTCGGCCGAGACATCGAAACTGATGCTTGAGGGTATTTCTTATGTCACCCTATTTCATTGTAATCCGTGTAAGCCATTTTCTTACAAATTATAGTGAAATAAAAGGTTTTACCCCTTTGCAGGATTTTTCCTGAAATTGTTTGTTTTATCCTGCATGCTTTATTTTATTGGATAAATCATCTAGATGCATGTTTTAGGATTTAACTAAAATTTGGGATTAATTAAAATTAGATTTTATTTGAGAAGTCGCAATATTTTCGCTGTAGCGATTCTACAACAAGGTACCTCAGGTCATCAACAAGCTGAGAATAACTCTTCCGACCAATAAGAGTTGCTCAAGAAAATTCAAACCGACCTGGGTACTTCTGGGTCATCATCTGTAGTTGTTGATCCTGGTCTGGCCAGGAAATTGATAAAAGTTGGTACTCACCCTACTAATAGGGCAACTGTTGCTTCCTTGCCACGATTATTATTGGCAGAAAATATTTGCCAAAGTTTGGATTTGATAATTCTTTTCCCTTTGTTCTGTGTCCTTATTGTCTTCTTTTTCTTCTTATAATATGATATTTTTGCTTTGTGCGGTTTTTTGTGAACTTCAACCACTTTATGGAGAAGGGTGATCAATTATGTTCTTCTAGAGGATATGTGGAAGATGACTTTGAGGGTTTAAGTCAATCTTTGGAGACTTCAAGACAAGCATTGGAGTCCAATCAGAAGTTTTAGGAAGGAGAGTTACAAAAGGCTAATAACTAAGCAACTGTCGAGATTAGTCTGACAGCTACTGAAAATATGGCCAAGGTGGACGAAGACAAGTTGGTGCAGAATCAAACCCTTCCTAAGTCTATCGAGGAGAAGACAGTAGGTTTGATTGCTGACTTAGTTGCAGAGAAGGCCAAAAATAAGAAAATAAAGGAATATTCCCTTAATAAAGGTTAGGACAAAGCGTTTTTGGCTACCTCAATAAAAATTGAGTATATAAGGAAGAAGTCATTCAAGGATGGCTGGTCGGAGGCACTCAAGGAGGTCGGTACTACTGAAGACTCTGAGTTATTCCATAGCCATGATCTAGGCAATCCTCCAAAGTTGGAGGAATACTTTAATAATGAGGAAGGGTTTGGAGAATTTTCCATTCAGCCTATTGAGTCTGCCATAAAATCAATCGGTTAAGCCATCTCTTCTGTCGAGTTTCCCTCTGGAATTAATGTTCAGGATAAGGAAGAGGTTTAACTCCTTTGTTTTTCCTTTTGGTTCTTCTGGCTTTTAATAGGATCACTATTCATTAACACCGCTTGGTTTATTAATGAAAGCATTTCCTTTTGACTAAATATGTTGCATTCACCATATTAATGCCTTCTTATTTGGTTGTATTATATTTATAAAGTCACACACTTTGTATTATATTTTCTCAGAATTCATACTTATGCTCTTACATTTGTAATTTTTAGTTTGATGTTAGGAAAAAGACAATAGTTTTTACATAATTTGACCTTCTCAAGCGGAGTAGAAATCTTTTGGAAGTTGTCCACGTTCCTTTATCTAAAGAAGACTTAATCGGAATGCTTGGTCTTGATGTGTGTGGACAAGTTAAGGAATCCTACCTTCATATTCATTTCTTGTTGAATAGGGCAGTGGCAAATAATGATGCATATTATGAGATGATTGAAGATTTGCAAGAAGGACACAAGTTTTCTTTGGCTTCACTCCATGCCGACTATGAGCCTAAGTATAAATAATTGAGCGAGGGATGGGGTTTTGAGAAGAAGCTTAAAGAGTATTCATTCATGTAAAGAAGGAAACGGTTCTTATTAAACTGAGAAGTGGATGAAGCTAGAGAAGTATCAAAACTGCTTGAAGAGGAAAATAATCAACACAGAGATGAGTTAGATAGCCTGAAGAAATAGTTTGTCAGTGGTTCTAATGAAGGTGCTTCTTTCTTGGAAACTAAGAATGCCAGACTAGTAGAAGAACTTGAAGAACTGCAGAAAGCCAAACCTGGGCAAACTTTCTAGCAATAAAGGACTATCCTACCAACTGCAGATGAGGAAAGAACTAGAAAGACACTGGACAACCAAGCTACCCAGTTAAAAGCAAAAGGTCGAGCCATTATCGACTTGTCTATCCAGCTATAAGCTAAGGATAAAGCCATCGTCGATCAATCCATCCAGTTAAAAGTAAAGAGTGATGTCTTGAAGAAATTTCAACATCAGCTTGAAAGGTTAACTTATCAATTTCACAAGCAACCCAGGGAGGTCTGGATGAAAGGCTATAATGAGGCCCTTAGCCATGTTGATGATCATCTTGCCCAGATGCGTCATGAAGGTTATCGATGGGAAAGGACCAACTTGTTGACCTTGTTGAAATATGACCAAAACAGTGAGTGATGGTACTAGAATGAACTCGATTTGCTGGATTATGACAAGCCACCATTGCCGACCAACTGCAGATGAGGAAAGAACTAGAAAGACACTGACCAACCAAGCTTCCTAGTTAAAAGTAAAGAGTCAGGCCATTGTCGACTTATCTATCCATCTAGAAGCTAAGGATAAAGCTATCACCGATCAATCCATCCATTTGAAAGTACAGAGTGATGTTCAAAGAAATTTCAACATCAGGTTAAAAGGTTAAAGTTCAAATTTCACAAGCAATCCAGGGAGGTTTGGATGGAAGGATATAATAAGGCCCTTAGCCATGTTAATGATCATCTTACCCAGAGTCATCGGGAAAATAACTGATGGGGATGAACCAACTTGCCGACCTTACTGAAATATGACCAAAAAAGTGAGTTATGGTACTGGAATAAACCCGATTTGCTGGATTATTACAAGCCCCCATTTAATTTATACACATCATGGATTCCAACTGATGTTATTCCCTAGTGTTTCATCACCAAATACTTGGGAGATTGTGGTCTTCATAATGTGCACAAAATAATTCATCCTACTCATCTGATCAACAGGCCCGAGCAGTAGTAATAGACAAATGTTGAGGGATTTTAATTACATAAATTCCCCTTATACTCTGGATGACCCTCCTGCTAGGATGGAGAGAGTGAAATAAGGGAAAGCGCCAAAAACCTCTCTTGATATGACCAAAGCACAAGGAAAATGTCCAGATGAATAATTCTTCTATGTTTTATACTTATTTGATCTTGAATGTAACATTGTCAGTATTTGAATAACAATACATGCTTTTGTGTTGTCAACTTATGATCAGTTAATCAATTAGTCAACTAAGTTATAATTTGATGATAAATTATCAAAGTGTGATTATATGGCCTTAGATTCTACCAATGCACTTGAATGAAATTATAAATAGTATTACTGGTCCAAGTTTAGCATCAGTTATCAGTGGCGACCAAGTATGTGAGGAATATATGTGTGTATTCCAGTGTTTAGGAATATATACATGTCTTCCTTCATTTAACTCAGTTGGGTAAAACTTATTTTTAGCTATTTGAGTTGTATATGAAGTTTTATAGACTTCTTTTTTACAGACTTCTTGTTCTTGACCTGTCAAAGACGAAGCCATACATGAAGTAAATTATTAGTGGCGACCAAGTGTGTTAGGAATATGTGTGTATATTCCTGTATTTAACTTGGTCGGGTAAGACTTCTTGTTCGTGACTTGTTAATACGAAGTCATACATGAAGTAATAACTTAGTCGGTCTAAACGTGACTGTGCATTATGCTTTTTGTGCATCTCGAATTTGATAAGTTCAACCTGATTAATTATGTGTTGTTAATCGGCATAAGTTCCTCTTGATCAAGTATGTGTTGTTGACCAACATAAGTTCAACCTGATTAAGTATATCACCGTACTAAAAAAAATCAAAAAATAGAGGGAACTAAAATCAAGATTTTGTATTGAGCTTGAAAGATAGTTTTGTTGAAGATAAATAAAAATAAATCCAATATGTCGATTCCTTTATTCACTGATAATATTTACGGGGGTGCTCGGCGTTCCAATGGTTCTTGAATTCCTCCCCATTAAGTGTCTCTAATCTAAAAGTCCCTGGTCGGATTACTGTTGAAATACGATATGGGCCATGCTAATTGGCCTCAAGCTTACTTCCCTTCTCGATGAGTTTCTTAAGGATATAGTCACCTTCTTTTTCATTTATTGTAAAAGCGAACAGTACTTTGTTGATATGCAGTATTTATGAGCGTGGCATCTTCTCAGACTTATTACAACATGTCTAAGTCCAATCTTCTCATCAAGTCACTTTTGGGAGAATCAAAGTTCAAAACTTTGTGAGTTGGTAGTCATATCTCGGCTGGTACCATGGCTTCTGTCCCAAATGTAATCATATAAGGTGTCTCCCTAGTTGTTGTCCTCAGTGGTGTTCTATTAGCCCAAAGAACATAGTGCAATTCATTAGTCCAGTTACCCTTAGCAGCATTAAGTCTCTTCTTCAAACCATTAAGTAAGGTTATGTTCATCACTTCCGTTTGACCATTTCTTTGTGAATGGCCTGGTGTAGAGTGGAGTTTTTGGATCTTAGACTGAACACAGTATGCCTCATACTCATCATTATCGTACTAGGTTCCATGGTCAGTTATAAATGCATAAGGTGTTCCATACCTATATATGATTTTCTTCTAGATGAATTGGTATACCTTCTCACAAGGCATCTCTGTCAGCGGCTGTACTTCCACCCATTTTGTAAAATAGCCAACAGCAACTACCAAGTACTTGAACCTGCCTCTGGTGATTAGCAGTGGGTCGACCAAGTCAATTCCTCAAATGGATAATGGCCATGGAGAAGTGATTGGTGTTAAAGCAGTGCTTGGTGCTTTTTGAATGGAAATAAACCTCTAGCACTTATCACACTTTCTTACGAAGGTCCTATAATCTTCCCTCATAGTTAGTAGTAGTATCCTTGTGTGTTGAATCTCTGGAGTAATTTTTGACTAGATGAATGAGCTCCACAATAACCTTCATGCACTTCCTTGATCAAACCATTGACTTCCAACGGAGGGATGCAGCACAATAAGGAAACAGTGAATCCCCTTTTGTACCAGACTCCTGTTTCCAACACATATCTTGCATCTTTGTATCGAAGCTTTTTTACTTCGTTTAGATCAGTTGGTAAGATTTTTTCTTCAATTTTGTCAGGGGTATTAAGTTTGATACGTGCACGACTACTAGTTGCGCATGAACATCCATCCACATATAAGTTCCATAACGAAATATCACTGCTAAAGCTTCCTACAGACAAAACCCCATAGCGAAATATCTTTTTACTTTCTTTTGCATACTTCTGAGCCATTTCTTAAGTGCTACATGATTCTGATTGGTCGGCTATGACTTTCGCTTGCTTTTGAACTGAGCTCTCTTCTGAAGAAGTCTTCTTTGCAGGTAAGTTAGGTTGGTCGGGAACCTCAGGATAGGTAAATTCCTCAATAAAATCAGCCAAATCTTGTCCTTTCAATGATGACATTGGCTCGTAAATGATGGCGTACTCTCCAAGATCTACTACCCAATACTTCAGCCTGCCAGACTTTTCAGGTTTGTGAAGTTCTTGCCGAAGAGGGAGATCAGTGTACACTACTATGGTGTGTGCATAAAAATAAGGCTTTATATACCTGGATGCTTTAATGAGAGCTAAGGCCAGTTTTTCCAAGCGTGGATACCTGATTTTGGCTCCCCTAAATGCCTTGATGGCATAGTAGACTGGCATCTCTATCAAAGCTTTGATTCATCAAGGTTTTCTTCTATTCCTTTTTGGTTCACTATAAAGTCGAGGAACATTCCTTCATGCACACCAAACATTCACTTGGTCGGATTCAACTTCATTTTATGTTTTTCCAGCTGATCAAAATTCTGAATAAGGTCTTTGATATAGTCTGAAGCATTCTTGCTTTTAGTCACTATATCATCCACGTATACCTCCATATTTTTCCTAATTTGTTCTTCAAATACCTTGTTGACCAACCTTTGGTACATTTCTCCTTCATTTTAATCTCGAAGGGTATTACATTATAGAAATAAGTACCTCGGTTCGTAATGAAAAAAGTGTTTTCCCTATCCTCTTGTTTCATTTTTATCTGGTTATACCCAGAATATGCATCCATGAAACTCAACAACTCATGTCCCTATGTGTCATCTACCAACTGATAAATTCTTAGCAAAGGAAAATAGTCCTTTAGGCAAGCCTTATTAAGGTCGGTAAAATCTACACACATTCGCCCCTTGTCATTTTATTTTTGACCATCACAACATTTGCCAACCATGCTGGATATTTGACATCGTCAATGAAATGGGATTTTAAACCTTCTCAACCTCCTCCTGAATAGCCTGATTCTTCTCAATACTGAACACCCTATGCCTTTTCTTGATCGGTCTGGCATCCTTATTAAAGTTAAGTTCATGACAGAGGAGGTTGGGATCAATCCCAGGCATATCCTCATGACTCCAAGCGAATATGTTCTTCCCTTGGGAATGCAATCAATTCTTGTTTAAGGAATGGATCCAATGTGGAGTCGATCTATGTGGTTCTCTCAGGTTTGTCATCATCCAAGATTATGCTTTCGGTGGTTTTTACAATTTTTCCTTTGACTAGCTCTATTTCATCTCGGGGATCTAGAGTATCAACTTTTGATTCACTGTTGGGCTCCAAAGTGTCAAATTCATAATTAGTGGTTTTTTATTCACATCGACCAAGTCGTCCTGCTCGACTGAGGAGTAATATAATTCTATGGCCACCTTTTGATCACCTTTCACGATACCAACCCCAAAGTAAGCAGGGAACTTCAAACATTAATGGACTGTAGATGGTACGACTTCAAATTTCTTTAATCTTACCCTGTCGAAGATCACATTGTAAGCAAACTGAACATTTTTATCCATAATAAATAAGTGTATCTTTTCGATGTGACTTGTTGGCCAAGTGCCGAATAACACTTCCAACTTGATTGTTCCTACGGGACAAACTTTTTCCCCTAGAATAATAATCAAGGGCCTGTGGTATGGTTCCAAATGACTTAGTTTCAGTCCTAAACTCTGAAAGTAGGGGTAGAGTATGATATCAACTGAACTTCAATGATCTATCAGAACCCTAGAGATGATAGCTTCTTGGATTCTAAATTTGACGACCAACGAGTAATCACACGGATACAATACTCCAGATAGGTCATTTTTTTAAAAGTCGATACCAGTTTGTCTTTGTTAACTTTCCTGGGTTGATCATCATCATTTAGATTGATTCGTTGTATATAGAAGCAGGCTTGTGCTTCATTCGAGTAGGCTTTCCTATTTTTAGTTTGATCTCCTCCTATCGCGTCCAAACTTATAATGACATGACAATCAAATAAACCCAAACATACCAGAGCTACTTCAAGTTCTGGTTATATGGGCTTCTTCGTCATATTGGGATCGTCTTCATAACCATCTTTATGATTTTACTTCCTGTCATCTCTAGGTTTGTAGAATAAATTTGGCCTTCCTATGATTTCTCATCTTTCATGCCGATCAACAAATTTTTTCACCTTTCATCGGCGTATGGGGGATTCCACTTTGTCCTTTAAATCAATACAGTTATCAATCGTATGGCTATGATCCTTATAGAACTCGTAATATTTAGATGTATCTCTCCTATTGGGTGGTTCCCTCAGCTTCTCGGGCCACCTTAAATCTTTATTATTCTTAATTTCCTCCAGGATATGGTGAATACTGACTGACAATAAAGTATATGCTTCATACTTTTTAGGCTTATCATCATTCTTCCATTTCTACTCCTTCTTCTCAAACTTAGTGGCGGGACTTTTCTTTGCAGCCATTGCTTCCTCGACATTCATTATTTTTCCTGCCTTAGCCATGAGCTATGTCATAGTTTTGGGAGGATCTTTTACCAAAGCGTAGTATAGCTTCTCTGGAAGTAATCCACTCATTAAGGCGGTGATGGTTGTTTTTTCTTCATAATCGACCACTTCTACTTTCTCATTGTTAAAACGAGTAATGTATTCTATGGTGGTTTCCCTTGCTCGCTACCTGACACTCAGGAGATGGGCTACTCTCTTAACTGGCTTGGCCCCAAAATAGAAGTTACAGATGAACATCTCGACAAGTTAAAGTTGGTAATTTATCCTCTTCGTAAGTTGTTATACCATATTTGGGTTGAACCAGTAATGATGCTTAAAAAATATCTTCATCTTATTTAATCGGGACTGAATATATGTTAACTGCAGCCTGATACTACTCAATGTGTAAAACTAGGTTAATTTTACCATCATATTTGGGGGTAACCACTATAGATTTGAACTTGTATAAAGTTGGGATATCAATAATTGCCTCGATAAAAGAAGTACATTGACAAATTTAATCTACAATGGGTTCTTCACCTTGGACATTTCTCCTAGCCTATCTTCTAATTTCCGGATTGATCATTTTCATAAAGTGTTGTCTGTATTAGATCTGTTTGAAGCAGCTCGTCCGTCCCGAACATGTGTTTGTGTTGAGCTCTCTTCTTGAGAAGTCTGCTCGGCATGCACAGTTCGTCGAATGCTTGATCTGGACCTGATTGAGGCTTCACGATGTTCGATTGGATATTCATTGGTTTTTAATAACTCTCTGGGATGATTCTTGTTTACTTTGGGTCCCAAACGATCAAAAGGTGAAGTTATGCTCAATCTTTCCAAAATGATTGGCCTTTTGGGAGAAAGAGAATGAACGTCATAAAATTTTGTGGATCTGAGCGATGAGGTTACTCCTAATGGTAATATCTATCACGTAAAGACCTAGAATAGTTATTTCGTCTATGCATAGGAGGCGGAGGTGGAATTTAGACCTGGATTGTAATGATGGATTCAATTGCCTTATAGTTTCCTACATGACATCTTGACCCCTGGTAATACTGGAAAGAATTCCATTTAAGTCGTCTGCTATAGGCGGAGAATATGGAACGGTAGTATTTCCTTTATTTCTGGTCCTACTCTCAGGGTCATTCATTTCCCTTGACTAAAGACGTACAAGATAGAGAATGGTAATAAACACACATTCCCACAGACGACACCAATCTATTGATGTCAAAAAATGGACTAGATCCAATTTTCTAATCACAGATAAAATATAATATGCAATGAAATAAACACACAAGAGACAAAGAGTTTTTATAATAGTTTGACTATGAAGAAAATCCTACATCCACTGTGATTGTATTAATTTGAGTTATTACAAAAATTTAGGTACTCTCGCTATAAGAAGACTAACCTAGAATTTGTTCTATCTTACCTTTTGTGAAAGGAATACAATAAATGTGATGGTTGATAGTCTTGACCATGTGTGGAAGGACCTTTGGCTATTTCCAAAGTGGTGACTATTTATTAACTTTGATAATCTACATTCATGTTGGTCAGTCTGCCTGTCGAGCAGCTATCTACTGAGCCGCGTAAGTGGTTGCTGACTAGGACTTTTTCCACGTAGAGGAACAGGTGTTTATTTCTCATTGGTCCGCGTGGATGAATAATTTTTGGTATCAACAATAAGGGACTCTTTCTTCAAATTATCCATCAAACTAAGAAGGCTATTTATCTTGCCCTCAATATACTCAAAATTTTCCCTATGAGTCTTCTTAGACCTCAACTTTTCAACTAATTTATCATCATTATTACCTACGTCACATTCCTTCAACTTCGCTTCTAACTTCAAGTTAGCATTTTTTAACTTCAATAACTCGGTGAATAATTCACGAAAGATAATTTAAAGTTCACTCTCTTTTTCTTTTTATTCACTCGCTTGGGAATCAAAAGATCAAACCTCGAAACCGTCATAAAAATTATCATCTTTAATGTTCAACAATTTTTAATTTAAGCCCACATGATTAGTCGTGAATGCGGTGTAGTTACTCAATGAGGGAATCACATTCCTCTTCTAACTCAGTATCACTAAGGGTGGCCTTGTATACCTTCGACTTCTTTCCCTTCTTTCTTAGATTAGTGGGACACTCACGAAAATAATTCCCAAAATCTTATCATTCAAAGCACTTGTCACAACCATCCACCTTATAAGGACCATCAGTTTTCTTCCTATCACAGTCATTAAAGTTCTTAGGATTCTTTTCAAAACTCTTATCTTCTATAAGATTAAGAAACTTCTTGAACTTCTTAGAAAAAGTAGCTATTTATTCAGCATCAAGCTCACCATCACTATCAAAATCCGACATATCCTCCTTTAGGGATTTCAAAGCAACAACCTTATCTTTATTTTCATCCTCTTTCTTTGGAGGGCACATGTTTATCTCATAAGTTTGAAGACTACCTACAAGTTTTTAGACTCTCATATCATCGACATCACCTAGGGAATTTAGGACCGTAACTATGACGTTAAATCTTTCAATCAAAGACCTTAAGATTTTTCACGCCACTCGAGGCTCAAGGATTGGATCTCCTAAGTTAAATGAGGTATTAATAATATTTGACAACTTGGCATATAACTCATCAAAAGACTCATTATCTTACATATTAATTGTCTCAAACTCAGTCATCATATTTTATAATAAGGAAACCCTAACAGTATAGGTACTCTTGCGTATGGATCGTAAAATATACCAATCATCCTTCGTGCTCTCGCAAGTCATAATTCCTCTAAACTCTTCGGTGGTTATAATGGAAAAAATAGTGTTTCACACCCTTGGAATTGAACGTTGAGGCATTATTTTCAATTATTTTTCAAGAGTTGTATGTTTTTGGAGAACCACCTTCAGTGGGAGGAGTCCACTTATGCTCAACCGAGTTCTAAACGTTCTCGTTGATTGATTTTAAGAAAAATTGCATCCGTGCCTTCCAATGAGGATAGTTTATCCCATTAAATAATGGAGGTCGGGTGACAAAAATCCCTTCTCGGTTAAAATGCATTTAAACCCTAAACATGCACAAAAATAACAATCAAACACAACAAACAAATGTAACCCGCTTTGATATCAATTTAAAACTACTACAGCTCCTAGGGTTATACGGACTACAAAAATAAACAGCAATTTTTAAAAATTTTAAATTTTTATCTTTGTGCCAATAAAACCACGGTGTTGTCAAAACAGTTTACCAATTTTAATCTTGACCTAAGCATGAAATTAGGTGAGTATAAGTAAGAATATAATAGCAAACCACAACATGGCGTTGTACGAGAAAAACCCACAACAGTAAAAATAACGGATGACCTAACCACACAAGTCCACTACGGTATAGCTCTATTACAAGAACAACTTCAACTTACTCAAAAACTCGAAGCCTTCAAGTCTTGACGCGGTTATTCATTCCTTGATAGCTTTTTTCCAGTCACCCCTAGATGGCTTCCAATGGCCATAAAACGTAAGTGCTTTCTCACGTCTCGGTATTCCATCCATCTTGCTTGTCTTGCGACCAGTCTAACTATCACACAAGATAAACACGGTCTCCACTGCACAAAACACTCTTAACAATAAGATTCAATGACTATGATGCATCACATAAAAGATCTCAAACAGACATATGTATAAATGATTTTTGGATTTCAAACATGGTATAAACTAGGATTAGGGAGGCTTTAGATTTGACACTAAACTTTGTTTGTGAAAAAACCCTTAATGAAAACTGATGCCAAGCCTAAGAATTATAGAAAACACAAATTTTGAGGCAGAACATTTTCAAGAAAACACATTCAAATGAAATACATAGGGCCGTTCGGATGAAGTACACAATCTTGTTTGAACGAAATTTAATCTTGTTTGAACTAAATAGTGAATCTCATTTTAATAGACATCAAATGAACTTTGAACGAATTTTTCTTCTACACTAGAGAATTTTGTTTGATCCTGGTTTGAAGATTACTTGAATGACTTTCACAAACTTGTTCGAACAAACTTAATGACCTCGTTCAAACGAATTTAAAAATAAAAAAATATTTTTCTTTTAAAATCCATTTTACGAAAAATACCCTTAAAAATTTTAAAAACTAACACCTAAAAGTATGCAGGTATCAAATATAAATATACATTCATACCTCATTGTGATCTCTCAGATGTTGAAGACAAAATTCGGCATGAAAATTGGCATGCACTCGATATCTCTTTATCTTAGCCGCTACGATCTTCAATCACACATCATAGACTTGAAGGAAAAATAACTCAAATCCTTCCTACGAATCAATTAAGTTTTATCCAAGAGAAAATAAGCCAATATGAATACAAATTTGGGATCTATTGAAAAAATTTCCTTATAATAATTCTACTAAATACTGTAATTACTACGATGTTTATGAGCACGATTGTCATGAAAATTTCCATCTTTCCTAAACAGTTTTCATAAAAACTGGGGAAAATAAAAATAAATACAGAACCAAAAAAAAACACAAAGAAAGAATTCTCAAAAGAAGAACTCTAATCATATGGGTAAAACAAATTAAAAAACCCAAACCATTTAGATTATAAGGGATGATTTACTACCCCGGCTTAAGTGCAATGTGGTAACCACTTTAAGACATAAAAGTAATCAAGCAGTTGGTATCTCAATTCTAGTTACTCTCACCACATGACTGGTGAAGAGTCCTGTTAATCATATATAACGAAGTGCCTGTTAATACCAAAAATTATTCACCTACATAGACCAATCAGGGGTGGACAAGTGTCTCCCTGCATGGCATAAATCCTAGTCAACAAATAGTTTATTAGCAGATATACTGAACAACGTGTTAAATGCAAACCATCAATATAAATGAAAAGCTGCCACACGGGAAGTATAACCAAAGGTCTTATCGCACGTGGTTCATATAACCAACCATCACATTAATTATGTATGGGTGTAAATGCTTAAATGTATAAAGGCATTCCAACCCTTGATCTCCGGGTCACTAAAAATACATTGTATTCCCAAAGGCAAGATAGAACGGATTATAGGATATTCTTATTGACAAGAGTACTTGGCTTTCTGTAATCTCTGAAATCAATACCATAACAAAGGACGCAACCTTTATTACATAGACGAACAACTTTAAAACATTGTCTGTCTATTTTAATTATCTCATTACAATTCTATAATTTATCCGTGATTATAAAATTGGTTAAGTCCATTTTATGACATCAACTAAGAGAAGAGTGCGAGACTGTGTGATAATTGATTAAATTTATTCTCAAGTTTTGCAATTCGTCACACTTATTTAATTAGAGTCTATTTTTAAACCAAATTAATCCAGTCCCTAAACATGCATCTAAAAGTGCGTGTGTCAACCCATAAATAAATAAAGCATGTGACACAAATATTCAGGAAAAATCCCCGAAGGGAAAAACCTTTTATTTCACTATAATTTTGTAAGAAAACGGCTTACACGGATTACAATGAAATAAGTGCGACATACGAAATACCCGCAGGTCTCGGTTCCGATGTCTCGGGTGCAACTTTCCCTTTCCAGGAGGGCAGCAATGAAGAAGAAAAACGGCTTCTCCACAAGAGTGAACTTTATAAGGTCTCCCTCCACAATAGCACGCAGCTGTCGGTTGTAGAGATCTCCCCACAAATTATGAACGAAAGCAAAATATGTTCTTGGGTTCCACAAAACAATTCACATAAAAGTAATTGGGATTTTGTGAATTAAAAACAAAATATTTGAACCCTTAAAATTGTTGGAGAAAAACTTTCTGCCAAAAGGTATGGAATTAAATCTGGGCAGATACACAAAAGTTTCAAAAGAATAAGACTCTTTAATTCTGAAGCTGTTCTCCACGAAATGCAAAGGCTGGCAGATGCCTTTTACAGGAAATTGTGTCAGTCAAAGGATCAGGATGAAGTCAGACGTGACAGCCTAAAAGTCATCTCGCTCAAACGAGAATGACATCTCGTGCGAACAAGATCGCGTGTCGTTCGAACGACTACGTGCGACATCCATTGTCGTTCAAACGATATTGGTATCTCGCTTGAACGACCTTAGCGTCGAACCGAGGTACGTTTACTGCTGTAGCAGTTTTTTCACAAACATTTATAAAACCTCTTTAAACACATTTTTATATATAAGCTTTTTTTAAAAAACCTTTTATAAAAATATCCCAACACTCTTAATATGAAATGTAAATGAAACTTTAAAACAATATCTTACCAAAGTTCATATTGTTGGGATTAAATGTTGAAGACCACTTGTAATTTGGATTCGTCTTTTGTAGATGAAAACTTCTTCAATTATTTGACGACTTGTAGTGGTATACGACATAATTAATTGTGACGGACTTATTAAAAATATGTCCTTACATCAACAGATTGGCATCGTCTGTGGAAACATGTGTCTAATCGTCGTTCTCAATCTCGTGCATCCTTGTTCAATGAAAAATAAATGATCCAAAGCCCAGTGTTAGGAATGAAGGTAACCCAACCGTTCCATATGCTACGCCTATAGCAGTCGACCTAAATGGGATTCTTGCCAGTATTTTTAGGGGTCAAGATGTTATACAAGAAATAATGAGACAATTGGCACAGTCAATACAAGCCAAATCTCCAACCCTATCCGGGAAACAAGCAATTCCATCACCAAGGAGAGAAATGCCACCTCCACCTCCTAGGCATAGCCGACACAGCTATTCCAGATCATGTCATATTAGGACTTATCACCCAGGAGTCAGCTCATCAATTATCCCCTCAGAACTCTATGATGGCCATTCTTTCTCTCCTGAAAGGCCAAGCATCCTCAAAAGGTTGAGCAGAGCTTTGCATTTTGACTATTTTTGGACCCCGGGTGAATAGATATCCTCCTAAAACGTTATCCAGGAACACTCAACATCCTGTCAACCATCGTGAAGCCTCATTCACGTTAAGATCAAGCATCTGATGATCTATACACGTCGAGTAGACTTCTTAGGAAGAGAGATTAGTGCAGACACACGATCGGGACAGCCGAGTTACTTCGTATAAATTTGATGCATGCAATCCATCATGGAAAGGATCAATCTAGCGATTAGAAGATCGGCTGGGAGAAATGGAAAAAGAAAAGAATCCCGTGCAGAGTAGTTTCATCAAAGGATCCCCTTTCATTCAGGAAATTGTGGATTTTCAACTCTATCTAAGTTTAAAGCTCTTGTGGTCACCCCCAAATATGATGGAAGAACTTATCAAGTTATGCACAATGAGCAATACCTAGCTATCACTGACATTTATTCAGTCCTCGATGAGATGAGATGTAGAGCGTTCTCAAGCACCATTACAGGATATGCCCAAATATGGTACAATAACTTACCCTAAGGGAAAATTACCAACTGCAACCAGCTTACCGAGATTTTTATTAGCATTTTCTATTTTGGGTCCAAGCTGGTAAAAATAGTAGACCATCTCTTGAGGATAAGATAGCGGGTAGGGGAAACAACCAGGGAGTACATCACTCTTTTTAATAACGATAAATTAGAAATGGTTGATTACGAGGAAAAAAATCCATCACCGCTCTCATAAGTGGATTGCTTCTCAAGAAAATATATTATGCTCTGGCCAAAGATCCTCCTATAACCATGATTGAGCTCATGGCTAAGGTAGGAAAAATAATGAACGCCGAGGAAGCAACGGTCGCAAAATAGAGTCCAGCCAATAAGCCTGATAAGAAAGACCAAAAGGAGCAAAATCCAAATAAGGATAACAAGCTCAAAAAGTATGGAACCTAAACTCCATTAACTGTAAGCATTCACCATATCCTAGAGGAAATCAAACATAATAAGGAATTATGATGGCCTGAAAGGTTGAGGTCACTTCCTAATAGGAGGGACAAATCCAAATGTTTTGAATTCCATAAGGATTATGGTCATACAATAGATAATTGTATCGCTTTGAAGAATGAAGTAAAATCTCTTATTTGCCGAGGAAAACTGAACAAATTTGTTGATCGGCGAGAAGGCAGAGAAGAAAAAGGAAGGTCGAATTTTCCATGCAAGCCCCGAGATGATAAGAAGAGAAACCATGAAGATGGTTACGAAGAATATCTCGACCTGTCAAAGAATCCCAAGTAGCCAGAGCGCAAGGTAGCTATGATACGATTTGGTTCATTTGATTGTTATGTAATTACAGGTCACACAGCCGAAAGAAAAGCTTACTTGAATAAGGCCCAAGTTTGTTCTTATATCCAGAGAATCAATATGAATGAAGATGATCGGCCCAAGAAGGTCAATAAAGACAAATTGGTAATCAGCTTTTCTAATAATGACCTCTCTGGGTTACTTTATCCCTATGATGATCCATTGGACGTCAAATTCAAGATCCAGGATGCCGTCATCGCTAGAGTTTTAATTGATAATGGGAGCTCGGTACATATTATGTTTTTCCCTTGCTTTCAGAGTTTGGATTTAAAACTCAGCCAAGTGGAACCTTACCACAGGCCATTATTAGGTTTTTTAGATGAAAACGTTTACCCTCTTAGGATAGTAAAGCTAGAAGTATTGTTCGGCACATGGCCGGCAAGTCGTACTGAGAAAATACATTTTTATGATGGATAAAAACGTTCAGTCTGCTTATAATGTGATCCTTAACAGGGTAGGATTGAAGAAGGTTGAAGTTGTATTGTCAACAATCCATTAATGTTTGAATTTCCCAACTCATTTTGGCGTTGGTGTTGTGAAAGGCGGCCAAAAGGTGGGCAGAGAGTGCTACTACTCATCAGCCGAGTAAGAGGACTTAATTTAATTGAAAAAAAAGACCACCACTTATCAGGTAGATACCACTAAGACCAATAATGATTCTGAAGTTGAAACTTTAAATTTTTGAGATGAGACAGAGTTAGTCAAAGGGTTGATTGTGGAAGTTACTGAAAGCATTATCTTGGATGACGATAAATCGGAGAGGACTACGTAGATCGGCTCAACAATGGATCCAATCCTTAAAAAGGAATTGATTATGTTCCTGAGATAGCGAATAAAGGTATTTTCTTGGAGCCACGAGGATATGCATGGGATTGATCCCAATTTCCTTTTTCATGAGCTCAACATCAATAAGGATGCAAAGTCGACCAAGCAGAGACGTAGGGTTTTCAATACGGAGAAAAATCAAGTTATTCAACTGTACACCCCGACTAATTAAATACCGGGTAGCTACTCCTTTATTAAATTAATTCAAAATGCAAAGTTGGCTCAGTTAATAGCATCACTGTCGAAAACATTTTATTATTACTAACCACCTAGTATTTAAAAAATAAGTTGCCAAATTTTAATTTAAGTCTGATTAACATGCAACAAGTATAATGAAGAAATAAATAACACCATTCACCATACTGAAGTAAAACGAATAACCATCACAATAGAGTAAATAAAGTCTGGAGGAAAACTCCTCACTACAATCCCATACTGAAATAAATAACCGAATGCTAAAACAATACAAATCAAAGTCTGAAAATTGTAATGTAAAAGATGTCTCTAATAGAAATGGGCAACATGCCCTACAACTGATAGATAGTGACTCTGGAATCCAAAAGATAGAAGCGTCTATAAGAAAATCCCTGTAGCTTCCACAAACAGCTACAGCTCGTCACCTGAATGAGAATCCTATGCTTGGTGTCCCTGTGGCTAGGCACCTAAAATGGTTTTACAAGAAAAAGAGATTTGAAAAGCAAACGGGTCAGAGCCCGAATGTGGAGTTATATTTTAAAAACCTGCAAGTGCTTTAAAAACATTTAAAACATTAAATGCAAAGTGCATGTTAGGACGTGCACTCACATGATATTCTCACCTCTCGTCTAACTGTGCACTCCTAACGTAAGTACCCATCTAGAGTGATACAAACTACTAGCTAAGTAACAACATATCTAGCTAGACTATCATAGGTCTTACCCTTATTACTCGGTTCTATTAACATAATAACGCTCGTAATTAAGTAGGGGTTTAACGTAACTCAGATGTTCAATATGCAATATATATAACTATCAGTTAACTCATTATATTTCTCGAAACAATACCGTAATTATATTCACATCATTAACATGAAGGTTCTCATTAATTAAGTGTATATTATTCACATCATAAATATACAATACAAGCACCCCGAGAACTAAGCTGTGGTGCACACATACTCTGCTATCCATCCCGGTACATCACGTACATAAGGATCACATATTCCGAATCTCTCAGGAATAGTTCAGATAACACAAATCACAAATAGTGGAGGCGAACACAGTCACATCACATGGGTCACGTACATACCTACGCTCCCACGATCAGCGGACTTATTAATATCCCAATAAGTCTTTCTATGACCTATGTTCATCGAGGTACCAGTCTATATCCCCCCCGTAGGCACACAAGGATTAGAGGGTCCTAAGCGAACGCAACCTCCCGTGATAGCAAGTATGGTAGGTATGTCATACACACAATTCATATACCAATACTAAGTAAACACATGTCTTAGTAATACCGTATTTTAATCGTTGTACATATCACATTCTCGTACTAACTTATACTTATCATAATTTATACTATTTCGGTTTGTAATCCTACGCGCCATAATTCATCCTCACGTCGTAGTAGACACTCACGTCTCAACCCAAATGGTTCATTGAATATAACTCTCGTATATAATTTCCTTCTCATAAATACCCAAATGTCCCAAACCTATCACTACATCATCATTGGAAGGTTAACTATATCCTCGAACAAGTTTACGGGACTCCAAAATTCAAAACAGTTCAAAATAGCCCAAACTGTCAGCTCGTTAGAAGTCTCGTTCGAACGAGACTGTTCGAACGAGATTCCAGTTCGTTCGAACGAACTGTACCTTCTAATGACATCTCATTCGAACGAGATATCGAACAAAATCCCTTTTCGTTAGCAGCGACTGGTCAACTCGTTAGAAGCTCGTTCGAACGACCTGGGTAGGAGCTTCTAACGAGCTACCAGATTCGTCCCAGATTTCTCCCCATCTCGTTTTTATCCAATTTTATCACTCCTAATCTCTTCTAAAGTTCATCCCAACAACGTTTTAGGGTCTCTAATTCATCCTAAACATATTCAAGTCAACTCCTAGCATGTTTTCAAGGATTAAATCTCTTTAACATCAATCAAAATATAAATCTCTACACTTTTTCCCCAATTATTTCAAGAACATGAACCCTAACTTTTTAATCATGAATTAACTCACTATAAATCCGTTTTAATTCCTTCCTATCACAGATATCATGCGAATCATTATCTACCTATCATTCTACATGCAATTCTCCTTAATAATTTCAAGTTCTAAGCTCCAAACTACATGGGTTTTCATAATCTTTCAACAACAGTTGTAATTCATCAATTTTCTAACATGGAAGAAACATTCTACGAATTTAAATATGATTAAAACACTTGCCTTGATTGGATTTCTGATTTTGGTGTTGGCTTGGTGAAGATTTCTGCAGATTTTCCCTTTCTCCAAGCTCTCCTCCAATGGTGGCTTAAGGTGGCTAGGGTTTTGATTTGGGAATTTTAGAAAACTCTCCTAATAACCTACGTAGCCTTCTAGGTTAATGTGGTTTGGTTAATGGTCTTAGTGGGTTTAATCCACATCAGATTTACATCTCTAATTTTCGTCACTTTTAATTCCTCAAAATGTAAAATTACCAAAATACCCTTTAAGTTGCCGGTATGGCCTAAAAATACCCCGGGACCCAAACTACACCTCCGGGTAGTGTTTTCTGACTATCTCGACCCTTCCGGACTCGTTGCCGCACTCAAAACGACCATACGGTTTATAGATTTTAAATTCAATTTTATTATTAAAATATTACACCGTGACGCGGCGGTCCCACGCGTCTCAACAAAATTTCTAAAATGACGTCTATCGATCTCACGACAAATTTTATAATACTAAATACATATATCAAAATATATATGCACATAATCAAATACCAACTCGCATCTCGTTAGTATTTATAACCCGGATTAATTTCCAATTAATACGCATTTAATTAATTAATCCCAAAAATAAATATAGTCAAAGTATGGGGTATTACATACTTCCCCCCTAATAACTGAATTTCGTCCCGAAATTCGAAACTAGAAAGTACCTGCTAAAAACAACTCTGGATAACGATCGCGCATATCATCCTCGCGCTCCCATGTGGACTCCTCGACATTGTGATGTCGCCACTGAACACGCACTAACGGAACTATCTTTGACCGCAGTTTCCTCTCGCTTCGGTCCAAAATAGCAATCGGCCCCTCCTCGTAGGAGCTATCCGGCTGGAGATCGATGTCCTCCACAGCAATGTGAGAATGAACCAAATTATCTCTAAGGTATTTCCTCAGCGAGGAAATATGGAACACATCGTGAATCCGATGTAAATGCTCTGGTAGCCCGAGTCTATACGCAACCGGTCCGATCCGCTCAATAATAGGAAACGGCCCCACATACCTCGGTGCCAACTTCCCCTTCTTCCCGAAACGCATAATCCCCTTCATAGGAGATACTCTGAGCAAAACCTGGTCCCCCACTTGGAACTCCCTGAAAAACCTCTTCGCATCAGCATAACTCTTCTGCCTGTCTTGAGCTACCCGAATGCGACTCCGAATCAACTCAATTCTTGCCGAAGTATCCTGAATTACTTCCGGCCCAAGTAGTTTGTTGTCCCCCACCTCTAACCAACATGCTGGGGAACGACAAGGCCTACCGTACAATGCCTCAAACGGAGCCATGCCAATAGTGAACTGGTAGGAGTTGTTGTAAGAAAACTCCACCAGTGGAAGGTACTGCTCCCATCCACCCCCGAAGTCAATAATGCACATGCGTAGCATGTCCTCCAACATCTGATTGGTGCGCTCTGTCTGCCCATCAGTCTGCGGATGATAAGCCGTACTCAACCGCAATTCCGTGCCCATAGCCTCCTGGAAACTCTCCCAAAATCGCGAAACAAATATCTTGTCTCTGTCAGACATGATATTTAGGGGCACACCGTGAAGTCTCACAATCTCCGAAATGAAGAGTTGGGCATACTGTCCCGTATTGTAGTCAGTCCTTACGGGTAAAAAGTGAGCGACCTTGGACAACCTGTCCACAATTACCCAAACGGAGTCGTTACCCCTCTGCGACGTAGGCAACCCCATGATAAATTCCATGGATATGCTCTCCCACATCCACACCGGGACCTCCAATGGCTGTAGCAATCCTTCCGGTCTCTGATGATCCACTTTTACAAGCTGACAAGTGGCGCATTTCGAAACAAACTCAGTGATATCTCTCTTCATACCGCTCCACCAATACTGCCGTCTCATGTCTTGGTACATTTTGTCCCCTTCGGGATGTACCGCGAACCGTGAGCTGTGCGACTCTGCCATCACATCGTGCCGCAATTCCTCTCCTTTCGAAACTACCAATCTTCCATTGAAGCGTAATCCCCCGTCTGAGCTAACGATATAGGACTCGACTCCCTCTGCTAGTAATCGAACTATCTGCTCTTGACAGAACGAGTCATTAGCCTGTGCTCGTACTACCTTTGTGACAATCTGCGGTGTAACGGTCATCACAGACATAAAAGATCGGGCCACTGCATCCTGGTGTCCCAATTCCTTCCACTTTGCTTTCCACACCTCTGCCACCTCATCTGCTGGCCTACGGCTCAACGCGTCTGCTACCACGTTAGCCTTACCCGGGTGGTACTGGATGTCGAACTGGTAGTCTTTCACAAACTCAAGCCACCTACGTTGCCGCATATTCAATTCCTTCTGCGTGAATAGGTACTGTAGGGACTTGTGGTCCGTGAATAGTTGGAACTTCTCCCCCAAAAGATAGTGCCTCCAAATTCGTAGGGAAAATACCACTGCTGCCAACTCCAAATCATGCGTGGGGTAATTCTTCTCATGAGGCTTAAGCTTACGGGAAGCATAAGCTATGGCCTGTCTCTCCTGCTACAATACACCTCCAAGTCCTTGCAAGGACGCGTCGGTGTAAACCAAATACTCAACTCCCGATCTCGGCAATGCTAACACAGGTGCTGAGGTCAATTTGTCCTTCAATTCATCGAATGCCAACTGACAGGCATCACTCCAGATGTACGGCACACCCTTACGAATCAGATGTGTCAAAGGACCTGCTATCTCTAAGAAGCCTCGAATAAACCTCCTGTAGTATCCTGCTAGACCCAAGAAACTACGAATCTCAGTTGGTGTCGTGGGTTGTCCCCACTCCCTCACCGCTGACACCTTCCCCGGGTCAACAGATATTCCCCGGTCGGAAATGATATGCCCCAAAAACTGGACTTCCTTCAGCCAAAACCCTCACTTCTCATATTTTGCATACAACTCGTTCTGACGAAGTGTCTGCAAAACCTGCCTCAAATGCTCGGCGTGCTCCTCCTCTGTCTGAGAGTAAACCAGAATGTCATCAATGAAGACAATGACAAACTGATCTAGGAAATCCCTGAACACTCTGTTCATCAAGTCCATAAACACTGCTGGAGCGTTGGTCAAACCAAAAGGCATAACCCGAAACTCGTAAGAACCATATCTCGACAAGAACGCGGTCTTCGAGACATCCTCCTCCCTGATACGCAACTGATGGTATCCCGATCTCAAGTCAATCTTCGAGAAGAAAGAAGCTCCTCTCAACTGGTAGAATAAGTCATCGATTCGAGGCAACGGATACTTATTCCGTATCGTGACCTTATTCAACTCTCGGTAGTCCACACACAATCTCAGTGAGCCGTCCCTCTTCTTCACAAACAAAACTGGAGCGACCCTAGGTGAGGTACTCCTACGAATAAAGCCCTGGCCTAACAGCTGCTCTATCTGATCCCGTAACTCCCTCATCTCGACTGGAGCCATACGGTACGGTGCGCGTGCTATAGGTCTCGTACCCGGTAGCAAATCTATAACAAAGTCTATCTCTCGACTGGGTGGTAAGCCTGGTATCTCCTGAAACACATCCGAATACTCCCGGACGACTGGGATAGAGTCTAAAGGAATCACAACCTCCTTAGAGGTATCCTCCTCAATGTAATACAGATGAGCGGTCGATCCTCCCTCTGGGCGAGGCATCGCCACTACAAACATCTCTTGCCCCGGAATGGCAAAAACAATGCTCCCGCTGAAGCAATCAATCATGGCCCTATATGCTACGAGCCAATCCATACCGATGATCACATCGTGAACATGCATGTCTAACACTAACATGTCTGCAGGCAATACCAAACCACCAATATCTACCCCCACTCCCCGGCATATAAAGAAAATAAGTGACCCACTCCCCAATGGTGAGTCAACACACGTCACTGTGCTCTCTGCCGTAGCTAACAATCCTAAAGCTTTCGCGAAGTGTGTAGCTATAAAATAGTGTGTAGCACTCGTATCGAATAATACCCGACCTATAGTGCCATGGATAGGAAACGTACCCTCGATCGCGGGCGGTGCCTGTGGAACTGCAGCCTGGTGGATGTTGTAGACACGTCCATACTGTAGCTGCCCTTGCTGAGCTGGGACTGCTAGAATGGGTGGCAATGCTTCCATCTGTGGCGGTGCGGGAAGAGCGGCGGGAAACATAGGCCTCTGTGGCTCCTGGCGAGCACCCTTCTACTGCTGCTGTGGGGCCCTGCCCCTATCAGGACAATCCTGTTGTTTATGGCCAGTCTTGCCACAAACAAAGCACTTCCCTGGGAAGTTCCCCCCTCTCTGCCCCTGCTGTCCCCGGCCCTGGTGGCCGTTACCGTTCCTTCCTTGGCCCTGCTGGCCCTGGTGAAACTGCTGCCCATTTTGCCCCTGATGGCCCTAATGGCCGCTTGGACCCTGATGGCCCTAACGGAAACCTCCCTGTCCCTGTTTGTAGTTCCCTGACCGAAACCTCTTATTATCCCCCTGCTGGGAGCCCTGCTCATTCTGTCTCTGCCCCTGACCAGATTGTGCCTCGCTGGTACCATGTCCTCCAGTCCTGCCCTGATGGCTAGACTCCCTCGACCGCTTGCCCTCGGCCATATGAAAACGGTGGTCCTGGCAGTGCAACAATGCAGCGTTAACCACGTCAGAACAAGTGGCCAACGATAGGTTCCCTAGCAGATGCTGACGGATCCTCCAAGTCAACCCGTCGGTGAACTTCTCAATTTTCTTCTTCTCTGTTGGTATCTCGTCTGGAACGATGTTCAACAGATTCGTGAACTCGGACTCATACTCGGCCACTATCTTTCCCTCCTGCTTCAAACTCATCAATCTCCTCCTCATTTCCGTATGAACAGCTGACGGAAAGTACTTGCGATCGAACCGCACCCAGAACTCCTGAATTGTGAGAGTATCCCTCTCCTCCATGGTGGTAATAGACTCCCACCACTGTAGTGCAGATCCAACTAGCTTGAAAGTAGCTAGCACCTGCTTCTGAACATTCGTGCACTCATACATCCGTAAGTGCCTCTGCATATCCTTCCTCCATTGGCTCGAGACTACCACATCTGAGCTACCTGCAAACTCTGGCGGATGCGCTTTCTGAAAAGCGTCACGTACACGCTCCCAAGTAGACGGGAATGCATTAACCTCTACTGGCGCGGCAACCGGCTCCTGGGGTGGTGCCTACTGAACAACGGTAATGGCGGTATTTACCGCTTGAGCTACTATAGCTGCAACCTCAGCGGCGTTCATCATGCCCTGAACTGGAGCGGGCTGGGGTTCGGGCGTTGCATCCCTGGGAACTCGTCGTGCACGTCGTGGAGGCATCTGAAATAAGAACAAAGTTTATAAGTTCACGGTTATAAACTTAATATAGCTGAAGAACGAAGCATACACAAAAAGAGTACAACAGTCCTAAAATATAGGGCTCTATATCAAAGAAACGTAGCGGAAACATAATAGTCGTACAGATCCTAAAGGACACTAGAACCTGATGCTCTGATACCACCTGTGACACCCCGACTAATTAAATACCGGGTAGCTAATCCTTTATTAAATTAATTCAAAATGCCAAGTTGTCTCAGTTAATAGCATCACTGTCGAAAACATTTTATTATTACTAACCACCTAGTATTTAAAAAATAAGTTGCCAAATTTTAATTTAAGTCTGATTAACATGCAACAAGTATAATGAAGAAATAAATAACACCATTCACCATAGTGAAGTAAAACGAATAACCATCACAATAGAGTAAATAAAGTCTGGAGGAAAACTCCTCACTACAATCCCGTACTGAAATAAATAACCGAATGCTAAAACAATACAAATCGAAGTCTGAAAACTGTAATGTAAAAGATGTCTCTAATAGAAATGGGCAACATGCCCTACAACTGATAGATAGTGACTCTGGAATCCAAAAGATAGAAGCATCTACAAGCAAATCCCTGTAGCTTCCACAAACAGCTACAGCTCGTCACCTGAATGAGAATCCTATGCTTGGTGTCCCTGTGGCTGGGCACCTAAAATGGTTTTACAAGAAAAAGAGATTTGAAAAGCAAACGGGTCAGAACCCGAATGTGGAGTTATATTTTAAAAACCTGCAAGTGCTTTAAAAACATTTAAAACATTAAATGCAAAGTACATGTTAGGACGTGCACTCACATGATATTCTCACCTCTCGTCTAACTGTGCACTCCTAACGTAAGTACCCATCTAGAGTGATACAAACTACTAGCTAAGTAACAACATATCTAGCTAGACTATCATAGGTCTTACCCTTATTACTCGGTTCTATTAACATAATAACGCTCGTAATTAAGTAGGGGTTTAACGTAACTCAGATGTTCAATATGCAATATATATAACTATCAGTTAACTCATTATATTTCTCGAAACAATACCGTAATTATATTCACATCATTAACATGAAGGTTCTCATTAATTAAGTGTATATTATTCACATCATAAATATACAATACAAGCACCCCGAGAACTAAGCTGTGGTGCACACATACTCTGCTATCCATCCCGGTACATCACGTACATAAGGATCACATATTCCGAATCTCTCGGGAATAGTTCAGATAACACAAATCACAAATAGTGGAGGCGAACACAGTCACATCACATGGGTCAAGTACATACCTACGCTCCCACGATCAGCGGACTTATTAATATCCCAATAAGTCTTTCTATGACCTATGTTCATCGAGGTACCAGTCTATATCCCCCCCGTAGGCACACAAGGATTAAAGGGTCCTAAGCGAACGCAACCTCCCGTGATAGCAAGTATGGTAGGTATGTCATACACACAATTCATATACCAATACTAAGTAAACACATGTCTTAGTAATACCGTATTTTAATCGTAGTACATATCACATTCTCGTACTAACTTATACTTATCACAATTTATACTATTTCGGTTTGTAATCCTACGCGCCATAATTCATCCTCACGTCGTAGTAGACACTCACGTCTCAACCCAAATGGTTCATTGAATATAACTCTCGTATATAATTTCCTTCTCATAAATACCCAAATGTCCCAAACCTATCACTACATCATCATTGGAAGGTTAACTATATCCTCGAACAAGTTTACGGGACTCCAAAATTCAAAACAGTTCAAAATAGCCCAAACTGTCAGCTCGTTCGAACGAGACTGTTCGAACGAGATTCCAGTTCGTTCGAACGAAATGTACCTTCTAACGACATCTCGTTCGAATGAGATATCGAACGAAATCCCTTTTCGTTAGCAGCGACTGGTCAACTCGTTAGAAGCTCGTTCGAACGAGTTCGTTCGAACGACCTGGGTAGGGGCTTCTAACGAGCTACCAGATTCGTCCCAGATTTTTCCCCATCTCGTTTTTATCCAATTTTATCACTCCTAATCTCTTCCAAAGTTCATCCCAACAACGTTTTAGGGTCTCTAATTCATCCTAAACATATTCAAGTCAACTCCTAACATGTTTTCAAGGATTAAATCTCTTTAACATCAATCAAAATATAAATCTCTACACTTTTTCCCCAATTATTTCAAGAACATGAACCCTAACTTTTGAATCATGAATTAACTCACTATAAATCCGTTTTAATTCCTTCCTATCACAGATATCATGCGAATCATTATCTACCTATCATTCTACATGCAATTCTCCTTAATAATTTCAAGTTCTAAGCTCCAAACTACATGGGTTTTCATAATCTTTCAACAACAGTTGTAATTCATCAATTTTCTAACATGGAAGAAACATTCTACGAATTTAAATATGATTAAAACACTTTCCTTGATTGGATTTCTGATTTTGGTGTTGGCTTGGTGAAGATTTCTGCAGATTTTTCCTTTCTCCAAGCTCTCCTCCAATGGTGGCTTAAGGTGGCTAGGGTTTTGATTTGGGAATTTTAGAAAACTCTCCTAATAACCTACGTAGCCTTCTAGGTTAATGTGGTTTGGTTAATGGGCTTAGTGGGTTTAATCCACATCAGATTTACATCTCTAATTTTCGTCACTTTTAATTCCTCAAAATGTAAAATTACCAAAATACCCTTTAAGTTGCCGGTATGGCCTAAAAATACCCCGGGACCCAAACTACACCCCCGGGTAGTGTTTTCTGACTATCTCGACCCTTCCGGACGCGTTGGCGCACTCTAAACGACCATACGGTTTATAGATTTTAAATTCAATTTTATTATCAAAATATTACACCGTGACGCGGCGGTCCCACGCGTCTCAACAAAATTTCTAAAATGCCGTCTATCGATCTCACGACAAATTTTATAATACTAAATACATATATCAAAATATATATGCACATAATCAAATACCAACTCGCATCTCGTTAGTATTTATAACCCGGATTAATTTCCAATTAATACGCATTTAATTAATTAATCCCAAAAATAAATATAGTGAAAAGTATGGGGTATTACATCAACAAGAAGTGGAAAAGCTTCAAAAAGCTCAATTTATTGAAGATGTTAAATAACCAGCCTGTTTGGCCAACATTGTAATGGTAAAAAGAAATGATAAGTGGAGGATTTGTGTGGATTTTACCGATTTGAATAAAGCCTGCCCAAAATACCATTTTCCCCTGCCTAAAATTGATCAATTGGTGGACGCAACGTCTAGACATGAGATTATAAGCTTCATGGATGCTTATTTTGGGTATAACCAGATAAAAATGAAACCAAAAGATGGAGAAAGAACAGTTTTTATCACCAATCAAGGAACCTATTACTACAACGTAATGCCCTTTGGGTCAAAAATGTTGGGGCAACCTATCAGAGGTGAGTGAATAAGGTATTTGAAGAGAATATAGGCAAGAATATGGAGGTTTATGTGGATGATATGTTAAAAAAAAGCAAGAAGGCCTCAGATCATATCAGTGATCTCAGATAGACGTTTGACTATCTAGAAAAGCATCAGATGAAGTTGAATCTGACCAAGTGTGTGTTCAGAGTCCAGGAATGGATATTCCTCGGCTTTATAGTCAATCAAAGGGGAATTAAAGCTAATCTAGCAAAGATCAAAACTTTTATTGAAATGCAATCACTAATTTGCAAGAAAGATGTACAAAGGCTCAATGGTAGAGTGGCGGATTCAAACAAATTTATTTCTCGGGCAACAGATAGATGTATATCATTCTTCAAGGTGTTGAGGAAGACTTTTGAATTGTATGAAGAATGTGGACAAGCGTTATAAGAATTAAAGAAGTACATGGGGTCACCACCTTTATTGTCCCGACCTGTTTTAGGAGAAAAATTGTACTTATACTTAGTTGTTTCTGAGTCTGTCGTTAGCTCGGCCTTGGTTTGCTTGGATAACGGGATCCAAAAACCAGTTTACTATACCAGTAAAGCATTCAGAAGGGTCGAAATCGGATACCCATGCTTGGAAAAGTTTTCTTTAGCCCTCATTGAAGCCTACAGGCACATGAAGCCCTATTTCTAAGCACATACTATAATTGTGTATACTAATCTACCTCTTCAGCAAGCACTCCACAAACCTGAGAAGTCACGAAGATTGATATACCGGGCAGTAGAACTGGGAGAATATGATATTGTCTATGAACCCAGATCTTCATTGAAAGACTAAGCTTTGGCGGATTTATTGCTGAGTTCACCTATCTAGAGGTTCCCAACTAACAAAACTTGCCTGCCGAGCCGACTTCTAAGGAAGAGAACTCAGCTCAAAATCAAGCTAAACCTGTAGCCGATCAACCTGAATCATCCAAAACTCAGGAAATGGATCAAAAGTATGCATAGGAGAGTAAAAAAGTTTTCCACAATGGAGTTTTGTCTGAATTAAGCCTCAATGGTGATATCCCATGGTGGAATTTGTACGTGGATGGATATTTATGTGCTACTGGAAGTGGAGCAGTTATAATACTCAATACTCCTGATGACATTGATATTGATTATGCACTTAGGTTTCAATTCAAAGCATCAAACAATGAGGCATAATACAAAATCTTTGATAGTTGGACTAGATTTGGCCTTATCATTAGGCGTCGATTAAGTTGTGGCGCACAGTGATTCATAATTGGTGGCCAACCAAGTTCTTCATTTATATGGAGTCAAAAGAGAGTTGATGACCAGATACCTTGATAAAGCTTTGGAAGTCATTGCTAATTTTCCTGTCGTATAAATGAATAAGATCCCAAGAATATCAAATGCCAGAGCTGATGCCCTTGCTCGGCTAGCGTCAGCAACAAGAATTGAGCTAAGAACAATTCTAGTAGAAATCTTGGCTAATCGAAGTATTGATGAGGACTTAATGGTTAATATCATTGTTGTAGATTTGGTACCTTCCTGGATGGACCCAATCAAAGCCTATATTGAAGATGGAATCCTACCACCTGATCCCAAAGAGGCTACAGTACTCCGATATAAAGCAACAGGATATGTGTTGGACAAAGGGGTTTTATACAAAAGGGGATTAACGATTTTGCTTGCTAAGATGTATTCATCCAATGGAGGTATAAGAGTTTATCATAGAGGTGTATGAAGGTTCATGTGGAGCTCACTCAGATGGTCAGTCTTTTCTCCAAAGAATCAATACTCAGGGATACTACTGGCCGACTGTAAGGGCAAATTATAAAGCCTTTGTAAGAAAATGAGACAAATTCCAGAAGTTCTCTGAAATTCATAAATCACCCAATGTTTTTCTAGCCCCAGTAACTTCGCCTTGGCCCTTCGCTATTTGGGAAATTGAATTAATGGGACCACTGCCTTCCACCAAAGGTAGGTTCAAGTATTTGGTCGTTGCGGTTGACTACTTCCAAAATGGGTGGAAGCAAAGTCATTAATTGAGATTCTATATGAGAAAGTGTATCAATTCATATGGAACAACATCATATGCAGATATGGGTTGCCCTATGCTTTTATTACAAACCATGGAACCCAATTTAACCACGATGGGTTTGAAGCATATTGTGTCCAGTCCAAAATTCAAAAAATCCATTCTGTACTAGGCCATCCACTAGGTAATGGTCAAACAAAAGTCACAAATAGAAATTTTCTCAATGGATTGAAGAAAAGTCTTAATACTGCCAAAGGAAACTAGATCCACGAATTGCATTATGTTCTTTGGGCCTATTGACCAACGTCGAGAACAGCAATTGGAAAACACCCTATATGTCTGCATTTGGGACAGAAGTTATGGTGCCGGTCGAGATAGGCCTACCAAATCACAGTGTCCTGAAGTTTGATTCTCTAACCAGTTAATTGAGACGATGATTGGATTAGAAGAAGTTCGAGAAGATCCTACTATTAAAAATTTTGCATACCAACATAGGACAACTCGCTTCTATAACAAAAGGGCCAAGCAGACCAACTTTAAAGAAGGTGATTATGTCTTTAAGAAGGTCATTCAGAAGAATAAGAAGCTTGAGGTTAATTGGCATGGCACTTATTGCATCTCAACATTCATCTGACCAGGAACCTATTGGCTTGAGACCTTGGAAGGCGACGAATTCAAAGACCCCTGGAACACCGAACACCTATGAAAGTATTATCAATTATTCAAGGGATTGTCATAATTGTATTTCTCTGGCTTTATGTTCAAGATAACTATTGTTCAAGTTTTAATAAAATTTTGATTTCAGTCCCTTCAATTTTTTTTATTTTTTCGGAGTACGACGATATACATCCCCCATAAACAATAAGTAAACATGTCTCTTGGTCTTAAGCTCTTGCCGATCAATAGCACATACATACTTAATCAGGTTGAACTTATCTGCCTATTTGCTGATCATCAGAATATACTTAATCAGGTTGAATTTATCAAATTTCAGATGCACCGATAGCTTAAGGCACAATCGTTGTTTGCCCAAGATTAAACTTCATGTATGACTTTATATGTACAAGTCACGAACAAGAAGTAATCATTACTTCGTGTATGACTCTGTATTAACAAGTCATGAACAAGAATTGTTATCCGACTAAGTTAATTATAAAACACATGGTCAGCCATAACAATTTACTTCATGTATGACTGCGTTAGTGATAAGTCAAGAATAAGAAGTCTGTAAAACTTCATATACAACTATAAAGTTACAAACAAGTTTTACCCGATTAAGTTAAATGTAGGAAAATATGTAAACATTCTTCATCATTGGAATACAAACAGATATTCCTCATACACTTGGTCACCACTAATAACTAATGTTAAACTTGGGTCAATAAATCTAAGTGCATTAGTAGAATCTATGGCCTTACAATTACAGTTTAATAATTCATTATTAAACAATAACTAAGTTGACTGATTGATTAAGTAATCAAGAGTTGACAACACAAAAATATGGATTTGTATTCATATATTGACTGTATTTGATTCAAATAACAAAATATAGAAAATCTATTCAACAAGACATTTTCCTTGAGCTTTGGAAGTTAGTTGAGTAGCCTGCACTCTCTCCATTCCAGCAGGAGGATCACCCAAAGTATAAGGAGAATTAATAATGGTGAAATCTTTTAGCATTCTCCTATTGATGTTGCTCGGCGCATTGATTATATGAGGATGACGGACTATCTCATGAACATCATGTAAACTATAATCTCCCAAATATTTAGTGATCAAGTACTTAGGAATAGCATCAACAGAGATTCATGATATGTCCAACTTAAAAGGAAGATTGTCACAATCTAGTAGACCAGACTCATTCCAGTACCATAGCTCGTTGTTACTATCATGCTTCAGCAAAGCCAATCAGTTGGACCACCCCACTTATAACCTTCGAGGTGGCTTTGGGCAAGGTGATCATCAACATGGCCAAGATCTTCATTATAGCCTTCTATCCTCACCTCTCTGGGTTATTTGTGAAATTGAAAGGTTAACCTGTCAACTTGATGTTGAAGTTTCTTCAGAACATCACTTTTCACCTTCAACTGCACAGATTGATTGGCAATGGACTTATCCTTAGCTTCCTCTTTTGTATGCAAATTAGCAATAGCTTGACTCTTAGCTTTTAGCTGGGCAGCTTGGTCGGCTAATTTTTTCTTATTCTTGGCCTCATCAACAATTGTTCGGCTTGTCCTTTGCTTTCTAAAATTTTGTCCTGGCTTGGATTTCTTTAGAGCTTCAATTCCTCCATAAGTCTGGCATTCTCAATCTCCAAGAAAGATGCCCCTTCATCGGCACCACTAGCAGAAGACTGTTTTAAAGTATCTAACTCATTTATGAGTTTATTATTTTCCTCCTCAAGCAATTTGACAATTTCCTTGGCTTTATCTATTTCTCTATTCAGCATGATTTCTTTTCTCATGTACATGGAATTATATTCTTCCCACTTCTTCTCAAAGCCCCCGCCTTCACTCAAAGCTTTTTATTTAGCTTCGTAGTCAAAGTGGAGTGAAGCCAGAGAAAATTTGTGATCTTCCTGCAAATCTTCGATCATATCATAGTAAGCTAAAGTCCCTATATAGAGCACTCTTAGGGTTAGTGTTCTGTGCTTTAGCTATATAGGACTTCATCTAGTTGGACTTTGATTTTGACAAAATTATTTGTGTAATCAGGGAAAATGTCGTTGCCTCTGCCAAGCTACTACTACTACTTTCTACTACAACCCAACGATCAACTAAATTATCATTACTGCGTAAGGTTGTTTCTCACTCCCTTTACGACTCATAGGATTGATTCTATCACGTAGGACACTACACTACATTAATCGGTCATTTTATTATTATGCGTGTCTAAAAAGTTCTTTTTCAAATCTTTTAAGAAATTAATTGTTGAAGTTATAAATTTATTTTAATATATCTCAGAAAAAAAAAATTCTAGCAAAAACTTTTAATATCTCTGGTATACTAAAAAGACATTATCACAAAATTTGAGTGAGATTTATTAGAATGATTTTATAAAATCTTGAATTAATTTTATTTAGAATTGAAAATAATTTTTTTCGCATTATGTTTATATGTATGCGGATGTTTGTGTTGTTATATATCACTAGTATATGTGTGTGTGGCCCAAATCTGTGCATGCATGGTACCTATATTATGTGTACGACACTTTATATACATACATACATATATATATATATATATATATATATATATATATATATATATATATATATATATATATATATATATATATATATATATGTATGTATGTATGTGTGTGTGTGTTTAAGACCTTAGCAGATCCTACCACACATGGGTCCATATTTATTGGTATATTGTCAAGGTTGCATAGCATGTGTAATATAGTATTATATGTTAATATGAATATACGTGCGTGGCTTTTGGATGTGGCCTATCAGCCAAGTTTAAAGCACTTGAGTGCTTTGTCCCCTTAGCTATATTATTATTTTTAACCGGTTGGACGTATGTAGGCTTTATCTAGCAAGTGGTATTAGTTTTGTTCAAACACAGTTTTTTTATTTCTCAAAACTAATTTACAATGGTAAAATGGCGACGTGGCAAACATATATCAGTCCACGTTATTTTCAAAACCAAATCTGTTATTTAAACGACATCGCTTATTTTATAACGGTAATTTTTGTTGAGGATTACAGCTGGATCCTTATCCTTTATTCACCCACGGTTTTGACGAATACCAGAACTAGTATCCAGTTTGTCTTAAAACGATGTCGATTTTCTCAACAGTTATTTTGCGTTCATGTTACGCTTTGTAGTGTCACGTGTCACTTTGCTAGATGATCATTTTGTGTTTCTTTTACAACCTCTAGATTATTTTTAATCAATGGATGTTGTTAATACCAAATTTAGTCTGCTAACGTGGACCATTCACCAGAAGACACATGTCAGCCTACATGGAAATTAGAACAACATATTATCCCCTAGAAACTCAAGCACCTCGAGTAACTCAGGCAATATCGAGCAGCTAGAGCACCCCGAGGAACTGAGAGCTATGAGCAACTTAAGCGTACCAAGGAACTGAGGCGGTCTGAGCTACTTAGCGTACAGCGCATCAAAATCAGGAGAATCAAAAAGACAACTGCGCATTAAATGATCATTATTATCGTACAGATGTATATGTCTACTAGATAACAGCGCATTGTCCTTTCGTTTGTACATCCTCAAGGCTATAAATACATTGTAACCTCCTCATTAGAAGGGGATTCTGGATCTCTGGGTAAACCATTTATCGAGAATTCCAGGCAAACAGTCAGCAATACAAAAAACAGTGGACGTAGGCCATTCTCATAAGGCTGAACCACTTTAAAAATCCATTGTCTTATTTATTTACTCATTTTTTATCTGTGATTAAAATAATTAGATCAAATCTAGTTTTTTACATCAACAGCTGTGTACACTCCTTTCTCAATCCTTGTGACTTTCTTTAAACCAATCAGACATGTTCTTATTTGGCTATAAATACACAGCTTTGGTCTTACACTTTTTTCAACTGAGAAAAATAATATTTAAGTTGTTGCTCTACAAATTTTCTAGAGAGAGAGAGATTATACACCAATACTTTCTGAGATAAATCTTTTGTGTATTCTTCAAAAGCCATTACTGAGTCTCAAAATCTTGTTGTGGATTCAATCTTGGACCTTTTTTCTTTTCAGAACCTCTCGTCTCGGATTTTGTTGATTTTTCATTTTGAAAAATCTATTTGTAAGTGTTCTTATTGTTGTTCTAGTTTTACTTATTTATTTAGATCTGATATCTGTTAGATCTAAAATATTTGTGTAGTGTGCTGCTGAAATATAGTTTATATATATAAACACTACACACACGAACAACTACTAGTGATCTTAATTGTTTAAAACATATTATTTTAAAATTTTCAAGAAATCTGTTACATAATAAAGAACATCTTATTTCAGGTTTAGATACTTAAACCTAGACTTCTTGTAACCTACTCTGAGAATAAAAACTAGTTGACTTATTACTTGAAATATTTTTCGAAAATTCTACCTACTTTATTCAAGACTGCATGTAGAGGAATTTGTCATATTAGTGAATATCCTAAAACTGTTTTAAAACTATTCAAGTTGCTTTTTGATATCATATTAGATTAATACTTGTTTTAATCTAAATTCTCTTTGAAACAGTTGCATGATATTTCCAGTCTTGATTTTTGTTTATATATAATCAGTTGATTGTTTAAATGATGTCAGGACAATCATTTTATTATTCATATCACATTAAAATCACTCAATATATACACTGTTCCACATAGGCACATATTTCTGTATATATTAGATCAACATTAGTTCTTGAGAAAAATAAGAAGTTTGTTGAAACTGAGTTAATTCAAGACAGCTTGAATTAAACAGAAAGAAAGGACAGAAAAGTTGAGACTGATATTTAGGAGAGAACTTGTTGCATTATCATTATGTTTGTAATTAAGGGTGAGTGTGTCATATAGCATAGGACACATCATTAAGCACTGCACATCTACACGTCACTATAAAAATCAATAGGCACTGATCTGAATTGTGCCAAGAAGGTCAAAGATAAAGCGAAGAAGTGAAGAACGCAATACATGAAAGACAAGTTGAAGTTGGGATTTAGAAAAGGCAACCACTTCAGAGGCTTGGTAAGGTAATAGATGTTTTCTCTCTAATTCAAGTTGTGTCTTGTTGTGTGATTATAACTCGTTCCGTATTGATTGTTTTTAGTGGACTTGTTAGATTAGGTGAATCCTAGAGGAGTTCGTCATTTTTCCCAGGAAAGTTTTTGCAATGTAAAATAAACACCTTGTGCTTTACTTTACAAATTTGCAATATCTCACCTCATACGAAAAAGTAGGGTAAATACTAGAAATGCACCAAATTAATTGAATCATATATTATCTGTTTTAACACCTAGTTAATTCAAGATAATAAATAGGACTATTAATTAACTTGGCAATCTAAAATCTATTTTAGCTCAGTTAGCAATTCAAGAAAAGTTTGAATTGGTGCCCTATTGAATAACATAGATAACTCGTAGGTAATTGGAGTTTATTTTGGCAAATAGTTTACTTATGCACACATAGTCTATTGCTAGCCACACGCTCATAAGCTACATTATTTGCTACAGCCTTGTCTAGTAAATAATGGAGATGAACGTATGACTTTTTCACTTGTGTAGCTGCTTCAGGTCCAAGAAATCCAACCAAGTCTTCTTCAATCAAAGGAATACAATCAACTTCCAAAAGACTTGTACTTCGCTTGAGTAGGTCGGATTCGACAGAAACTATTTCCTCCTTCCTAGAATCATACTAGAAATTGCAAGTGTAAGTAAACAAGTATGATTACTGAGAAATAATGACATAAGTATGAGAATTCATTCAACCAACCAAGAAAAGCAAAAAATATGATAAGCATAACACATATAGTAGGAAAGATGAAACAATTTCATTAATTACTGAAAAGGTATTACAACTTATTGAAACTTTTAGTCCTATTACAAAACAGATGAATAAAAAAAGAAAGAGAACAAAGGAGTTAAACCTTCTCCTTGTCCTGGATATTGCTTCCAGAAGGTTGGTCGACATGAGGGGAAGATTCATCAATAGTATTTAAAGCAGACTCAAAAGATTAAAGTAGATTCCACAGATTCCTCATCATCATCAAACTCTTCCTCCAAGTTGGGAGGAGAGTCTGGATCATGCCTCATAAATAATTCAGATTCTACTAGGGTGCCAACCTCCTTAAGGGCCTCCGACCAGCCATCCTTGAAAGACTTTTTTTCTCATAAACTCAATCTGAGTAGAGGTCACTTGAAACTCTTTATCCCATCCCTTGTTGAAGGAGTCCTCCTTAAGCTTCTTACTTTTTGCCTTCTCTATGATCAATTCAGAGGACAGACCAACAGCTCTATCCTCGGTAGATATCAAGAGACCTGGATTTTTAGCCAATTTTTCCTTGACCATCTTAGCCTTATTCTCAGTAGAAGATAATTTGCCTTCGGCAACTATCAAACTGGTTTCAGCGGTGACCAATTTTCCTTTAGCAAGAGTGACCATATTAATAGCCTTCTGCATCTCCTCATCCTAAGTCTTCTGCTTGGGCTCTAAAAATTTCCTAGAAGCCTTAATAGACTTCCTCATACCCTCAAGGGCCTCTCCAACTTATCCACTAGAAGAATGGATTTGCTCGTCCTTCTCAAGAATTTAATTAAAGTTTGCTTATAACCCCCAAACCGTTAGATCTTCGATATATGGACCTAATAGTTCATGCTAAAATTGTAAGCCTACGTGGCAATAGTTAAATTATCATAGCTGTTGATGATTATATTAAATTTACTTATGTTGTCGTAATTGATACCACTGCTACCCAAACTAGTAAAGATAATGAAATACTTCTTGATCAAATTATGCAAAACATTTATGATATTGATATCTATAAATATCAAACGAGTGTTTAAGAATCATTACTGGATGAGGATCCAAGTGTGAATAATTGGGTTTTAAAAGATCACCCTAAATCCCATGCAGTGGGAGATCTTCATGCGCCAGTTATGACTAGATTCTAGATTCGTATTTATGCAAATTACGCAAATTTTGTATCTTTTATTGAACTTAAAAATGTAATAAAAGCCCTTAATGACTCCTATTGGATAAACTCCATGCAAGAAGAGTTAGTCAGTTTAAGATACATGTCGTCTGATATCTAGTCCCTTGGACAAATAATGCCAAAGTAATCGAAATAAAATAGATTTTTAAAAATAAACCCATTAAAACTGGATTATTATTAAAAATAAAGCCCGATTAGTTGCGCAAGGCTACAATAAGGTTTGAGGACATATATGATACCTTCGCTCCGATGATTTTTCTAGAGTGAATTAGACTTCTTTTAGCAGTAGAATGTCACTTACCCTTTAAATTGTACCAGATGGAAGTAAAGTCAACATTTTAAATGGAATTTTAATGGAAGAAGTCTTTGTCGAATAACTTGAAGGCTTTTTTGACCCGCATTTCCATAATTGCACATCTATCGCCCAAGTATTTGTTAAAGAGGATAAGTCTGACATAATCATCGCCCAAGTATATATGGACGATATAGTATTTGGTTCTACCTTACCAAACCAAGTGAAAAAAATTTCTAAAATCCTAAGTGGGGAGTTCCAAATGTCCTTCATGGGAGGATTACAATATTTCTTAGGACATCAAATTAATCGATCTAATGAAGTACTTTTTTATCACAATTGATGCTAAAGACTTAATCACTAAATTTGGTCTTCAAAATTCTAAAATAGCTCTGATACATATGAGTACCACTGAAAAGATGACAGTGGCATATCGATATATATATATATATATATATATAACCCTTTACTGTATTATGATAGTGAACCTTTAGTATGTCATGACCAATAAGCATGACTTAATGTTTTTTGTATGTATTGTGCACGTTATCAGTCTGCCACTAAAGAGAGTCATTTAAAATTTGTCAAAAGAAAAATTAAATATATAAAAGGAACTCTGAAATATAGTTTATGGTATTCTAATGACACGACTAGATCCATTGTTGAATATATTAACGTTGATTGAGGGGTGTTGTATGTAAAAATAACTCTTTGGTTTAGCGTCGCCTGTGAGAACGAATGCTGCCCATTGTTCATTACCTAATATATTTCACTCTTTGGTTTAAAGAATTACTACCGCTCCTAAAAAAATCCTGGCAGTTGTAAGCAATAATCAAGAAATATCCGCTCCCCCTGGTGAGACAGACCTCCAAAGGATCTTGTTCAATTTAGCTAAAGGACAGGAGGCTATGAAAATCATTCAAATAGTTAGCTCGCATAATGTAAGATAAATTATCCAATTTTAAAAGATATATGCCGCCTCCACCAGTCATAAATGAAAGGAGTTATCATTCTCGTTATTCTTATGACACATCATACCGTCCTGGCATCATCACAGCAGGAGTGTCATCATGAACACATAGAAGGATCTATGAGATCAAGAGCTAGTATGAGTGGTTCTGTGCATGCTGAGCAGACCACTCAAGAGGAAAGTTCAACACATAGACACAGTAAAGTCACAAAAGCTACCTCGGCTGAATCGAAGCCAGAAGAGCAATCCTGAAAGGGATCCATGCAACGATTGAATCATAATCTAGGGGAAATGGCCAAAACAAAAAACCCATTGTAAAGAAGTTTTATTAAAGGCTTAACTTTCATCAAGGCTATTGTGGAATACCCCACACCCTCTAAGTTCAAACCATCAGTGGTCACTCCCAAGTATGATGGAAAAACTGATCCAGTCCTGAAAATAGAGCAATATCAAGCTCGTGCCGACATCTACTTAGTGCCCAAAGAAATGAGGTGTAGAGGTTTCTCCAGTTCTATCACAGGACCATCCCAAATCTGGTATAATAATCTCCCAAGAGGTAAAATCTCTAGTTTTCATAAATTAGCTGAATTATTCATAGATAAATTTTACTTTGGGGTTAAGCCAATCAAGAGTGTTACTCATCTCTTGACCATACGAAAAAAGCCTAGAGAAAGTACCCGAGAGTACATTACACGTTTTAACAATGAAAAGTTATATGTGGTGGACTATGAGGAGAAGATAGCCATTACAACACTTATGAGTGGGTTGCTTGATAAAGATCTTTACTATGTTTTAGCGAAGAATCAACCCAAAACTATGACATAATTAATGGCTAAGGCTGGAAAGATATTGAATTTCGAGGCGGCCATGGAAGCTAAAGAAGCTCCTGAAACCAAGGGTGAAAATCAGAAAAACAATTCTAATTCATTCAAGAAGGATCAAAAAGACAAAAATCTTGATCGGATCAAGAAGTGTGATGAATATATACCCCTCAACAAAGGTGTTCACCTTATCCTGGAGGAAATCAAGGGGAACCGAGAATTGAATTGGCCTAAAAAGTTAAAGACACCTCCCTATATAAGGGATAAGTCCAAGTACTATGAATTTCACAAGGACCATAGACATAGTACCAACAACTGCATAACATTAAAGAAAGAGGTTGAAAATCTTATTTGGTGGGAAAAAATGAGAAAGTTTGCTGATCAAAATGGCAATCGAAATGATCAAAAGAGGTCTGAATATCCAGCCCGAGTAAAGGAAGACAATAAAAGAGCAAGAAACAATGATTTTGAAGAAGATCCAAACTTGTCGAAGAAGCTTAATGAACCATAGCTGGAGGTAGGCATGATATCCTTTGGATGCCACTTCATCACGGGAGGAGATGTTGGAGGAGGAGACGGGATTATAGAAAGGAAAGCTTACTTAAATAAAGTTAAGGCCTATCTAACTATCAGACGGATTGATATGGACAAATCCTAGGGATGGAAATTTAACCCGACCCTAATGGGGTAGGTTACAAATCTGTTTAAAATAATAGGGGCGGGTTTGGGTTTTAAAAAAAATCATTTATTAAATGAGGCGGGTTTGGGTTTTATAAGAAGATGCTCGCCCCGCCCCATATAATACTTAAATTTACTTATATACCCTTTTTAAATTTAACCTATTAACACTCTCACCACACATATATATATATATATATATATATATATATATATATATATATATATATATATATATATATATATATATATATATATATATATATAAACTTATAAATCCTAATTTCATTTACCCTAAACAAACACTATCACCCTCCCTTTCTCTAAATCTGAGAACTCTCCTCTCCTCTTGTTTGTGCCTCTATAACACCACCTAAAGTCACCCCATCCACCGAGAACTCTCCTCTTGTTTGTTCCTATAAAACACCACCTAAATATGATAATTATCCTCTTATTTGTACTTTGGCGGAAGCGACGATTTTGTTCAAGCGGCCAAGTCGCGGAGACCAAGCGACAAACAAGAGCTAAGCGGAGAGGGAGAACAATGGTTTTTAAGAGATTTACAATGGCGAACAAGTGCAAAGCATATCTAGTTCTTGTGTATGTTGTTCGTTGTGTATCCCTTTTTTCCAGCGATTTTCAAGCAGCATTATTTTTTTTTGTTCAAGCAGGTCTCTTTACTCCTTGTGTATGTTGTTCATTGATCATTTATTACTTTTTTCCATTTATTAATTTATTGGTTGCCATTTATTAATTTGTGGATAAAATATGTAATGATTTGTATGATAAAATCTATACTGATAGTTAATATAAAATTTGTACTCATTTAATTTGTGGGTTGCCACGTTAATATTATTTGGTTTTAATTGTTATATCTATTTAATAGTTTAGATAAAATCTCTGAGATTTTTTTTTGTCTTTTTGTTTTCTTGTTTTCTCCAATAAGTTCATGTTGAAGATGATGTATTGAGACTTAGAAGTTAATTTTGATACATTTTAATTTTAATTATTTTATTAAAAAGTTACTATTTTATTATTTATATAATAAAATCGATTTAAAAAATAAAATAAAAAATTATGGGTTTCAACCCGCGGGGTGGGGAGGGTTTTGACCCGTATAATTAAAGCGAGGTGGGTCTAGTTTAATTAGGTTATACTTAAATGGGTTTGGGTTTTAAAAACGCAACCCGTTGCGGGGCGGGGCGAGTTAAATTTTTTTTCGCGGGGCGAATTTGGGCTTTGACAAATCCAAGGCCATACCCGACCCATTTCCATCCCTACCGAATCCAGCAATAGTTAAGGAAAGTCAACAAAGACATGATAGTGATCGTATTCTCTAAAAACGATTTGAATCGGATACTTTATCCTCATGAAGATCCGTTAGTTATCACATACAGAGTTAATCACGGTAGAGTTGCAAGGATACTAGTTGATAATGGTAGTTTAGCTGATGTAATGTTCTACAACTGTTTCCAAAGATTAGGGCTAAAAGACAGTAAGATGGAACCATACCATAGATCTCTCATAGGATTTGCAAGTGATAAATTATGCCCCTTAGGGACGATCAAGCTAGAAGTTTTAGTCGGTATCTGGTCGGCAAGTAGGAGAGAAATAATTCGTTTCTTTGTGTTAGATAAAAATGTCCCATCGGCCTACAATATTATCCTAGGAAAAGTGTAAATAAAGCAGTTAGAGACTGTGCCATCTACAGTGCATCAATGCATGAAATTTCCAACAAATTGTGGAGTTGGCATAGTGACTGGCAATCAAAAAGAGGCCATGTAATGCTATTATACTTCAGTCGACCAACAAGAAATACAAATAAAGGAACAACCATTTTCTATATTGACACTTTGGATCCTCGGGAAGAGAAGGAGCTGATTAAGTGGCAAGTTATGGAATAAATTAAAGCTATTGTACTGGGTGACGAAAATCCATAAAGAACTACCCAGATTGGTTCAAGATTATCGTCCTCTCTTAAATAGGAATTAATTACATTCCTTAGAGAAAAGCAATAATGTGTTTGCTTGGAGCCATGAAGATATGCCACGGATTGATCCATATTTCATTTGCCATGAACTTAATATCTACCTAGTTTCTAAGTCGATTAAGCAAAAGCGAAGAGTTTTCAGCCCCGAGGAGAATATGGCAATCCAGGAGGAAGTGGAGAAATCACTACGAGAACGATTTTGTGAAGATGTTAAGTATCCCGAATGGTTGGCTAATGTATTAATGGTCACTACAGCAAATTGTCTAATTTATAACTAATTGAAAAAAATATTTATAAGTGTTTGGGACACTTACAAAATTTATAAGTGTTTTAGTCACTTACGAAATTTGTAAGTGTCCATGACTTATACAAAATTATTAATATAACGCACAATAGATAATATAGAACACATTTTTTTGGTAGCATACCATGAGGTGTTCAGGCCATCTTACGCGCACCTCAACTAATCCCCATTCGCGATTCTTGGCTTCCATTGGCCAAGCATTATAGAACACATGAGTGTCAAGTGTATCCCCTTCTAAGATTCAAAAGTGTTAAAAGAAATTCTTTCCCTTTATTTTATTTTCATCATTCCCGCTTTAGACAACCATCGTCGCGCTTAGGTCTTCGATTTATCACCATCGCATTCCATTTGTGGTCTCATCACCATCGTGTTACATTTGTGGTCTCATCACCATCACTTATTTGGTCTCACAGAGTCACACCGCTCATCACCATCGTGTCTTCGATCTCAGACGATTCCTCTTTAGTCTCAAGCGATTCCATCTTTAGTCTCAGGTGGTTTGTTACTCATCACCATCGCATCTCATCTTTGTTCTGAGGAGGTTTCTCTTCTCAAATATAGGTATAAAATATGTTTTTTTGTGAAGATGAGATGATTAAACAGGGTTAGTACCAAATTGAACCATCCATAATATATTTTTATAAAAAAAATGATAGATTTACTCAATTGATCCAAAAGTAGAGAAAAATATAATAGATTTTCTAAATCAATCCATATTTTTATCTCGATTCGAAAGAAAATTTTGGGTTGTTCTCTTTGCAAAAGATGTTATAGTGTTTCGTTTGTAATTTTCTGATAATGTTTTCCAGAAAAAGCAATTTGGCTACTGACTTGGTTTTAACAATTACACAAATGCTAAGAAAGCATGGTGTTGTTTGAAAATTTGTAGAGTTCTATGGTAACTAATGTTGAAACTACAATAAGAATCACCTGTCATGGTTCTGTCACAGAAGATCTAAGGGTTTAAAATGTCTTTTTGTGTAGGGGATGGTATGGGTCAACTATCATTAGCTGGCAGGGCCACCATTGCCAACATAGCTCCTGAGTATGGTGCAACAATGGGGTTCTTCCCAGTTGATCATGTCACATTGCAATATCTCAAATTAACTGGAAGAAGTGATGATATTGTGAGTGATTTTTGTTATTTATGCGTGTGCGTGATAATATTGATAGTAAATAAGTTTGGATGGCCGTATTGAACTGCCTCGAGTTGGATAACAATGAGCTGCCCCTTTTTTCTTTTTCTTTTTCCTGAATAATTATTTATAGCTTTAAGTTATATCATGGAGAAAGTCATTTATAAGTTAAGATAAATCCCAAGTTGTAAAAGTTAATCGAAAATGATGTCAACAAAAATTTATAATATATAGGAGTTAACTATAACTTCTCGAATCACAGGAAGTTTGATTAATAATTTAGGACATAGGGGAGATCATACATAAGTATCCCTAATAAGTTTGATTTATTTTGTTTCTGGTAATCTTCATGAGTAATGAGTTATTTTCTTTTTTAAAACTCAGGTGGCAATGATAGAATCATATCAGCGTGCCAATAAAATGTTTGCTGACTACAATGAGCTAAAATCATATATTTTTTGTAATTTATTAGTTCTGAATATCAGTTCCAGTTGGTGGATTTTAATTACAAACACTATTCCTATTTTTTCTAATTTCAGCATCAACTAAAAAGGGTATACTCATTGATCGAGTGAAAAACCGAGCGTCCGTGTAATACGCTAGTCGTTGTTATCGGCTTCCAATCTCAATACAAAAAAACCTAAACTTTTAACTACACTTTTATGGAGTATAATAGGAAGTCTGGGTATCGAATCCACAGGGAATGTTTTATAGAATTTAATTGATTTATTACTTCTAAAATAAAAGTGAAAAAGATGATGATGGTTGACAAGGGGAAATAAGTTGGAACAAATTTATAAAACTAATTAAAATGAATGAGGAAATAGGTTGGAATACAATCCCCCAATCCCTAGTAATTACCCATTAGAATACTAGAATTTTAAATTATAAATTTGAATGAATCCGGTCTTTATAGATCCGAAGCATTACATATATGAGGTTCAAGCCCGCATCATATGAAATCAAAGATAAATATAAAGCGGTGCTAAATAATTACACGCACATCATATTCTTAAATATCCCAAGTACCTAGGGCAAGAGAGATTAAAAGATCTAGGATGATTGTAAACTTCTCTTACACGATTCTTTCAAATTTAAATTTAAATTCTATTTCCTACGTAGATAAATTACATTGGGATGGGTTCATGCATCCCAACCCTTAAAAATTAGCTAAACATGATGAAAACAAAAGAAAACTCTAACAAACATTGTTAACAATTTGCAAAATAATTGAGAATTGAATGGAAAAATAAAATAGAGAATAGAAATTGATACTTGTATTTAGCAAGAGGAGAAAGAGATGAATTTGAATCCAGCAAAACTTCTTCTTCAAACTTACAACTAGGGTTTATGAAAACTTCTACCAAAGAAAACTACAATCTAACTTTCTCTCTCTAATCCTACTCCTACCCTCTAGAATTTGACTCCCTCTCTCTAGAATTCAACTCCCTTTGAAAATGAGGTAGGGCTTGGTCTTTTATAGCACCAAGTTGCATGAATTTGGCATCAAATTTCGCTTGTGGCACAAGTTTTCCAAGAGTTGCACTGCATTAAATGCATAATTAATTACAGAAATCCGCACATCCAGACTCTTCATTATCGCGCAACTTCGAAACATCGTAACCTCTTCACCGTAGCTCGGATTGAGGTGCCGTTTTTTCCAGTATTCTTGTAATTTAGAGCTATTCAACTTTCTAGTTGTACTCACCTTCGGAATAAGGCTGAAAAATTACGAAAATGCCCTTCAACTCTTCATTTCTTGGTTTCTTTCACTGTTTTGAGTTCTCTTTCGCACTAACTCGCATGAAATACTTGTAAAACACATGAGAAATACACAAAACAAGAAATACTTGCCAAAAGAAGTTATTAGCATAAATAAGAGACAAATCCAATCTATTTACACTACACGGGATCATAAAAATACCGCAATTAAGGGGATAAATATGAAGAATATGCGCCTAATCACACCCCCTAACTTAGAACTTTGTGCGTCCCGAGCAATGTAAATGAATCTAACCAAAATTCCACTCTTGAAAATTCCTTTATTAGAATAAAATTCCACTTTCGCAGGCAAGCGATTGCATTGAGCATATGCAACAAGCCTTTAAACCTCTAGGTTACCCTAGTAGGACGAGTTTTGTCTCGTGAGGGTTTGCAGTGAATACACCCACAAAATTCTTTATTGACTCAAATAAATATCAAAATACTTAAAAATTGTACAATTTAAACTTTTCGAAAAATAATCACCATCAACTCATATTCAACTGTCTCAAACCGTAGTGTGTGTGTGCGAAGCCAAAAATTAAACCTCAAATTTCCACTGATTGAGAATTACGTTACTTTCCGAAAATTCGTTTTGATTCAAATTCTTACGGATGCACTCACAAACGAATCACTCGGATTGTGGTTATTTTCTCTCGGCATGCATGATATAAAGAGTAAATAAAACGGACACAAATTCATGCATACAAAATTGAAAAGAAGGAAATATATGGTGAAAAGATCTCATCGTCGGAATACAGTTACTAGGAAATGGGAACATCATCTCTAATTCACACCATTTAATCTCTCATATTATCTTTTAGTATCTTATCTCTCCACGCAGTAATTAATTTCGCTATTCGGACTCGGTTAGGACTTTCTTAGTTAAAAAGTGTAAAGGGTAAAAATGGGAATGTATGGGCTGTTCGGAATTGGAAAATGTCTTTATGATTTCCATTAGTGCTTTTTCGGGCATTTGCTCATTTTCTCTTTCTTTTTTTTCTATTTTCATTTTTTCATTTTTCATTTTTTCATTTATTCTTTTTTTTCTTGCCCCTTTTTGTTGCACTTTTCGGACTTAATGAATATTTCATTTTCGCAATTCCGGGTTATTTGGGTTTTTCGGGTTATCAAACGAAAGGAAAATATTTTATTAGGCTCAAAGTGGGTTGCAAAGGGATAATTTTTCACAACTTTATTATGGCTAATACTTTTGGGTAACAAATGAGGGCCTACTTCATTGTCCAAATAGCTAATCACATTACCATATGCATCTCGAGATTAATTAAGTTTAGAGATATATTTAGCACGAATTTCGAGACAACATTTCACACATTTCCCATAACCGATCAAAACAAAGGATTGAGATCATCAACGACTTATTAAAACGCTGAAAAGAACTTTGAGTTAATCATAAACTCGGATTGATTTAAAAACTCATAAAAAATTGAAAGGCTCAAAATCTCACCGGGTTTGACTAATCTCCACACTTAATCGTAAAGTCGTCAATTTTCTTTCAATTTCCATATTTGGTCAATTTTGGCTTAGTGCATTATGAATTTTACAATTTGAGACTTCAAACAGAATAACGGTGATATTTTTGAAAAATTTAAATTCCAATTTTTATTTATTTTGAAGACAAATATTTTTGGCTTTTTTTCAAAAAAAAAAAAATTCAAATTTTCTAAAAAATACACTTGGGAAGAACATGAGATTAAATCAATGAATCTAAACAATAAACGGGAAGAATATCCCACACCCCCTAACTTAAATGTTGCATTGTCCTCAATGCAAATCAAGAACACAACATAAAGAGAGGAAAAGAAAGATATTACCCAAATAGAGTGATCCCTGATGAGTACAAGTGCATTGAATCTACAAAACATGTTAAAACCAAGCATAGCAAAAAGAATAACAAAAATTTTAACTATCGAAACTAGACTACAATAAAAGAGAAAAAGAAAAAGAAAAAAAACTAACTATTTACAACCTAAAATTGGAACGGCTAATAAATCATACACTAAAAGTCGAAAAATTTGAGGGTCCACCCAAAATACAATTTGACTTTGAGGGATTAATGGTGTGCCCTCACTAGGATGCATGCCTCCCGAAAAATAAGAATTCCGTTTGAAAAACGGAAGGCATGTGCAAATTTTAAAAAATGAACCATCACCAATTAAAAAATTTAGGGGGATAATGAAGGATTTGGGTGCATAAGAGGACAAGTCCCATTGGGATCCAAAAAAAATAGAATCACTTCCCAAAGAATTTTCAAGTAGTATGGGAAGCGGAGAATACAAACTAAAAGAGTCCATCTTGGAAAAAAATTCAAGTATAGAGTCCTTGTCCTCAAAATCTTCTCCCGCAAAATTTTCAATTGGATCTGGTGGAGTGACACGTCTAAGTGTATGGCTCATAATATGAAGCATCTCAAAATAACATTCCCATACAAGAAGCGGATCAACATCCTCAAGACATTCATCCTGTTCTTGCGATGGATTTAATTTTCGATAATAGTGGGTACACAAGGAGACAAATGATCCTCAACCTCAGTAGATTTTGCAATATTTATAATAGGTTGAGATTCAAAAGAACTTGGATCACTCTCAATGATTTCATTCTCAAAAGTATTAGGTGAAGCGCAAGTCTCGACCTTTACTAAGTTGTCCAAATAATCATTCAACTCCTTGCGAGTTTCTATAATTTTTGACTCGAGAACAGCACGGTCATCAGATTGCTTTTTTATATCAAGCAAGAGTTCTTCCAAAGTAGGCTTCCTAGGTTCTAGCACCTCGAATTCCTCATTTGGTTGAAAACTTACTTCATCTTTAAAACTATCGGGAAAAAAATCCTCATTGGGTTCAAATAATGCATCTAACTCTTGCTCCCAATAACGAATTTTTTCGCGATATTCTTTTTCAAGTCTTTCTTCTTCAAGCAATTGATTTTGATAAATTTGGAGTTTCTCAGCACTAGGCTTGTATTTAATATAATCATCTTTAGTGATATTGATCAAATGTTCATAAGTCTTGAGTGCCTCCTCTTCCTCACTATTAGCATAACTATTAAAGCCACCAAAAGAGTTAAAATAAGACATTTCAAAGTGGGCAATTCAAAAACGTGACACACATTTTTCTTTATTTATTTATTTATTATTTTATTTTTTTACTTTTTTTTTCTTACGAAGTAGTAAGTCAATTATAATCTATAACAAACACTCCCCGGCAACGGCACCATTTTTTTGATCGAGTGGAAAACCGAGCGTCCGTGTAATACGCTAGTCGTTGTTATCGGCTTCCAACCTCAATACAAAAAAAAACTAAACTTTTAACTACACTTTTATGGAGTATAATAGGAAGTCTGGGTATCGAATCCACAGGGAATGTTTTATAGAATTTAATTAATTTATTACTTCTAAAATAAAAGTCAAAAAGATGATGATGGTTGACAAGGGGAAATAAGTTGGAACAAATTTATAAAACTAATTAAAATGAATGAGGAAATAGGTTGGAATACAATCCCCCAATCCCTAGTAATTACCCATTAGAATACTAGAATTGTAAATTATAAATTTGAATGAATCCGGTCTTTATAGATCCTTAGCATTACATATATGAGGTTCAAGCCCGCATCATATGAAATCAAAGATAAATATAAAGTGGTGCTAAATAATTACACGCACATCATATTCTTAAATATCCCAAGTACCTAGGGCAAGAGAGATTAAAAGATCTAGGATGATTGTGAACTTCTCTTACACGATTCTTTCAAATTTAAATTTAAATTCTATTTCCTACGTACATAAATTACATCGGGATGGGTTCATGCATCCCAACCCTTAAAAATTAGCTAAACATGATGAAAACAAAAGAAAACTCTAACAAACATTGTTAACAATTTGCAAAACAATTGAGAATTGAATGGAAAAATAAAATAGAGAATAGAAATTGATACTTGTATTTAGCAAGAGGAGAAAGAGATGAATTTGAATCCAGCAAAACTTCTTCTTCAAACTTACAACTAGGGTTTATGAAAACTTCTACCAAAGAAAACTACAATCTAACTTTCTCTCTCTAATCCTACTCCTACCCTCTAGAATTTGACTCCCTCTCTCTAGAATTCAACTCCCTTTGAAAATGAGGTAGGGCTTGGTCTTTTATAGCACCAAGTTGCATGAATTTGGCATCAAATTTCGCTTGTGGCACAAGTTTTCCAAGAGTTGCACTGCATTAAATGCATAATTAATTACAGAAATCCGCACATCCAGACTCTTCATTATCGCGCAACTTCGAAACATCGTAACTTCTTCACCGTAGCTTGGATTGAGGTGCCGTTTTTTCCAGTATTCTTGTAATTTAGAGATCTTCAACTTTCTAGTTGGCCCCACCTTCGGACTAAGGCTGAAAAATTACGAAAATGCCCTTCAACTCTTCATTTCTTGGTTTCTTTCACTATTTTGAGTTCTCTTTCGCACTAACTTGCATGAAATACCTGTAAAACACATGAGAAATACACAAAACAAGAAATACTTGCCAAAAGGGGTTATTAGCATAAATAAGAGACAAATCCAAGCTATTTACACTACACGAGATCATAAAAATACCGCAATTAAGGGGATAAATATGAAGAATATGCGCCTAATCACTCATCTTAGTTGCATCTGGATCTTGTTGAAGTTGAACCCTCCATTTCAGTTACAAAGAGGTTTGTTTTGATTACTCAAAGTCTCTCATACTGACACTGATTGTAATTTAAGTTGATGTGTATATTATACTTTCCTTACAATTCGTGACAGACCTCATGATCGTGTTCCTTTGAAAGAAATGAAGGTTGATTAGCCTTCTTGCCTCGATAGCAAAGTGGTATTTAAAGTGAGTTTCAAACTTTAAGTTTGTAAACCTCTAATCATGTTGTTTTCGTGAATGATCTTCTTCTTGAATTTATTAGAACACCAAATTTGAGTTATTTTAAAAGCTTCAAATTGTTTTTGGTTGTAAGTAATTTAAATCAAACTTGTCCCCACTTAAATTTTTATATATATTGGTAAAGCGGAGTAAGCAGTAATTATTGGTCCAAATATACTTTTTATCCTCCTCCCCGCTCTGAAAGGAAACCCTATTTCCTCATCATCCTCCATCAATGTCTTCTATGGTATACATTTTTCTCCTCCACCGTATCTCATTTATTACTCATCTATTCTTTGGGTTATGTTAATGTCTTATTCTTGTCTGCCACAAATTTTTAGTTTTGATTTTAGATGTTGGTATGGTGGTTTATATTTGCTAGCCATTTTGTAGTAACTACTTTATCATATGGAAACTAGGGTTTCATATTAGAGGGGTGTGTGGTTGTTGTGATTGTTAAATATATCAATCATGTTGATTGTCCTCCCACAAAGAGGGGTATATGGGTTTATTAAAATTTCAATATCTATGGTTGCATAAATTTTGTGATTTTGTTCATAGAAATTTTTTATTCTATTGTATATGCTTATAGCATGTTCTCTCGTGGGATTTTATTAGCATCAAATATGTATGCTTGTGCATATATTGGATTCTGGGTGCATTTATGAATTTGTCTCCTTTGAGCACATATGTTGATTAAATTATCTTAATTAGGTATTTTTTGTATTTTGCTGGCCCTATTAACAACAATGAAACATTGAGCATTATTACATTATCAATATTTTTTATTAAGTGATTATAGCATATGTAAAATGTTTAAGGACTTAGCACCCATTTTGTATCAATTGTGCATAGTATATGTATGTGTAAATGGTAGATAGAAATGCCAAATGCATAAGTAGGTGAAAATGATATGGCTATTCGGGTAAAGTAAATTTTACATTGAATCTTGACCTTATTTTATTCATATTGTCAAATTTTACATCTAATCTTACAATTTTTGGAGATAACTTCATTCTTATTCATATTTGTTATGTGATGGGAGTTGAGTAATTTTTCGCTATATAGAGAAATTCATATTGTGGTTGAGTTCATTCTCATTGGAATGTAAATTAAAAGCTACATGCATTTCAACAATTTCATTTTTCCTAGTCCATTTGGTTTGAAAATATAACTATAAATGATAATAAGCTAAATCTAGACCTTAGTAGTTCATGTAGAGAACATTGTTTCTTGTCCATATATAATCTAATTTATATTTTCATCATAATGCGTTATAACTTACCTTTTTATTTGGTGTTCAATGCTTTATAGAGACCCGCACTTATGGAATTTCATATTTGGTTTAGGGTGTTGTGGTTTAGGTAAGTTCTTTACTCCATGATTTAGTTGGTTGTGTTTGATTACTCTGATGTCAAGAACAATGTCTAGGTATATAGAACATTTTTTTTACATGTGTGGGAGATTACAAAAGTAAATTTATTTGCTAAAAAACTGATGTGATATGCACAATTAGCATCCCGATTCATCTGATCAGGTAAGAGAACCATTTGTTGAGGTTGATCCATAGGGTCGATTTGATCGGTATAGTGACCTGCTTGGCTGTGGCACTGTTAAGAAGTTTTATCGAGGATTTGGTCAAGAGGAGGGCTGGGAGGTGGCATGGAACCAAGTTTTATAAAGTTTGTTAAGAACAAAAATTATATACAATTCATCATGTTAAGAAGTTTTCTCAGTCCCCATACTTAGCATAAATTGAAGGTTGCACCAGTTCAATGGAATATATCGTGCACTAGTAACAAAGGCATTGTCATTCTTAAAAAAGATGATACATTGCAAGTATAAAATTAGAAAGAGGTCAAGGGTAATAAGGAGGCTTCTAGTCTAGAGCATGAAGAGGGGGAAGGTCTTAATGGTGATGATCAGTTGGAACATGAGTTACAAATGCATAATAAGCTAGAAGAGGGTGAAATCAAGAGGATAGATATTGATGAAATTCATAAGCTTCTCAGAGTGTCAGTTAATTATTATCTTCTCAATGATCTTAATTTATCTCCTAGGCCTAAACTAACTAGTCCATCTCCTGAGAGATCGGATGGGAAACATGTATGGGCTCTTACGGTTGAACTTTTTTTTATTTGTATCGATATTTGTAACGGTTTTAAACACTTATAAAATTACAAACCGTAACGTCTTTAAACACTTACAATATGTAAAACAGTAACGGTTTTAAACACTTATAAAATTACAAACAGTAATGGTTTTAAACACTTACAATGGTTTTAAACACTTACAAAATTGCAAACAGTAATGGTTTTAAACACTTATAAAGCATCAAACAGTAACGATTTTACACACTTATAAAATGTCAAACAGTAACGGTTTTAAACACTTATAATGGGTTCACTATATAGCGCATACCTTCGAAAATATTCACAGATTAAACCGTTACTAAATTTGATTTGTAAGTGTATTGAAAAGTTATAAAAAAATCATAACCCCTCATTTTAAAACCGTTATTATTTGATTTTTAAGTGTTTAAAACACTTACAAATCATCAAATTTGGTGTAGTGGGTCAAGAAGAAGAATGACAAATGGCTCATGTGTGTAGACTTAACAGACCTCAATAAGGCATGCACAAAAGATCACTTTCCTTTACCAAGGATTAATCAATTGTTCGATACGATAGCGGGTTATGAATTGCTCAGTTTCATAGATGTTTATTCTGGTTATAATCATATTAAGATGAAACTTGAAGATAAGGGAAGTAGTTCCTTTATTACCAGCTAAGGAATATACTACTATAATGCCATGCCCTTTGGGTTGAAGAACGCTGAAGAAACCTATCAGAGGCTAGTGAATAAGGTTTTCGAAGATCATATTGGTAAAAAACATGGAAGCGTACGGATATGATATGCTCACCAAGAGCAAATTTATTGCCGACCACATTGTAGGCTTAGCTCAAACCTTTGATCAACTGGAAAAACATTAGATTAAGCTCAACCCAACCAAATGTATATTCGGAGTATGGGAAGGAATGTTCCTAGGGTACATCATTAATCAAGGGGGAATATAAGCAAACCCTACCAAAATTAAAGCCTTGTTGGAGATGCAGTCCTCGACCAATAAGAAATATGTTCAAAAGTTGACAAGAAAAGTAGCGGCATTGAACCGTTTTGTCTCCCGAGCAACTGATAAATGTCTTTCATTTTTTAAGCTTCTTAAAAAGACCTTTGAGTGGAATGATGAATTCGAGAAAGCCTTCCTGTATTTAAAGAATTACTTGGGTTCTCCCCCACTCCTCTCCCGACCAGTTTTGGGAGAAAAAGTATATCTATACTTGGCTATTTCAGAGTCAGCTGTCAGCTCATATTTGATCTGACTAGATGGAGGAGTTCAAAGACCAATATATTATACTAGCAAGGCATTTCGAGGAGCTAAAATCATATATTCATGCCTAAAGAGGTTAGTTTTAGCTCTCATTGAAGCTTCTAGGAGAATGAGGCCATATTTTCAAGCTGATACCATTATTGTCTACACAGATTTGCCTCTACAATAGGCATTACATAAACCTGAGAAGTACGAAAGGTTAATGTCTAAGGCAGTCGAATTGGGAGAGTATGAAATTATTTATTAACCCAAAGTTGCAATAAAAGTCCAAGTAGTCACATATGCAGAGGTGCAACATAATCCAAGTTTTCTTGTCGAGAAGACTTCTTTGGAAGAGAGATTAACTCAAAAATAAATAGAGATTATGATTGCTCAATCAGAATCATTGGTTGTTCAAGAAAGAATTCAATAGAGTAAGAAAGATGTTCAAATTTGGAGTGATGTTAGAGGAATATTTCTCTAAGGACACTCTAATCTGGCAATTGTTTGTAGATGAATCCCCATGTGCTACTGGAAGTGGAACAGACCTCATCATCAAACACTTCGAACAACTTAGATGTGGAATATTCTTTGAGAATCTAATTCAAGGCTTCTAAAAATGAGGTAGAACATGAAGCATTGATCACATGATTGGAACTAACTTCATTATTGGGTGTCGATCAGGTATTGGTGCAGAGTGATTCCCAGCTAATTGTTAATCAAATACAGCAAATTTATGGCGTCAAAGGGGAAACAATGATGAGATATTATAATAAGGCTATAGAGGTTATTTCTTCGTTCACTTCAGTCAAGATGGTGAGTATCCCAAGAATAGAGAATGCCCGAGCAGACGCTCTTGCTCGACTTGCTTCAACAACTCAAACAAAGCTCAAGCGAATAATTCCAGTGGAAATTCTTACCCATAGAAGCATTGATGGGATGCAAGTCAACGTTATCTTTGTGAAATTAGGTCCCTCATGGATGGACCCAATTAGAGAGTACATTAAAAGAGGAACACTACCTTCTGGCCAAAATGAAGCCAAAAAGATGAGGTATAAAGCAGCCAGTTATGTGTTGGAAAAAGGTGTTCTATATAAGCAAGGATACATTGTTTCCCTACTTCATTGTGTTCATCCAAACTAAGTAAATGATTTAATCAAAAATTTGCATGAAGGCTCATGTGAATCTCACACATCCGGTAGGTCTCCAAGACAACGGATAGTAGTGTAAGGTTACTACTGGTCGATGATGAAAGAAGATTGTATTGCTTTCACCAAAAAGTGTGATAAATGCCAAAAATTCACCACCATGTATAGAAAACCAGGAGTAACTCTAATACCCATCACTTCTTCATGTCCTTTCACTATTAGGTAAATTTACTTGGTTAGACCACTACTGACCACCAAGAGAAGGTTCAAATATCTGGTTATAGCAGTTGATTACTTCACCAAATGGGGGGAGGTCGAGCCTTTGATTTATATGACCTATCAAAGGGTTTTCCAGTTCATATGGTAGAAGATAATTTATAGGTATGGCATGACTTATGACTTCATCACCGACCATAGCACTCAATTTGATAATGAGGAATTTGAAGAGTACTGCACCAGGACTGACATTCAGAAACTTCATTCATCACCTGGGCACCCACAGTGTAATGGACATACAAAAATCACCAGCAAGACCTTTCTAGATGAGTTGAAGAAAATGTTGAATGAGGCTAAGGGCAACTAGAATTCCACAGTGTCCTTTAGGCAAATAGGACCACTCCGAGAACAGCAACGGGGAAAATCACATACATGCTAGCTTTTGGCACTGAGGCAGTGGTACCAATTAAAATAGGTCTACCGACTCATGGGGTATTGAAATTTGATTCACCCAAGAGTGACCTCATGAGGAGACTAGATATGTATATAATAGAAAGAGTCTGAGAAGATGTCACTATTCAAATGGCTGATTATTAACAAAGGACTGCAAAGTTTTATAATTGAAGGGTCAAGCCGACCAACCTGAAGTAGGGAGATCTGGTGCTTAATAAAGTAATCTAGAAGAGCAACAAGCTGAAACCTAATTTTCATGGTCCATATTGTATCTCGGTGATTATTCGACCATTCATTTAACTCTTGGAAACTCTGTAAAAAGATGAATTCAAGAATCCTTGGAATGAGGCCATCTGCGCAAGTATTATCAATAATTTCATTTTTAATGTAATCGATTATTCAAATGAATGAAATTTCATGTTTTCCTATATTATACTTACTTTTTGTGTTTTGTTTTTTAGAGTATGGTGCATTACACTTTAACCATAAATTAGATTAATGAGCCATTTTAATTCAAACTTTTCCAACTTTATAAAAGTTAATCCAAGCTTTTTCGACTTCAAAAAAGAGCATGGTTCAAACTTTTCCAACTTTAAAAAAGTTAATTTTGATCCAAACTTTTCCAACTTCAGAAAAGAGCATGGTTCAAACTTTTTCAACTTCAAAAAAGTTAATTTTGATTCAAACTTTTCCAACTTTAGAAAAGTTAAACTTCATGTATGATTTTCCCTCGGAAAGTCAAAAATAAGAAGTCAGTAAAATTTCTTCAATAGAGATTTTACCCGACGAGGTTAAAACACAGGAATAATTATACATTCCTAATACACTTGGTCTCCACTGATAACTAATGCTATAACTTAGTACAATAAAGCTATTTACAATTTTATCTAAGAGCATTAGTCAAATCTAAGGTCATAAATGATTCAAACATTAATCAAATATTAAACATTTAATCAGGTTATTTAGTCTATAAGTTGATTAACTAATCATTATACAGGTTACCTAGTCGAAAAAAAGATTAATATCAACCACGAGCTTAAATAAAGGAAACTCAATAAAAAATAAATTTATTTCATTGATCAAAACACATTACAATAGAAAAATAAGTATAAAACTATTCTATTGAACGCTTTCCATCAACCTTCCTCACCCTAAGAGGAGAATCATCAAAGGTGCTCAAATGATTGATAGAATCAAAAGGCCTCCTCCTAGAACGCCTATTGCCACTTGACCGATCAAGAAGATGTTGAGTATGAACATACTCCATTTCTCCTTCAAGGCCAAAATCCCCAACATATTTTCTAATCAAACTCTGACGAATAGCATTTGGAGGAATCCAATACTCCACTTCTCCTTTAAGGCTAAAATCTTTAACATATTTTCTAATCAAACTCTAAGTAATAGCATCTAGATTAATCCAACTAAAGTCAATCGAGAAAGGAGGATCAGGATAATCCATGATCCTTTGAGTATGCCAGTGCCATAGTTCATTATTTTTAGGTACCTTTAACAAGGCAAGCAGGTTTAACCAACCCCATTTATAACCTTCATTTTTGGCTTGCTCTATATGCACATCCAGATAAGTCAGAGCTTCATTATATCCATCCACCCAAATAGCTCCGAGTTGTTTATGGAAATGGAATGTAAGTTGATCCACATTATCTTGAAGCTTTTTTATAACCTTGTCTTTCTCTTTAAGTTGATCATCTTGTTCGGCCAAGGTTCTCTTATTCTTTCCTCATTAATGGTAGGTTGAACAACTATATTTTGCCTCGATTGTTGTGCAGAGATAGATTTGGTTTTCTTTTTTTATAAATCCTCTAGATCCTCCAATAACCTGGCATTTTGATCCTCTAAAAATGAAACACCCTCATATGGACCAGTAGTGGTTGATCTCTTCAGACTGTCAAGTTCATTCCTCAAGGATTTTTTTCTCTCTATAACATAGTATCAATTGATAGAGAACTCTTCAGATATTTATTTAAAGAGAATTTTTTCTCATTCATAACAAAAGTGATGACTTGTAATTTTTTGTCAAAAGCATTTGATTCACTCAAGGCCTTATACTTAGCATCATAATCAGGGTGAAGTAAAGTTAAGAGAAGCTTGTGGTCGTCCCGCATCCTCTCGATCATCTCGTAATAAGAAGAATTATTATCTACAACCCTATTCAAAAGGCAATAAATATGGATATATGACTCCTTAACTTGGTCGGAGACATTTGGGCTAAGCAACCTTGCTAAGTCTTCCTTAGACATAGGAACATAATCAGCTTTCAGAAGATTTCTACTCCACCTGAGTATATCGAATTCAACATAGATTATGGCCTTCTTCCTAGCATCAAACTGAAAAGTTACAAGTATATGAGTTTATGGGGTAAATCTAGAGAAATAGATAATACAGAAAAGAACAAACTAGTAAGAAATTAAAGTCATTGAAAGGCATCAATAATTGAGAAAAAATATGTTCTTCCATTAATTAATCTTGAAGTATAAGGGTGTATACATCAATAATAAATACAAGAAAAGAAATAGAAAATACATGTGAGAAAGGATAAAAAAAAATAGCTAAGAAGGAGCTAAACCTTCTCCTTATCCTTGGCTTGGTCGTGGCTAGCAACAGGTAGGTCGGCACTTTCTTCTGGAACCACTGAAAACTCAATGGGCATCATTGAAGACTCTCCTGGCCCTTATTCATCGTCAAACTCCTTATCCAAGTTAGGAAGAGTGCCCGGGTCATGCTTTTGGAAGAGCTCAGCGTTTACCTCAGAGCTGACCACCTTCAGAGCCTCCGACTAACCTTCCTTTAAGGAAAGTTTCTTGGCATACTCAACTTGAGCATAGGTAGGAAAAATGGCCTTGACCCAACCTTTGTCAAAGGCAGATTTACCCTTAGCCTTCAAGGAAGTAACTTTAAAAGTCAAGCCAACCACTCTATCTTCAGCAGTTTTGGCCTGAGTTGTGGTTTCTGTAAGTTTATCTTCGACAGCCTTGTCTCTACCTTCAACATCAACAATTTTTTTCTCGATAATTTGGGATTTTTCATTAGCAAACTTTAATTTATTTTTTGTCGTAGTTGCCCTATCCGTTTCGTTTGGGATTTTGACTTTATCACCCATTTCGTTTTGGTAATTAGACTTCCCACTATTTTGTTTCTTTTAGACGTTGCCACTAAAAGTGAAAGGATAAAATTAGTTAACTCGTCAAAGAGCAATATTTTTCACAAATGTCAAAACTACCCGCATTCTAAATTATTAAAGCGTCAATAATTTTCTTTATTTACTTCAAACTCTTTATTAACTTAATATATTAATTAAAATAATATATTTATTAAAATATTTAAAAAAAATAGTTTTTTGTTGTTTATAAAAAGTACAAAAAAAAAGAAATTTCTTGTTCATGTTTTAAATAAGAAACTATTTTTTACTATTTTTATTTATTTAAAAAAGCTATTTTTAGTTTCCTTTTTTGCCCCTATCTTATTCAATAAAAAACAAAAATAATTTTTTCCTTATCTTTTTAAGCCCAGTTTTTATCTAAAAGAAAAACTTTTTTTCTACTCTCTTTTGTTTATTCCTATTTATTTTGTTAAAAAAGCAAAAAATGTTTTTTCTCTTATCTTTTTCTTCTAGGTTTTTATTTATTAAAATAATTTTTTTTGTTTGAGTTTTTATTTATTAAATCACCCTTTCTAATGCATTTTTTTAGTAAATAAAAACGTGGGACCAAAAAAGAACAATAAAATTGTTTTTTATAAGAGATATAAAGTAGGATGAAAAAAGAACAACAATAGTTTTTTGCTTTTAAATTGATTAAAACTAAGACGAAAATAACAAAAATATAATTTTTTAAAATAAAAACTGGAATGAAAAAGAGAACAATAAAAATATTTTTTTGTTATAAAATCAACTAAGACAAAAAGAGAACAGAGAAAAATCTTTTTTATTTTTTCATTAGCTAAAAACTATAATGAATAACATAATTTTAGTTTTTAATAAATAAAAATTGGAATGACAAAGAGGATTAAAAACGGTATTTAGTTTATTTTTAACATATTAAAAGATAAAGAAGAACTATTTTTTAATAAAATAAAAACTAGGACGAAAGACACGATTTTTAATTTTTGAATAAATAAAAATTGAGATAAAACAAAAGAACAACACACAATTTTTAGTTTGTTTAAATATATAATGGGATATAAAAAGATTTTTTTTCTTTTTCTTTCAATGGATAAAAACTAGGACAAAAAAGAACAAAATTTTCGTAAATAAAACATGGATGTTATTGATACCAAAATTAACCTACTGACGTGGACCAATCATATGAAGACACATGGCTATCTACATGGAAATTACTCACATGTTCCGAGGAACCCACGCGCTCCGAGGAACAAGACTACAACGAGGAAGACTAGTTCCCCGAGGAACACTGCTTACCCGAGAAACTCACATATTCCGAGGAACAACACCTCTCCGAGGAACTCTTAAATACCGAGAAGCCTAGGCGGTCCGAGTAACTCATGGTTGTTCGAGCTGCACCTCGAAGCAAGATACCAACAGTTTAACTGATTCATTAAATGCTTATCACTTGGACGTGCACGCAAAGAGGGAATTAAATGTATTACCCTTTCATATGTACATCATTTAATGTATTACCCTTTCACATTACAGCCTCAGGGCTATAAATACATTGTACAACCCTCATTGTAGAGGATACCCCCCCCCCCAGATCGGAATTTCTTGAGATAACTTGTAATCGAGAATTCCCATACAAACAGCAATACCAAAAACAGTGGACGTAGGTCAGTCTTATAAGGCTGAACCACTTTAAAATCTTTTGTCTCATTTATTTATCTGTGATTGAATTATTAGAGTGATCTAATTTTTTACATCAACAGATTGGCGCCGTCTGTGGGAACGACTGGTAATATCGTTTTCCCATCAAATATAATCCATTACTAATAGCTGATATTCCTGAATCCAGCAATCGAAACGCTGGAACCCCTCCAAATCCGTCTGCTCCACCAATTGTTCCAGATCTGACTGGAATAATGGCAAATCTGGCTCAGGGCCAGACCGTCATGCAAGAAACGATGCGACAACTCATCCAAACCCTCCATGGCGGTACATCAGCCCATTCCGGACCACGAAGCATTCAAAGAAATACCCGTGCGCCTTCTTCACGTACTAGGCATACTAATTCATATCGCAATGAGGAATCTGAAGATTTTTCTTATCAACCTGGACGAACTTCATCAGTGCGAGCCACAAATACTGAGCAACGTGTCACCCTCTCCCCAGAAAGGACCAGCGCACTGGAAAGATTAAGTAGGGCTTCTCCTTTCGACCGATTAGGCCCTAGGAGGAACAAAAGTCCTCTTAATGCAGCATCGAGGAGCTTTTGACGACCATCAGATTTAAGGGAAGGATCTGCACAGTCGCGACCAACTGCTCGTCAAGATAGATCTTATGACCGACCAGCTGCTCGTCGAGATAAATCCCAGGAAGCCACTTCAACGAGATCAGTTTCTCGAACCAATAGGCCCGAGGAAGGAAATGGTGCATGGAAAGGATCTATTCAGAGGCTGGAGGATAGATTAGGGGAGATGGCTAGGGCCAAGAACCCTCTACAACGAACCTTTGTTCGAGGAACACCTTTTGTCCAGGATATTGTTGATTTTCCAACACCATCAAAGTTCAAAGCACCTGTTATGACTCTTAAGTATGATGGAAAGACTGACCCTGTCCTTCATATAGAACAATATCAAGCTGCTGCCGACATCCATGCTGTCCCAGACGAGATGAGATGCAGGGCATTCTCGGAAACTCTTACCGGATCTTCTAAGATATGGTATAATAATCTTCCTCGGGGTAAGATTTCAACTTTTCTTCAACTGCCCGAGTTATTCATTGGGAATTTTTTCTTTGGAGCAAAGCCAGTTAAACGAGTAGCACATTTGTTAAGTGTTAGACAAAAAGCTGGTGAAAGTATCAGAGATTATATAACTCATTTCAATAACGAGAAACTCGAAGTCATTGATTATGAGGAGAAGACAGCGATTACCGCTTTGATGAGTGGACTGCTGCCAAACAAGTTGTACTGCACTTTGGCCAAAGATCCACCTCGAACCATGTCGGACCTGATGGGAAAAGCGTCCAAGATTATGAATGACGAGGAGGCTATGTCTGCGAAGAAGAATATGGACGCCAAAGAAACCAAGGTGGAAGGTGATAAAGCTAAGAAGAAAGAGCATAAGAACAATGGTGGTGACAAACAATCCAAAAATAGGTCGTCATGGGAGGTCTTGAGGAAATTTTATAATTACACGCCTTTGAAGGCAAATATCAACCACGTCCTGGAAGAAATTAAGAACAGCGAGGAGTTAAACTGGCCGAAGAAAATGAAGGCAGACCCTGACACGAGGAATAGGGAAAAATATTGCGAGTTCCACAAGGATCATGACCATATGACTAAAAATTGCATAGCTCTTCAGAATGAGATTGAGACACTCATCCGACGAGGAAAGCTAGCAAAGTATGTTGATTGGGGAGGTGAAAGAAGAAACAACGACCGAAATAGAGAGAGGTCTAGATCTCCTCGTCGAGAAGAGGAGAACAAGAAGAGAAACCATGAAGTTGATCCAGAGGACGACCCCGATCTTCCCAAGAAACCGAGGCAGCCAGAACGAAAGGTATTTTCAATACGCTTTGGGTCATTTGATTGTAATGTTATTACAGGAGGAGATGCAGGAGGAGGAGGAGACCTTACTGCAGAAAGAAAAGCTTACCTCGTTGAGGCTCAAGCTTGCTCGTACATTCAGCGAATAAATTTAGCTGAGGAAGATCGCTCGAGAAAGGTGAACAAGGATAAATTGGTCATCGGCTTTTCGAAAAATGACCTTGCAGGTGTTTTATATCCTCACGATGATCCACTGGTGATCAAGATGAGAATGAAGGAGGTAATGATTTCAAGAGTGCTGGTCGACAATGGTAGCTCGACAGACATTATGTTCTACTCGTGTTTCGATAGTTTAAATCTAAATCTATCTCAACTGGAGCCTTACCACAGACCCCTCATCGATTTTTTTGGCGAGAAAGTATTTCCACTTGGGACGATCAAGTTAGATATATTCATTGGTACGTGGCCTACTTGTCGGACAGAAAGAATGCGTTTCTTCGTGATGGATAAAAATGTTCAATAATCGTACAATATCATCATGGGAAGGGTAGGATTGAAGAAGTTAGAGGCTGTGCCATCTACAGTGCATCAATGCCTAAAATTTCCAACGAACTTTGGAGTAGGAGTTATGAAAGGTGATCAGAAAGTAGCTCGAGAATGCTATTATTCATCCGCCGAGAAAAAAGAGCTGGAAGAATCAAAGAAAAAGACTACTACCTATCAAGTGGATGAAGGTGAAGAAATTGAAACATTGGATGCTCGAGATGAGTCACAACTCGTGAAGGGTCAAGTGGTGGAAGCTACTGAAAGCATCATTTTGGACGACGAGCACCCTGAGCGAACTACTCAGATAGGTTCATCGTTGGAAGACTCATTAAAACAGGAATTGATAACTTTCCTTAGAAGCATAAGACAAACTTTTGCGTGGAGTCATGAAGATATGCCTAGGATAGACCCAAACTTCTTATGTCACGAGATCAATGTGAATAAGGAGATCAAGCCTGTGAAGCAGAGAAGAAGAGTATTCAGTCCCGAGAAGAATCAAGCTATACAGGAGGAAGTCGAGAAGCTCCAGAAAGCTTGTTTCATTGAAGATGTTAAATATCCAGATTGGTTAGCTAATGTGGTGATGGTAAAGAAGAAAAACAACAAGTGGAGGATGTGTGTAGACTTCACCGACCTCAATAAATCATGCCCAAAGGATCATTTTCCATTGCCCCAAATTGATCAACTGGTGGATGCTACCTCGGGACACGAGTTGCTGAGCTTCATGGATGCTTATTCTGGTTACAATCAGATCAAAATGAAACCTAAAGACAGGGAGAGTACTTCTTTCATTACCCCTAGGGGAACTTATTATTATAATGTTATGCCTTTTGGTTTGAAAAATGCAGGTGCGACATATCAGAGGCTGATGAACAAGGTCTTTGCTGAACAAATCAGTGACAATATGGAAGTCTATGTTGACGACATGCTGACAAAAAGCAAGAAAGTTGTTGATCATCTGGTTGACTTAAGTCAAAATTTTGATCAACTAGATAAATATCAAAAGAAATTGAACCCAACGAAGAGCATATTTGGAGTACGAGAAGGCATGTTCCTCGGGTACATTGTCAATCAACGAGGCATTGAAGCAAATCCTAAAAAGATCAAAGCTCTATTAGGGCTGCGATCTCCAACAACGAAGAAGGAAGTACAGAGTCTCACTGGACGAGTAGCGGCACTCAACAGATTTGTGTCACGAGCAACTGATAGATGTCTCCCATTCTTTAAGACACTCAGAAAGACTTTTGAGTGGAATGATGAATGTGAGAAGGCTTTTCAAGACTTGAAAAAATACTTGGGAGCACCTCCACTGTTGTCCAGGCCGGTGATGGGAGAAAAATTATATTTGTACCTTGAAGTGTCTGAGAATGCAGTTAGCTCGGCGTTGATCAGAGTGGAGAATGGAGTGCAAAAACCAATTTACTACACAAGTAATGCCTTCCGAGGAGAAGAGATCAGATATCCAAGGCTGGGGAAATTGGCACTGGCGATGATTGAGGCGAGTAGGAGAATGAGGCCATACTTCCAAGCTCATACTATAGTAGTATAAATCGATATGCCATTGAGGCAAGCCCTTCATAAGCTAGAAAAATCAGGGAGATTGATGTACTGGGCAATAGAGCTCGGTGAATATGATATAATTTATAAACCCAGATCATCATTAAAAGGGCAGGCTGTAGCAGATTTTATAGCGGAGTTCACCTATCATGATATCCCCCGAGGAATAAAAGTTGCTCGCTGATCAACCTGTGGATGTTACAGGATCAACAAACACAAGCTCAGACCAATTCCGATTGGTAAAAGGGCGTGTGGATGTTGCAGGATGTGATGCAGAGATAGTGGTGAGGACTCCGGACGAGGAAGAAGAGTTGCTCGCTGATCAACCTGTGGATGTTGCAGGATCGACAAACACTGGCTCAGACCAACTCCGGTTGGTAAAAGGGCAAGTGGATGTTACAGGATCATCAAATTCGAGCTCAGATCAACTCCGGTTGGTAAAAGGGCAAGAAAAGATGATCGACGAGGAGCAAGAAAAATCCGAGGAGGATGAAAAGAAGCAGCAAATATTTCACCGAGGAACTCTGACTGACTCGAAATTTGAAGACGAGTTACCTATATGGAGGCTATATGTAGATGGCTCATCTTGCACTGTAGGATGTGGCGCGGGGATAGTTTTGAGCACTCCGGATGAAGTCGACATGGAATACGCCTTGTGTTTCCAATTCAAAGCTTCCAACAATGAGGCTGAATATGAGGCCATGATCGCAGGGCTTAATTTGGCAAAAATTATGGAGGCGCAGCAGGTTGTGATTTTCAGCGACTCTCAATTGATTGTAAACTAAATGATGGGAGTATATGCAGTTAGAGGAGAATTAATGATCAGATATCATGCAAAGGCAAAGGAGCTGGTGTCAGAATTTTCCGTTATACAGCTGGTCAGAATACCGAGAATGGAGAATGCGAGAGCAGACGCCCTAGCTCGACTAGCATCAACTACTCGCACCGAGCTAAGACGAACAATCCCAATTGAAGTGTTAGCTGGTCGGAGTATAGATGAAGATCTGAAGATGAACTTTATCATCCTTGATTTAGGACCATCCTGGATGTATCCCATCAGGGCGTATATCGAGGAGGGAGAATTGCCAATTGACAAACTCGCAGCCAATAAATTGAAGTTTAAAGCAGCTCGGTATGTATTAACTAATGGTGTTTTATATAGACGAGGAATTATGGCAGGTTTGCAGAGATGTGTACATCCCTCTGAGGTGAAAGAATTGATTGAAGAAATCCATGAAGGGTCTTGTGGATCATATATAGCAGGTCGGACGCTTTTGCAAAGGGTGATGACGCAGGGGTACTACTGGCGACGATGAGGGCTGATTGTATAGATTATGCCAAGAAGTGTGACAAGTGCCAGTGCTTTTCTTCCATCTGAAGAACTCCACAAGCATTGTTGACACCCATAACTTTCCTTTGGACATTTTCCATGTGGGTAATTTATTTGGTTGGACCACTGCCAACGACCCGAGGAAGGTTCAAGTATCTCGTCATTGCAGTGGATTATTTTACTAAGTGGGTAGAAGCTGAGCCACTGATTGACATGACGTACGAGAAGGTATACCAATTTGTTTGGAATAATATCATTTGTCGATATGGTCTTCCTCATGCTTTCATCACAGACCATGGAACACAATTTGATAACGAGGAGTTCGCTGCCTATTGTCATCAATCAAATATTTTGAAGGTCCACTCAGCACCAGGTCATCCTCAAAGCAATGGACAAACTGAGGTGACAAACAGGACGCTGCTGAATGGTTTGAAGAAAAGATTGGATGATGCGAAAGCAAACTGGATCAACGAGTTACAATCTGTGCTTACCGAAATACTCCCCGAGTAGCAACTGGAGAATCACCATACATGCTAGCGTTTGGAAGTGAAGCTGTCATACCTGCCGAGTTGGGTCTTCCAATACACAGGGTGCTAAATTTCAATTCTCTTATCAGTGATTTAATGAGAAGGCTGGATTTAAACATGCTCGAGGAAGTTAGAGAAGAAGCAGCCATTAGAAATGCTGCTTACCAGCAGCGAACATCTTTGTTTTACAACAAGAGGGTGAAGAAGTGCGACCTGAAAGAAGGAGACTATGTGCTGAAGAAAGTAATTCAAAAGCATAACAAACTGGAGGCAAACTGGCATGGACCATATTGAGTTACAAAAGTTGTTCGACCAGGAACTTATCGAATAGCAACTTTAGAAGGCGAGGAGTTTAAAAATGCCTGGAATGCAGAGCACCTGCGCAAGTATTATCAGTGATGTATATGTAACCCAGTTCCATCAATATGAATAAAATGAAAATATTCTGCAAGTCTCTCTATTTATTAAAAAAAATTCGGGGAATACTAGTGCTACGCACTACTCGGCAAAGCTCGACAGACTACTCAACGAAATATTCCAAACTGTACCAAGTATGGTTGGTCGGGGATAAAAACCCACTAACTGTAGTTGGTCGACGAGGAGAAATATTCCTAAAAATGCCAACCTGTTTGATTAGGAAACGAAATATTCCAAATTGTACCAAGTATGGTTGGTCGGGGATAAAAACCCACTAACTGTAGTTGGTCGACGAGGAGAAATATTCCTAAAAAGGCCAACCTGTTTGGCTAGGAAACGAAATATTCCAAACTGTACCAAGTATGGTTGGTCGGGGATAAAAACCCACTAACTGTAGTTGGTCGACGAGGAGAAATATTCCTAAAAATGCCAACCTGTTTGGCTAGGAAACGAAATATTCCAAACTGTACCAAGTATGGTTGGTCGGGGATAAAAACCCACTAACCGTAGTTGGTCGACGAGGAGAAATATTCCTAAAAATTCCAACCTGTTTGGTTAGGAAACGAAATATTCCAAACTGTACCAAGTATGGTTGGTCGGGGATAAAAATCCACTAACTGTAGTTGGTCGACGAGGAAAAATATTCCTAAAAATTCCAACCTGTTTGGCTAGGAAACGAACTGTACCAAGTATGGTTGGTCGGGGATAAAAACCCACTAACTATAGTTGGTCGACGAGGGGAAATATTCCTAAAAATGCCAACCTGTTTGGCTAGGAAACGAAATATTCCAAACTGTACCAAGTATGGTTGGTCGGGGATAAAAACCCACTAACTGTAGTTGGTCGACGAGGAGAATTTATCGACCTTGGTTGGTCGGACACATTTTATGAAAAAGACAAAAATTTACCAAGTATGGTTAGTCGGGGATAAACTCTCACTAACCGTAGTTGGTCGACAAGCATAATTTAACAACCTTGATTGGTTGATACTCGTAACTTTATTATTAAGTGATCGAGCAATATTATTGAAACTTGGAACTTTTTAATTATTACTAAATTGGTCGACGAACATCACAATATTGTTATTTTTAACAGATATGCATAAATGTAAAGTGTTGATATTTACAAGACAATAGCAATTAAGATTTGCAAATAAAAATGAAAGTCTTTCATTAAATTCGAAATAAATTACATTGATAATAAAATGAAAATTACATTGATATGTATACTAACTGTTACATCAAAAAATTCCTATTCTACTGGTCTTTTCCCCTCAGCTTTTGACACAGGTTCCTCGCCAGCAGGCGGATCATTTAAAGATTGAGGAGAATTGATGAAGTTAAAATCCTTCAGCATCCTGACATTCATCACTGAAGGCCGATCTAAAAGATGCTCGGGACGAGATACCTCAATTTGAGAATGTAAATTGTAGTCACCGAGGTATTTTGAAATTAAGCTCCGAGGAATGGCACGAGCTGGGATCCATTCCATGTCCAAATTGTATGGTGGCACAGGCAAGTCGAGCAACCCGGGATCATGGTAGTCCCACAGATAATGGCCTTGTTCAAGCTTCAACACACCTAAGGCATTCAGCCAGTCTTGCTTGTAGCCCTCGTTGTTGGCATTCTGGATACGGTCGTCCAAATGGAATAGTGCTTCATTGTATCCAGCCATCCAGAACTCCCTAGGTTGTTTGTGGAATTGATATGTTAGCCTTTCTAGCCGCTCGTGGAGATTCTTGATGAAAAGCTCCTTATTCTCCAAGACGGATTTCTGCGCAGAGAGTTGTTTTTCCAAGTCCCTAATTTTCTTTGACATGTCAGACAAAGCCTGGTTCTTCGCCATTAATTGGAAAGCTTGGTTCTCTAACGCAGACTGAGTTCTCTGTTCCTCGACAAGAACTCGAACTGCTCTTCCTCGTCCCTGAGGAGCTCTTGCTCGACCGCGAGAAGGTGTAGAGGTGCCAGAACTCCTCAAAGTCTCCAATTCATCCCTCAACTTGGCGTTCTCGACCTCTAAGAATGAAAATCCCTCGTCAGTCACTAGGATTAGGGCTGTTGAAAAAGAAGCTGCAGACTTCAACTGAGCTAGCTCTTTCTGTAAATTGGTGTTCTCTTGCTCCAGTAGCTTGGAAATCTGTCTGAATTCCTCAACCTCGCCCCTCAGGGTTCGCTTCCTGATATCGTACCCAGCAAAGAGCTTCTCATAGTCCTTCTCGGCAATAAGCTGATGGTATTTCTTCTCATACCCCTCATGCAACAAAGCAGTGGATTCCTTGTATTGGAGATGAAGGTCTTCGAGGGTGCTTTGAAGATCCTCGATCATTTCATAATAGGCAACGTTATTAGCTACAGCCCGATCAAGCAGACACTTCAGGTACTGATATGCCTCCACTGCCTGTTCTGAAGCATCATGACCAAGGATGTCGGCAATTTGTGCAGCACTCAAGTCTGTATGACTAGCCTTAAAGTACTCATTGCATTGTTGCAGCAACTTCGTGTCATGAGAAGATAGCAGATCCATCCTGGCTAAAAACTAGCAGAGAAATAAGAGCAATCATCAATAAGAAGAACAAGCAGAGTATGAATAGAAGATGAACAATAGTATGCAAGAAAATTCAAGTTTTATTAGATCATACAATTCAGCGTTACAAGTTCTGGATTACATTTGACAAAAGAAGAAAAATATAAATATAATCCCGAACAACACTACACCTTTTCCTTATCTCCCAAAACCTTCTCGGGAGGTTGGGAAGAGGAAGCAGGTTGCTCGGAGGGAACTGTGGACTGTTCGGATAGCACCAGCTGTTGCTCGAAAGAAGAAATGACTTACTCGGTAGCATACTGGATGGCTGGGGGGTGATCTCCCATCACCATTGAAGACTCCTCAGAGGTAGCTTCGTCCTCTTCTAATTCTTCTGGAGTAGGAGGGGGACCAGGGATATATCTCTGGAAGAGCTCGGAGGACTCGTCGACCTTCATTTCCTGAAGGGCAGCGACCCATCCATCCCTAAAGTACTTTAGACTTCCATAGTCCACTTAAGATACCATGGCAGCACACCCCTTGTTCCACCCCTTGTCCCAGCCAGAGCTGAAGGACTTCTTCACAGCAGCTTTCCTCTTGGCCTTCTCCAAGGCAAGCTTCTCGGACATCAAGTTCTCAGTAGCCTTCAATTTATTTTCTGCCTCCTCCTTCTGCCGATCTACTTCCTGGAGCTGGTCCAACCTCTCCTCGGCAACTTTGAGCTTATCTTCAAGCTCTCCAGCAGCTTCGAGCTTCTCTTTGAGCTCTTTATTTGCCTTCTCCAAGGCATTCTTTTTCTTCTCTAAATCCTTGGAGGCATCAGCAACTTGATCTTTTTCCTGCTCGAAGGAGGCAAGCTTTTTCCTTATCAGTGGCATACTGCTGGTGAGAGTCTTCCAAAGACTTGATAGCCTCTTCCAAAGCTCCTTCCACGCTGGAGGAGGAGCAAGAAGCCTTAATCGCTTCATCCTTCTTCAGGATTATGTTGAAGCAGCTCGTCAACTGTGAACAGAAAAAGAAAGCAAGTTAGAAACAAGAAATAACAAAGGAAAATATGAAAAGTTCAAAGTAAAGAGACTTACTGAAGCAAGGTGACGAGCAGCTAAAGAAGTAACCATGTCCCTAGTAAGGTTATCTTCATTACCTTGGACCTCGGGAATGGTCCAGGACTTCACCGAGCTCATGGCAGAGCTCGGGGGAACAAAAGTGGGAACTCCAGTCCCAGCAGCTGGGGGCTGAGTGGTGGTGTCAGCCAAAATGACCGAGGAGCTCTTCTTCAGCCTCCTCGAGGGAACAGGTACAGATTTAACCAAGGAAGAATCCTTGGTCGGTTATATCACAATCACCTCTCCAGGAGCAGCAGAGCTGCTCGGAGCCACTGCGGGCTTCTCGGTAATCTTTGCAGGAGCAGCTGGAGGAGCTGCATTAATTTTCCTTGTCCCCTCCCTTGGGACATCAATGCTACTCCTTTTTACCTCCCCAGAACCGGAGGCAGTCTTCTCAAATAGGGTAGGAGGTCTTCTCTTCTTCATCCTTTCGCTCAGAGGTATATGGGATTCAGGAGAAGAACTTGCAGAGGCTGGTACTGGCTCTGACTCACTTATCACTGGGCGAGCAGTGAAAGAAGTGGTGTAGCTCTTGTACTGGAGCAGATAAGAAGTTGATCTAATATGCTCGTCAGCAACACTTTGATGCAGACTCCAGATAAGTTTCAAATGCCTTATATTGACATCTGCTTCTTTTGGGCACTTTCTCTTGTTATCAACTGCAAATAAATAAACATTTGTTATCAGTGGCACATTTTATCAAACACAAAAGAAACATGAATTTAAAATAAATAAAATGAAATAAAGATAACCTATCCCATTGCCATAATGAGGGCATCTGGGACCCTGGTAAACCTCATCTCCAGTTAATGGAGGGTGTTGCCAATTTTTTATGACAACCCCATGCTCAAAATAATCCCTATTGGCATCAGGGAGATTGACTACTAAGGCTCTGTTTAAAAATCTAGTTTTTAAATAATAAATATTTTCATTGACTGCCCATCTATAGCAGAACATGATTTCTGGGATTCCTATACGTGTTCCATGCACTTGATTTAATCTATGCACCCCATTAACTATTCTCCATGTGTTGGGGGTTATTCGTGCAGGAACAACGTCGAAGTACTGACAGAATTCCATACACAAGGAATTGGGTGGAAAAGAAAATCCACATTCAGCAAAAAAGAGGCTGGGGAACCAATGTCCCTCAGCCGAATTGAAATAATTAGAAGGCTCAGAAAGCTCTTCCAAGACAACCCAAGAGGGAATGGAGAAATCAGAACGAAGTTTCTCAAGAGACTCAACAAGGTAAACCATGGTGAATAAATAAATGAAGAAGAAGGAAGAAGATCTTACAGAAAAAAGACTGAAGCTGTTGACAACGAACGACGAAAAAGATGAACGCACAAGAGAGTAGGAAGAGACGACGTAAAACTCAAAAGACGAAAATTTGACAAGGTAGAAGACGATGGGAGTGTCTGTGAAGTTTAAATACCTTACCTTGGGAAATGGTGAAATAATGATTACAAAAGGATGATTACATTACCGGCGGCTAAAAAGATGAACAGTGGCGCGGGAATCAAAGCGGACAACAGCGGCTAAAAAGATGAAAAATGGCGCGGGAATCAAAGCGGACAACAGCGGCTAAAAAGACGAAATGTGACGCGGGAACCGAAGCACGCAGAAAAATCCAAAAAAGCATGATTCTACGAATTTGGAAGGAGAAATAAATACAAGGGAAATGCTCCTAAAAATCAGGAAGACTATTTAAAGCTACCACATTCCGAGAAATAATGTTCCATACTCCTCAAATTTCGAACTATGAAACATTGGGGGCTGTTATTGATACCAAAATTAACCTACTGACGTGGACCAATCATATGAAGACACATGGCTATCTACATGGAAATTACTCACATGTTCCGAGGAACCCACGCGCTCCGAGGAACAAGACTACAACGAGGAAGACTAGTTCCCCGAGGAACACTGCTTACCCGAGAAACTCACATATTCCGAGGAACAACACCTCTCCGAGGAACTCTTAAATACCGAGAAGCCTAGGCGGTCCGAGTAACTCATGGTTGTTCGAGCTGCACCTCGAAGCAAGATACCAACAGTTTAACTGATTCATTAAATGCTTATCACTTGGACGTGCACGCAAAGAGGGAATTAAATGTATTACCCTTTCATATGTACATCATTTAATGTATTACCCTTTCACATTACAGCCTCAGGGCTATAAATACATTGTACAACCCTCATTGTAGAGGATACCCCCCCCCCCAGATCGGAATTTCTTGAGATAACTTGTAATCGAGAATTCCCATACAAACAGCAATACCAAAAACAGTGGATGTAGGCCATTCTTATAAGGCTGAACCACTTTAAAATCTTTTGTCTCATTTATTTATCTGTGATTGAATTAATAGAGTGATCTAATTTTTTACATCAACGGATGTAAAAGGGAGTAGAAAAATATTTTATTTTAAATAAATAAAACCTATTATTTAAAACAAACAAAAAACTATTTTTCTACCTATTAGAAAACAACTAATTTTTTTTTAAATGTGTAATTTAATTAATATATTAAATTAATAAATTGTCTTAAGTAAACAAATAAAATAATAAGTGCATTGAGTCTTTAATAATATAATATATTGATAGTTTGAACTTTTGGAAAATAATAATTTGACCAGCCAACAATTTTTATTTTATTTATTATAGTGACATAGTCTAAAAAAATAAAATAATAATGAAGTCTAATTATCAAAAGTAAATGAGATGATATATGTCGCATTGGATTCTATTTAATTTTTATTTTCTTGTTGTTTGACGTATTGTCTGGTGATTAAAATGTACAAGGGACATACGTCAGCTTTTTAAGAAAATCAAGAAGTGCATTTGAGATTAGTTTATAATTATCGAAATATATAAGATGAATGGTAATTAAAACTTGGCAATTTACAATTAGGTCTCTTGTTAACAATTTTTAAATATTTAAGGATAATTTACTATTAAGTTTACTTGCTATACCACTAACACAAACTTTTACAAAAAGAGAATTAATGGACCTAAATATTTTAAATTTATTAAAAGTTTTTTAATATTTAGAATTTAGGGGCTTTCGCATAAAAGTCCTATTAGACATTGATTTACTCATTCCACCATGTTTTCCTCCTACATATAGGTCTTACTCCTAATTTTTTGATTTTTTTTTCACAATTATACCCTTTTAAAACCAATCATCCGTAAGTTACATAAGTGGTTGAACCTTTTTTTTTCAAATGATCATAACTTTTGATTGACAAATCGATTTTTTGCAAAATTACTATTCTTGAAATCTTCTCGTCGAGATCTATCAAACACGGCCAATGAAGCCTATAAATTTTTCAAAGAAAAAAAATTACACATATAGTAAACTTTACTCTATGCACTAGAACATAAAATAGTCTTATATCTATGACATTTTCACAAACAGTGACATTTTTTGTATTAATATTACACAGACAGTAAAATTTACTGGTTAAATAAATTAGTCAAATAATCTATAAACTCACACACACACACACACACACACACACACACACACACACACACACACATATATATATATATATATATTGAAAAAAAAGATACATATTTTTAGTTTAACCCATTTAATCGCTCAAACACCCATTTATCCAATATACTCTTATTTTTAAAGGTTTGCGCTAGTGGCACCCAATTCCACCCCTACTAACCCCAAACCGGAGATCCGGTGGATCCAAACCCAATTTATCCAATATTTTCTTTTTTTATAGGTCTGCACCAGTGGCAACGCATGCGAGCTCTACCCACCATAAATCAAAAAATGAAATAGTTTTATATCTCTGACATTCTTCTAAATTCTTGTGAAAATGTCACATTTTCTTGTGAACACAGTAAACTTTATTGTATGCACCAGAAAATGAAATATTCTATTATCTGTGACATTTTCACAAATAGTAACATTTACTGTGTTAAAATAATTTTATATCTGTGTTATTTTCAGAAACAGTAACATTTATTGTATTAATATTATACAGACAGTACAATTTATTGTGTTTGTCAATATATATATATATATATATATATATATATATATATATATATATATATATATATATATATATATATACATGCTTCTAGTTTAACCCATTTAGTCATTCAAATACTTATTTATCCAATATTCTCTTATTTTTAAACGTCCACACTAGCGGCACCCAATCCCCATCACCACCTACCCCCATTTTCGGAGCCCTAACAACCTTAATCAGAGCTCCGATTTGGTGTGGGTAGGGGAGGCATGGTTGTCGTTGCCGCGAATCTTTAAAAATAAGAGAATATTGGCTAAATGGGGTTTGGATCCACCAGAGCTCCGGTTTGGAGTAAGTAGGGGTGGCATTGGGTGCCGTTGGCGCGAACCTTCAAAAATAAGAGAATATTGGATAAATGAGTGTTTCAACTAAATGGGTTAAACAAAAAATAAGTATCTTTTTTTCTATATATATATATATACACACACACATTAATCGAGCAGCGCAGTAAATTTTATTGTCTATGTAATATCAACACAATAAATGTTACTGTTTGTGGAAATGGTATATATATAAAACTATTTCAACACAATAAATGTTACTGTTTGTGAAAATATAACAAATATAAGTCTGTTTCATTTTCTGGTGCATACAGTAAAGTTTATGGTGTTCATAAGAAAATGAGACATTTTCACAAGAATTTGTGAAAATAACACAAATATAATACTATTTCAGTTTTCGTTTTTTGGTGGGTAGAGCGGACATGGGTTGCCGCTGGCGCGACCCTTTAAAAATAAGAGAATATTGGATATTTGGGGTTTGGATCCACCGGATCTCCCGTTTGGGGTGAGTAGGGTGGTCTTGGGTGCGGCTGATGCGAACCTTTAAAAATAAGAGAATATTGGATAGATGGGTGTTTGAGCGACTAAATGGGTTAAACTAAAAATTGTTGCCTTTTTTTCAATATATATATATATATATATATATATATATATATATATGAGTTTATAGATTTCATTTTCCGGTTTGTGGTGGGTAAAGCTCGCATGGATTGGTTCTGGCGCGGACCTTTAAAAATAAGAAAATATTGGATAAATGAGGTTTGGATCCACCGGATCTCTGATTTGGGGTTAGTAGGGGTGGCATTGGGTGCCGCTGGAGCGTACCTTTAAAAATAAGAGAATATTGGATAAATAAATGTGTGTTTGAGCAACTAAATGGGTTAAACTAAAAGTAAGTGCCTTTTTCAATATATATATATATATATATATATATATATATACAGTACTGCTCTTGTGCGAACTAGTCCGCATTTTAAGAGAGCGGACCAGATATGTGTCACCTGGCGGTGAACCCAGAAAAGAGAAGGAGTGTGCCTATAATTTAGCAGATAATTTCTAGGGTCACCGTTAGGTAACACATGTCTGGTCCGCACTTTTAAAATGTTGACTAGTCCGCACAGGAGCATATATATATATGACTTTATAGATTATTTGACCCCAGTAAAATTTACTAGTTAAATAAATGGGTCAAATAATCTATAAAGTCATATATATATATATATATATATATAGAGAGAGAGAGAGAGAGAGAGGCTCAAGTGCACACTAAGTTTGCACATCATTTTTTTTAAATAGTAAAAAAAATATTTTTGAGTTGATTTTTTTTATGTGATATCTAAACATTTCAACGGACCCATGTAAAAAAATTAGCCCCATAAAACTTTTATTGCTATTTTTAAAAAATCGGTCAAACTTTTGCATCTTTTAAGCACTTTAAAAGCTGCGAAAGTTTGACCGATTTTTTAAAAATAGCAAAAAAAGTTTTTTTGAGCTGGTTTTTTTACACGGGTCCGTTGAAATGTTTACATATCACATAAAAAAATCAAATCAAAAATATTTTTTTTAATGCTTTAAAAAAATTGGTGTGCGCCAACAATGTGCAAACTTAGTGTGCACAGGAGTCTCTCTCTCTCTCTCTCTCTCTCTCTCTCTCTCTCTCTCTCTTTCTCTCTCTATCTATCTATATACATATATATATATATATATATAATACTTCTCTTGTGCAGACCAGTCCGCATTTTAAGAGTGCGGACCGGACATGTGTCACTTGGCGATGAGCCGAGAGAGAGAGAGAGATTGTGCCTATAAATTAGGCGATAATTTCTAGATACACCGTTAGGTGACACATGTTCAGTTCGCATTCTTATATTGTAGACTAGTCCGCTCAAAAGCATTATATATATATAGGGTACAACTATCCCCACACCCATTTGGATTCCCCCGCACCCTTTACATATTTGAATACAATATTACCCTTAAAATTCTTTTAACATCCACTTGTAATAGCACAAAAACTCACCAGCTTGTAATAACACCATATCATAGCATAACAAAACAACAAAAACGGAATCATGTAATAGCATATAAAAAAAGGGCATATACCAAATAGTCCCTCGAACTTTTTTTAATACACGTTTAGTCCAAGCCTTTTTATTTTGTACCAAAAAGTCCTTCACCACGCCAAAAAGGCTTTACCATGCCGCTGGCGCGGACCTTTAAAGATAAGAGAATAAGGGACTTTTTGGTACAAAATAAAAGGCTTGGACTAAATGTGTATTAAAAAATGTTTGAGGAACTTTTTAGTATTTAATCCTAAAAAAAACACCTACTTGTAATAGTATAACAAAAGCGCTCTTATAAATGAGAGTCCAAAATCATATTTGAGCTCCCAAATAATACAACAATAGTAGCAAAATAAAAAGGTTAAAAACCCAAATCTGCACATCACCAACATCCAAAATTTGCTGGATAAAATCCAAATCTGCACATCACCAACATCCAAAATTCTGCATAAAACCCAAATCTGCACATCCCACATCTACACCAACATCCAAAATTCTACACAAAACCCAAATTTGCATATCACCAACATCCAAAATTCTGCACATCACCAACATCCAAAATTCTGCACAAAACCCAAATCTGCACATCACCAACATCCAAAATTCTGCACAAAACTCAAATCTGCAAACGAAAAAAAAGGTTTAAATTCTATTCATTTACAACAATGTTAGTAAAATATAAATGTAATCAATAAAAAAGATTTTAAAAATTTTAACAAAAAATATAACATGATACTTACCATGTATTTAAATCTATCATTTCCATTATGTTTCCATCAAGAACGTTCAAGCTAGTGTTACCAACCTTATTAGCACAAATGCGACAATTATGTCAAAGTCTTTGACAAATACTACATTTTTTAGTTTTTTTCACAATCTCAAAGGTGGAAGGATCACGAGTTATAGAGCTAATCACCTTTCTTTTTTTCGAACCTAATGGGAGACCTTTGTGAGGTTGAATGGTAAGTTCAATTGTTAAAATAAATGACGATTCAACAAGTTGAGAATTTTTTTTCGCCTATCTTCCTTTTGACTAAGGGGCATTTGTTCGTACTTGCTACGAAAATCCTTTAAAATACATTCAATTTGATCACCATCGCTAATCATGTCACTTTGGGTACTAGAAAATGATCTTTTATCGATTCTCCATTGTGGATACATATCATCAAGTTGTAACACATCTTATTTCATATTTCTCATCATATGTGCACAAGGTAAACCCATAGTCTTTGCAAATATACCCATGCATATACCCAATAATGAATTGGACCTTGATAACTCATATTGCTCGAAAAGCTTTGTAAGTGCAAACATGGAAACATTAGTAAGAAGCTCCTTAAATAAGGGGTGGCAAAATTTTTATGGAACACGAATTTTTTCACTAGCAAGCTTTGTTTTAATTTCCTTGTATTGATTAACTATAGCAAGACAATTTTTTTCCTTTACTTCACGAAAATTACCGGTCGAAACATGAAGATATTTCTTGATCGCCGAATGTGAACCTTAAACCCTTGAAGTCACTCGATTTCCAAAGTGTAGATATTTTCTGGTCCATGCATTTACAAACCGCTCTTTAAAAGGAAGACAATTACTTCTTATGTAATTGAGGATGCACTCCTCCTTATATTGAACTTCAAGAAGATTCCAAGCTTCATTAAATATTGTTTCTTTCGGATGTTCTATCAAATTGGTCCAACACAACAAAAAGTCTTCCCAATCCTTTTCTTTGTCAAATATAACCTTACATTTTGATAGAATATTTTTCTCAATATGACATATGCACAAAATATGCCCAGTACTTGAAAAAACAACTTCAATGGTCTTCACTAATGCAAGTTCGCGATCCGTCACAATCCCCGAAGGACGCCTATCACCCAACATATTTTGGAACTTTTTCAATGCCCACACATAATGTCCTTCCTCTTATTTTTGTATGAAGGCAAAAACAAGAAGAAAATGAAGTATTGAAGCTTGAAACTTGAAACTCCAACTACATTAAGCAACGACATCTTGTATTTATTTCTCTTACACGTACAATCCATCAAAAAGACATGGGAGTAACTCATGCTTAATTCAATTGAAGAAGGATGTGAAAAAAACAAATGAGTTAAATGGCCATGTTCATCGCGCTTTATATCAAAAATAAAATTATCATGAGAAAATTCTTCAAATAATACTTCGATCATAGTATGGTTCGCAAAAATTTCTTTTATGATCTTTCCCTTTGCATTGTAGACTGTTTTTGCTATTGCTTGAAGCTTTGAATTTTTTTGTCGAAGAGAAGCAAGTATTTGACGTGTTGGTATACCGGTCATGCTCATCTGTTTGATACGCATCATCTCTTCTTTTGAGAAACGACGACAAGAGGGGTTCCCCAACATATCACTTGATGGTTCATGATTGTGGAAAATATTTTTTATCTCCAACTTCCAATTTCCATCATTTTTCCTTCTTCCCCAAATCTCAAAAGGACAATTTATAAGTCGTGATGACATTGCCCTCTTTCGTTGATCCATTGGCACACGAGTGATACACTTTCCACCCCTATCACAACCAATAACAACAAACCGATCTCTTTTTGATTTTTTAATCGTTGTAGCACAATCTTCGATTTTTGCCTCATTACGAACACTATTAAGAAACTCCTCACGACTTGAAAATATCTCATCTAATAACTTAAAAATATTTCACAATTAACATTCTCATCCAACATTTCACATTTATCACCTGTTAGAAATAACAAAATGAGAACTACATCTAACTTTGATTAAAAAAATTACTTCTAACTTTGATCAACTGAAAAAAATTACAAAATAATAATAAATTGAATTCAACTAACTTTGGCAAAAAAAAATTACAACTAACTAATGTACAAAAAAAATTACCATAAACAAATTAAATAAACCCTAAAAGATTAAAAAAAATCTACAAAACCTAAGTGATGGTATTTATACTAAATGTTAATATACCTACTTATTCCATATATAAATTAAATACTCAAATGCAATTGAAAATTAAACTTAAACAAAATTACGATGGACCTTTTGGATGATTTGCATAGCTCCTTGATTTCTTCAACATTTTTTGTGCTAGTAAGATTGATAATATCATTCAACTCACTTAAATCTTCTTGAGTAAGTTGAGTATCCCAATCAAAAATTTCTTTATTTGTAAGAACCATTTGAAACGATTTTGGAGACAATAGGTAAAAGCATGAATGATATGGAAATGAAAAGGGAAAAAGAAAGATGAAAGATGAAATATATATATGATTATAGATTATTTGACCAATTTATTTAACCAGTAAATTTTAGGGGCATATACTAAATAGTCCCTCGAACTTTTTTTAATACACATTTAGTTCAAACGTTTTTATTTTGCACCAAAAAGTCTTTCACCATATCAAAAAGGCTTTACCATGCAACTGGTGCGGACCTTTAAAGATAAGAGAGCCACTGGCGCGGACCTTTAAAGATTAAGAGAATAAGGAATTTTTTGGTACAAAATAAAAGGCTTAAACTAAGTGTGTATTAAAAAATATGTTTGAGGTACTTTTTGTTATTTGATCCTAAATTTTACTGTCTGTGTAATATTAACACAAAAAATGTCACTGTTTGTGAAAATGTCATAGATATAAGACTATTTCATTTTCTAGTGCATACAGTAAAGTATACTGTAATTTTTTTCTTTGAAATTTTATAGGCTTCATGGGTCTTGTTTGATAGATCCCGACGAGGAGATTAAAAAAAAAGGTAATTTTGCAAAAAACGGATTTGTCAATAAAAAGTTACGATCATTTGAAAATTAAAAAAAAAACTTTTAGGGTCCGTTTAATAGAAAACTGAGAAAATGTAAATGACTCCAGGACATTTGATTCTAGGACAAATAATTCCAAGGCAAATGAATATTTTCTAACTTGTGTGTGTTTGATACAAGTTGGAAAATCATCAATTTTCCACATTTTCTATCAAACGCAAAAGTTGAAAAATAGATATAAATGTAGAAAATATTCATGATTTTGTTAATATATATTCATGTTAATATATATTCATGTTAATATATATTCATATATTTTGTATATATATATATATATATATATATATATATATATATATATATATATATATATATATATATATTATTAAATGTACAAAAACATATTTAGTATATATAATAATTATTATTATTATTATATTATTTACCAAAAAGTATATATATACTAAATATATATATATATAATATATTATTTATGGAATATATGAATATATATTATATTATATATTGAATATACTAAATATATATTACTTATAGAATATAGACATATATTATATATTGAATATACTAAATATATATTATTTACAGAATATATACATATATTATATATATTCGGTATATAATATATGTGTATATTCTATAAGTAATATATATTCAGTATATATATAATATATATATGAAATATAAATATATATTAAAATATATGAATTGTATAATTTATATAAATGTACGAAATATATAAATATATGAAATATATATAAATATACGAAATATACACAATATACATATATGTGCTCAAATATATAATATATATATATATATATTAAAATATACGAAATATATATATTTACATATTTATTAACAATATATATTTATATACTTATGAAATATAGAGTTATAAAAAAAATTGATTTTTAGTGATTTGCCACCTAAAGGTGGCAAACAACCCCCCCCCCCCCCCCCCCCCCAAAGAATTGATTTCGACCCTATGGTGGCAAATTGTGCTTAAGGGGTGTTAAACATAGAAAACATATTCGAAGGCAAATTAAGTCTATCAAACAGCCAAAAAGCTAGAAAAGATCATAATTTTCCAATTTTTCTGAATTTGCCTTGGAATTTGTGTGACAACCCGCGATCCGAGATAAGGGGTGGCCAACCCGATACTCAAACGTAACAGGAATCATGGATGGATATCATTCTCAGCATCGCAAAAATAAACTGAGTATACGGGAAAACCACCCAATAAATCAGAAAACGGGTTGCCAAAAGTGTAAAATTTTAAAAATGCAGTTACGAAAATTTAATTTAAACAACCCAAATCTGATAAGCAAGTGGAATTCCACAAGAGTATATATAATACAACTAAGACGAATGTATACAAAAGGACCGAATAAGCTGTCGATCCACAGCAACATACAACAAAGTACAACAATTTAAATATTTTACATAATACATTCATTAATCAAATACAAAAGTTTGGGCCACAAGCCCGAGTATAAGACCCGATCATATCTAGAACACAAAGATGAAAGCGTCTAATACAATATCTTGTAATAACCCGCAAAATCTTACAGCTCGTCGAAAGCAAAAGAATGGGAACATCAAAACGGGCGTCCTTGCGGGGGAGCACCTGAGCGGATACAATGATATATACAACCAGGAAAGTAAACCGGTCAGGGTCGGGTTCTATATGATTACTAGAAGAAATAAAAAGCATGATAGATATGAACAGTTATGCATAAATGATAAGGATGGTAATATGACAATGACATGTTATCTACATTACAATTTAAGACAATTTAACTAATTATGAAATGAAATGTCATTTACATAAAAGAAAGAAAAGTAAATAACTTAAATTTAAAACCTTTCCTCATTTATCAAATTTTCATTATCTTTTATATTCCTTAATAGGAATAAAACCATCTATTAACTTCCATAGTTAATTATCTTACCATTTCATCTTTCCATTCCTTAATAGGAATACCATTTATACCAAGTGCTCTTTATGGCACATTAATCTCAATCTCGTGCTCTTTATGGCACATATCCATGCTCTTTATGGCATATAACCATCAAGTCCCACTTGATGCAGAAAAGTTATATTCTTATACATATAATGATTCTAAGACCGCCCCTCCAAGTTTACCCACTGGGCGCGCCCCTAAATGACCATCATCTTCCAGGGCCTATCTATACAAGACAACCTGGGCACCTATCGATACGTCGGGAAGCGACCATATGCCTGCGGGAAAGTCAGGACGACACCCGGAATCCCCTAACTAGCGTAGAAAAACATATAAAAAAACCCCGCATATGGCCTAGGACTATATCCTCCCTGCATTCATTAGCCAGGGGGCATCACCAAGCGCGCGAACTTCCCTTATGATGTCATTTAGAGAGGTGTGTTTAAGTAAATTAACATTTACCATATTTTATCTCATTTACATTTCAATTTACCATTACCAAATTCCATTTCCAATATCCATGTGTTTGGTTCTTTTTATTCGTACCTATCATAATTAAACAACCGGGTTCATTTTATTTGAACCAGTCATCATTAACATAGCTTGGGTTCATTTTAGTGGAACCTATCATCTTTAAACCATTTGGGTTCATTTTATGCGAACCTAATTCCCATCGAATATTATCATTAATATTCCTCAATTTCAAGTCCCAACTAAATCTCCAAATGATCATTATGATCCTACAAAATCCCCAAAGTTCATATAACTTTGATAAGCCCATAAGTCTCCAAGTTAGGGCATTTAACTTCCTAACTTCTAAAAATTTTAATAAAAGAAGTAATGCCTTAACATTAATTTAAACCTCCTCGGAATAAACCCCAGATGAACCCATTTCTAGTCTAGGGTAGCGACCAAACTCAAATAATACTCTAGGACTCTAAGTTTACTTCTTTCAAGAAGGTTCCTAGATCCTAAGCCTGAGTAAAAAGATCAAAATTTGAAAAGAAAACAAAAGAAAAATTGCAGGGTCTCCGAATCGATTCGGCCTAGCCGAATCGATTCAGCCAGAAAAATGGGGATTCTGCACAAATGTCGAATCGATTCGGTCGAATCGATTCGGTCACACCGAATCAATTCAGTCGACTCGAACCTGGGAACTGCCTCAAGGCGAATCGATTCTGCCAGGCCGAATCGATTCGATTCTGCAAATTTTCAAAGTTTTGGCTATGGAGTTCTAAACTCCAAATTTCTACCAAACCCAAAACCAACCAAACCAAGCTCATATAATGGAACTAAAACTCCATAAATACACCTAACTACCATCATTTGTAATAATTATCATCCAAATCAATTTCTAAGGATAATACCCAAAAATCCAACAAAACCCTAAAATGATACACCATAACAATTCAATAACTATAAAAACTAATTATTCTCCTTAAATCACATAATAGCAAGTAGATTACTTGCCTTGATCATGCAAATGCAGATTTGATTTGGTGAAAGCAATGATTTAAGCTTGAATCTCCAAATTTCTCTTTTTCTCCCAAGGTTTTCTTCCTCTCTCTCTCTCTCAATTGTGTAAAATGGAGGAATGGGAATAGGGGTAGGGAAAATAAAACGGGGCTTAAGTCTAAAAAGCCCACTTAAGTGACTAATACGCGATAAAATAATACGCGACTACACTTTTAAGCTACAACCAGTCGAAAGTGCCCGAAATACCAAAATGCGATATGGCACTTATTTTGACTGTCTCGCACCTACCGGGACTAACTGCACTATCCAAATTATTATTTGGAAATTTATAAATCATTTTAAGCTCCGGCTTCACATTAAACCAAAATGTCCTTTTAATTCTTATGACACTACAAATCACCACATGGATATTTTTATCTACTCATCAGGTAATCATGCAACATTTCAGTAAATATTAACCTTTTCCATATAAAATTAATATTTTCTCAACATCCATCATTTTATAATTAATTACTACATATAGTAAGTAAATATAAATAGGCTCTCAAAAGTGAGGGTTATTACATACTCCCCCCCTTATGAGGGAATTTTGCCCCCAAAATTCAGGCATACCTCACAAGAAGAAATGCGGATACCATTCCCGCATGTCATCCCCGCGATCACATGTCGATCCTCGACACTATGGTGACTACATTGCACCATAACCTAATGTACTACCGGCGGTTTCAATCGCCACTCCCCACGCTCTAAAATAGTAACCGACTACATCTTATAAGAAACGTTAAGTTGCAACTCAATATCTTCGAAAGGAATGTGCCTAAAGGCACCATCACATCTGTTGATGTAAAAAACTAGATCGCTCTAATTTTTCAATCACAGATAAATAAATAAGACAAAGATTTTTAAAGTGGTTCGGCTAGGAATAAAGCCTACGCCCACTGTTATGTTATTGCTGAGTGTTTGTGGAATTCTTGATTACAACTCTCAAGAAATTCCGGTCCCCTTTGAATGAGGATGATACAAGGTATTTATAGCCTTGAGGCTATACATGAAAGGTTCGATACATTCAATGATATACATACGAAAGGGTAATACATTTAATGCAGAGTGCGTGCCAAGAATATAAGCATTCAATGAATATCTGAACAGTTGATTATCTGGCAATTAATGATACGACCGAGATGCAGCTCGGACCGCCATAGCTGTTCGCTGATCAGGGGTTCCTCGGAACATTGGAGTACCTCGGTGCGTTAGAGTTCCTCGGTGTGATAGAGTTCCTCGGTGTGATAGAGTTCCTCGGCGTATTCTCGTTGCTCGGAAAGAAGCATGGTTGGTCGGGAAATGATCTTCCTCGCTGCTATTGTGCCACGTAGATTGACACGTGTCTTTGTATTATTCGTCCACATCAGCATATTAATTTTGGTATCAACAACATCTCTTGTACTTCTATACAGAAGAGATATGGAACACGTCACGAACTTGCTGCAAGTATTTCAGTATAGAAAATTAATAGGCTATTGGACCAACCTTAACATTTATAGGAAAGGTCCGACGTAACGCGGTGCAAGTTCTCCTTTTCTACTCGAAACGCTTAATGCCCTTCCTAGGCAACACTCGCACCAACATTTGGTCACCGACCTAAATTTCCACACACCTTCTCCCCGTATCGACATAGCTCTATTGTCGATCTCGATTATACAAATGCGATTCCGAATGGGCTCGATCTTTGAAAAAGTATCCCGGATCATTTCAGGTCCAAGGAAACTTATCATCTCGCACCTCTAATCAAAAAGCGGGAGATCCACAATGCCTATCCTACAATGCCTCATAAGGCGCCATCCCAACAGTGAATCGATACAAATTATAATAAGCGAATCCAACTAGTGGGAGACACTGTTCCCGACTATTCTTAAAGTTAAGTATGCACATAAGGAGTATATTCCCCAACATATGGTTTACCCTTTTTGGTTTGGCCATCTGTTTGAGGATGATAGGAAGTACTAAACTTCAATTCGATTCTCATGGATTCTTAAAAACTTGCCAAAAGTGAAAAACAAAAATCCTGTTTCAGTCGGAAACTGTAATCAAAGGCACCCCACGCAATACAACAACCTCTCCATGCCCGGCTACTACTACTAGCGGCGCATAACTTGACACATGATGTCATTACCCGGATGTAACGCAACCTTAGAACCGCGAGATTCCACTATTTTTGCCTTTCTTAAGTCCATTTCATTCGGGACAAAAATTCTCTTATGGAAACGCACCCCACCCTCAAAGTCAATAGAGCAGGGTTTTGTTTTCTAAATCAGCAGCTTGTATGTGTGGTCTTAACCACTCTTGTCTCTCCTGCGACATCTTGTAACAAAATATTTCTTGAAAGAAGGTTTAAATTCTTCCCAGGAATGAGCACCTTCTTTTCCATACAGCGATCACCCCCACGATGAACTTTAATTCCAGCATGGGATAATACTTATCACAAGTCTTAGCTTATGAGGCGCATAAACATTAGGTCTATGCTCCAGTGTTATTACTCCCAATCCTGGAAGAGGCTCGTCAATTGAATCCACCCTCGAGCTTAACAACATGGCTCAGGGGTTCGAGTCAATTCAACCTTTCGTTAACTCCGTAACACTACGAGAGGCCTCATCTCCTTCGGCCTTAACTACCAAACTTCTCGAAATCCTCCCACTTCCCATTATCAGGGAACCAAATCCCTCTTAGAGTTAACACACGACTTATTCATGGTCAACTCCTAACAGCCCTCCTAAACTAATATCACATACTAAAGGCCCTATGTCCAAACAATCCTAAAGTCTACCTACCTATACTATACCCTATCTAATTCGTATGCACCTAATACTAAATATATCCCTAGTGCCCAAAACCTTTCTCAACTCTTGACATTTGCTCGGTTTCGTGCGTGGGACGTCTTGCCGAAGCGAAATCCAAACAAAGAACCCTCCCATTACACTAATACCTCGCGTTGTCGGTCATCAAGATATACAGGTCTAAGACACATGTTCGGGACCGAAAAGATTCTACTTATATACATAACCACCTAAATAACTGAAGATTTAACAAATCAAACACTCACTTTTCATAAAGCCCTATAATTATATATCCGACAACATATATATATACCGTTTTAAATATCCCTCTTATCAAGGCATAACCCGAAGTCTTGATTCGACTTCGCAGCCCAGTCTCCCTCGCATCATTCAGAGGAGAGAACTATATACAGTGCTTCTATTTCACACTTTATTAGCCATTAATCACTTTTCTACGTGATTCTCGGCTAAACCTTTCCACCAGCAAAATAAAAGAAATAAATAAATAATTATAAAATGAAATTAACCAAAAGAAGAAAGAACAGCATCTCTCCACTTCCAACGTCGTCGAGGTTCACGCATGGAGCGTCCCGCAAAAGAGGAATCCAAACAAGGAACCCCTCCTATACGCTACTACTCAACTATGTCATTCGTGGAGATAAGGCATACCAATCACATCATACCCGACCATGTCAAGGACGGGTAAATCGGCCTCAAAGCACAAAGTACCACAAGAAATCCCTATAAGTTTACAAACAAGGAATTTAGCGAACCATCATTCGTAGAAAACTCAATAATAGTAAAAATACTCTCAGCAGATTTTATCAAATCTGTAGCCTGAGAAGAGCTCATAAAACAAATGAGCGCATAACACCCGCATCGAATACCACACAACTCACGTACCTCCAAAATAAAAAAAATTACCCTGAATAGCGGGCGGTGCTAACGAAGTTGGAGGAAGTATAACCTCCAGAATTTGATAAACTCTCCCATACAGTATTGTCCCTACTGCATGGGAGCAACCGGATAAGGTACCCGAGGTGAAAACTAAGAATGTGGCTGCTGCGGAGTCCTAGGAAACTGACCCCCAATCAGTTGAGGACATTCCATCTTGAAGTGACCCGCCTCCCCACATAGGAAGCACCGTCCCTTCATATCCTCTCGACCTCGACCCCTGTTATTTCTAAACTGGGTAATGCCTTGGCCCGGATGGCCCTTACCTCCATGACCACCCCGACCTACACATTGGGAAGCACCTTTACTGTGCCTAAGGTTATTGCCACCGCAATAAACCCTCTAAAACGTTGTCTCTTAGAAAAAACCCCTTTACTTACTACCCGAAGGTTGGGATGAGGGAAATGATCCTTCTCCAATCCCATGTTCTCCAAGCTTTCCTGCTTACCCCACGACAGTAGCTTTCTTGCTACCCGGTGTGTATAACCGATGCTCATGGCAATGGGGTGAGGCTGCATTCATAACCTCACCAAAAGTTTGTAAAGCTGGATTACCCAGCAATTATTTCTGAATTCTCCAGTTTAGACCTCCCATAATCTTTGAGATCTTCCTATCTTTCGGAGTCACCTCATCTGGCACCAAACTTGCCAACCGTATAAACTCCTCTATATATTTCGCCACAGATCTCTCTCCTTGCACAATCATCCTGGAGCTTCTTTCTCATCTCCCTTTGAATTGTGGGAGGAACGTACTCACGATCAAACAAAGCCCAAAACTCAGTGATCGTCATTGTGTCTCTCTGCTCTAGTGTGGTTATTATCTCCCATCAGTATAACGCAGATCCGACTAGCTTAAAAGTGGCAAGGACTTGTTTCTCTCCTCACTACATTCTATCATTCGAAGGTGGCGTTGCCTGTTCTCTTTCCATTTATTGGCTTTGATAACATTCACGCCTCCCTCGAATTCTGGGGGACTGCCCTTTAGAAAGGACTCTCTAACCCTTTCCCACGGAGTATGTCCCATAGGAGCTTGAACATCGTGAGCCCATTGTTGAGCCTGTGGCAATTATTGGACCACTGCGGTCATGGCGGTGTTAACCGCTTGAGCTACTATGTTTGCTACATCCGCAGCGTTAACGGTCTCTTGTGACGGAGGTGGAGAATCTACCTCCTCTTCTACAACCCTATTACATCTCGCTGGGCGACCTCTCAAGGCGGCATTCGAGATGAAGAAACAATATAGTTAAAATACTATCTGAAACTATCTATCTCGCAGAAGATCGCAAACATAGACAACTACACAGTCCTAACATTAGGCTCTATATCAAAGAACGCTACGGTAAAATGTGACGAATCCACATAGATCCTAAAGACTCTAAAACCTGATGCTCTGATACCATCTGTGACAACCCGCGATCCGAGATAAGGGGTGGTCAGCCCGATACTCAAACGTAACAGGAATCATGGATGGATATCATTCTCAGTATCGCAAATATAAACTAATTATACGGGAAAACCACCCAATAAATCAGAAAACGGGTTGCCAAAAGTGTAAAATTTTAAAAATGCAGTTATGAAAATTTAATTTAAACAACCCAAATCTGATAAGCAAGTGGAATTCCACAAGAGTATATATAATACAACTAAGACGAATGTATACAAAAGGACCGAATAAGCTGTCGATCCACAGCAACATACAACAAAGTACAACAATTTAAATATTTTACATAATACATTCATTAATCAAATACAAAAGTTTGGGCCACACGCCCGAGTATAAGACCCGATCATATCTAGAACACAAATATAAAAGCGTCTAATACAATATCCTGTAACAACCCGCAAAATCTTACAGCTCGTCGAAAGCAAAAGAATGGGAACATCAAAATGGGAGTCCTTGCGAGGGAGCACCTGAGCGTATACAATAATATATACAACCAGGAAAGTAAACCGGTTAGGGCCAGGTTCTATATGATTACCAGAAGAAATAAAAAGCATGATAGATATGAACATTTATGCATAAATGATAAGGATGATAATATGACAATGACATGTTATCTACATTACAATTTAAGACAATTTAACTAATTATGAAATGAAATGTCATTTACATAAAAGAAAGAAAAGTAAATAACTTAAATTTAAAACCTTTCCTCATCTATCAAATTTTCATTATCTTTTATATTCCTTAATAGGAATAAAACCATCTATTAACTTAAATAGTTAATTATCTTACCATTTCATCTTTCCATTCCTTAATAGGAATACCATTTATACCAAGTGCTCTTTATGGCACATTAATCTCAATCCCGTGCTCTTTATGGCACATATCCATGCTCTTTATGGCATATAACCATCAAGTCCCACTTGATGCAGAAAAGTTATATTCTTATACATATAACGATTCTTATACATATTCTTGTACATATAACGATACAAAAGGGAGATAGAAACATCAGATTCTGAGTGTGACTTTGATTTAGATGATTTGTCCCTGTTTGCTAAAAATTTCAAGAAAATTCTCAAATTCAAGAAAAATAGTAATTTCAAAGATAAAAAGAAGTTTGAGAAAAAGAAGTTTGAAAAGAAAAATGAAAAAGGTTTTAAATATCCTCCTAAGAAAGAGAGTGAGTGATTCAATGAGTGCGACGGTAGGGGTCATAGAGCTTTTGAGTGTGCTACTAGGATGAACAGAGAAAAGGGCAAAGTTGTCTTTAATGCTACCCTTAGTGATGATAGTGAGGTCGAGTCGATGGACACTGGAGATGAGTCACGGCATGAGTGTAACTTCACCGCATTCATGGCTAGTCATGTGAGTACTTCTAGTGCTCCTCACGATGATGAGGATGTTGATTCACAGGGACACCTCGATAGTGAGAGCGATGTGAGTAAGGGGAAGGATGATGCAAGTGAGAGCGAGAGTAATCTTCAACGCGCCTACGCTGAGTTATATAATGAGTCATTTAAAATCAAAAGGCGTAGCAATGAGTTAGTTCTTAGGATCATTACGTTAGAGGAAGATTTAGAATAAGTGAGAGAGAAAGAGTCCTCCACCTGCACTACCTTAAGAGAGAGAGAGTCTGCCTATGTTAAGAAAGAAAGTTTATTTAGAGAGAGAGAGACTGTTTGGAGAGAGAAAGAGAGTGGTTTTGAGAAAGAGAAAGGGGATTTGACTAAACAAGTGGCTAGTCTTATGAGTGAGATCCATTCCTCCCTTGAGACTCGGAATAAACTTGAAGCCCTTGTTGCCCAGCTTACTCATGATCTTGAGCGAGCACGGGAAGTCAAGGTTCAAATCGAGGACAAATCAGGAAAGATGGGAAAGATGCTCCTCGACCCCGCTTTAGGTTTTGGTGATAGGCAGGGAATAGGTTATGATGGTGCCTCCATGTCCTAAATTTCACCTGGACCAGTTCCTGAGTTTACTATGACTCCATATGGCCATCGTCAAAAACCACGAAGGAGAGTTCGACCAAGAAAAGTAAACCCAAGTCCGCCTAAGACTGCGTTGTTATGTACGTACTATAAAAGAAAAGGCCACCTCAAGGAGTTTTGTTATAGTTTGGGTCGGACACGACGTACTACTGATCCACTATATCATACTGATGATTTTGCTAGTCTGAGAGATCGTGTTGAGTTTTTAGCAACCACATCAATGAGTTTGATGGAGGAATTCTGATGAATGTCTTTTCCGTCTGTGAATGCTTCTCTCATCCCGGCTAAAACCAACAACAACAAGGGTAAACAAAAGTTTACCACGTCTTGAGTGCCTAAGAAAGATAAAAAGTCTCTTATTGTTCATGTCGCTCTCAAAGCACATAATACCTCACAGTGGTATTTTAATAGTGGGTTCTCCAGACATATGACAGGTGATGTCTCGTTTTTTACCTACCTAGAGGAGTATAAGGAGGGTAGAGTCACCTTTGGAGACAGGAGAAAGTCTATCATTATAGGACGAGGTACAGTAAAGTTACAAGTATTTCCTAATCTAGAGAATGTTTTGTACGTCAAAGGTTTGAAAGCAAACCTTCTCAACATTAGCTTATTGTGCGACGCTGACTTTGCAATAAAGTTTGATCGGGACGCATGTAATGTCTACAATCAAGCAGGTAAACTTTTAGTGCGAGGGGTGAGGACTGAGGATAATTGCTATGGGACTATGACTAAATCCTCACTTGTCTGCAACAGCTCCACGATCACTCTTATGGATCTGTGGCACCAACGTCTATGTCATGTGAACGTTAGAGATTTGACTCGCTTAGCTAAAAAGGACCTAGTACGTGGCTTACCATCACATGGAAATCCGACTTCCATGGTTTGTGGACCCTGTTAGTTAGGAAAGCAAATTCGTATCCCCCATAGGAAGTTGCATTCCATTACCACCTCCCATGTACTTGAGTTGATTCACATGGATCTTATGGGTCCTAATCGTACTGAGAGTTTGGGTGGTAAGAGGTATATAATCATGATGGTAGATGACTTCTCCAGATATTCGTTTGTAGGTTTTCTGAGAGAGAAATCCGATGTTGTAGAGTTTTTAACGACCAAGTGTCGTGTCCTGCAAAATCAACACGGAGTCACTATTAATAGGATACGTAGTGATAATGGCACAGAATTTAAGGATGCAAAGGTAGATCTTTACTGTGATAGCCTTGGGATCAAACATGAGTTTTCTGCTGTGAAGACTCCTCGGCAAAATGGGATTATTGAGAGAAATAATAGGACGATCTAGGAAATGGCTAGATCTATGCTTCTAGGTCGTAAGGTTACCAGGAGATTTTAGGCAGAGGCAGTGTCTACTGCATGCCACACGGTGAATAGGGTTTACCTGCGTCCACACACTCTTAAGACGCCTTATGAATTGTGGACTGGCAAGAAACCTAACCTTGCATATTTTCGTATCTTTAGGAGTAAATGCTACAACCTACGGGATAGAGAGAAATTAGAAAAGTTTGACTCCCGGAGCGACGAGGGAATATTGCTAGGATATTCATCAAATAGTAGAGCATACCGAGTTTTTAACCTGAAGAGCTCTAAGGTTATGGAGTTAATAAATTTCATCGTGCAAGATGAAGACCCTTCGACGTTTATTGATTCTAGCCTTTAGTGTGAGGATGAGGACTTTTCTGGTAGCGATTTACTTGTCCCTCACCCACACCCTGTGGACCCTACTCCTGTGTTAGGGGATACACCTACTTGGGTTCGCAAGAGTCATGACCCCTCTGCTATTATTGGCGATCCCACTTTAGAGGTCAAGACTCGTGCTCAGCTAAAGAACATTGTTATCCATCTTTTCTACACGTCCAAAGTCGAGACCAAGAATCACATAGAAATAATCAAAGATGAACATCGGATATCTGCCATGCATGATGAGTTGCTTCAGTTTAAAAAGAACAATGTCTGGGAACTTATCCCCCGACCTAGTAAGACTAATGTGATAGGTACCAGGTGGATTTTCAAGAATAAAATGGATGAAAATGGTACCATAATCCAAAATAAGGCTAGGTTGGTCACTCAAGGCTACACGCAGATAGAGGGTGTAGACTTTGGGGAGACATTTGCTCCTATTGCGAGGCTTGAGTCCGTCTGCTTACTACTCACCATCGCATGTCATCTGCACTTTAAGTTATTTTATATGGATGTCAAAAGTTCCTTTCTAAATGGCATTCTTCAGGAGGAGGTTTACGTGGAACAACCAAAAGGGTTAAAAGACCCTAAGTACCCAGAGCACGTCTACTATCTGAGGAAAGCCTTGTATGGTTTGAAGCAAGCACCCTGTGCTTGGTAAGAGAGGCTTACTTCCTATCTCTTAGCCCGTGGCTTCAAGAGAGGGGGAGTTGATATGACGTTGTTCGTCAGGAGAGATGACAGTACTATTTTAGTTGCCCAGGTCTATGTGGATGACATAGTCTTTGGATCCACATGCTCCCAGCATGCTCACCACTTTGAGGAGGAGATGAAAAGTGAGTTTAAGATGAGCATGGTAGGTGAGCTTACTTTCTTCCTTGGTCTCCACGAAAAAAATTGTGGAATAGATATTAGGTTCATAAAATAAAGAATACATTTACTACAAATAGAAACATAATGCTATTGTGTATATATGAAAACAGCGTAAAATTGAAAATATTACACAAAAGTCTACTATAATCATTTGTATATATATAAGATTCCTAAATAAAACAAGAATAAAAATATTACATGATTTTTTTTTGTGTGTGTAATTGATATTAGGTTCCTATGATAAAGAATACATTTATTACAAATAGAAACATAATGTTATTAAATATACTAAAATAGAGTAACATTGAAACTATTACATAAAAAAGGCTACTACCATAATCATTTGTATTTATATACACAGTAGCATTCACACATATGATTTACGTGTATAAATTGAATACTAATATTATATATATTAAAAACATATTTCTACGCAACTGTAGTATTGTGTATTTCTATGTAGTAGTATGCAATTTTTTTTTAAAAAAATCAGAGATATTTTCACCTAGTTTGCTTTTTTTGTCACCTAGCCCTTAGGCAAGGAGCCTGCCCCACGCCTAGCACCTATCCACTGCCTAGGTGGTCGCCTGGACCAATTTTTAGAACACTGGATTCAAAGGGTTGGATCAATATGATGCAGAAGCATAGGGACATGAGCGTCCTTTTTAACATTATTTTATTTTGTTCCTTTTTTAGCCTTTTGCATGTTTAGTATAAATAGCCCAAGGGCCTTCTTGTGTGATACTTTTGCCATTTGATATTGAGAGACTAGAGAGAGAAATAATAAAACCTCTTATATTTTTCGTGTTGTTGTTATTGTGTAGATAATCTTTCTCTTACTCTTTCGCACCATTGTTTACATCAAATTGGTATCAGAGCCTCATTTGCTCTTAGATAAAAAAAATCTTCATTGAAGATTGAAACTCAGATTGGATTCATCCGAATGATACACGAAACATTCCCAAAACTGGCCATGAAACTTAAACCCTAGAAACCAAAAATTCAAGAAACGTAATCTTTCACCACCTAAACCCAAAATAGCCCTAAACCTACCCGGAACCATAGTTGTCAAAATCGTACGATTCAAGATTCAAATCGTACGATTCGATTCAATTCACACATAAAATGATTCGAATCGAGTTGAGAATTGCAATTGTCTAAATAATCGGACCGAATCGGCGATTCACTATTCAAATCTTTCGATTCAGGTTCGATTCCCGATTCGGGTCCGATTCACTTTTTTTTCTCGCAATTTTTTTAGCTTATAACCATACGTGTGTTTCAATAAAATAAATAAAAAAAAATAAGAAACAACAAAGGATACTGTTAAGATACTGAGTTTTAGAGAAAAACATGTTCTCTTGACTTGGTTATTATTAGCAGACTTTTCTTGTCTATTCTCTTGGCTGAGTGTCTTCTATCTTTTGCTTTTTTTTTGTTATAAAACTTTTTTATTTGTTATAAAATATTTGAAGGTATATTTTTTTGTTGCTTTAAATTAATATGAAGACTATTTTAAATTAATATTGTTTTATAGTAAATCTTAGTATTTGTTTTATTATTTTAAATTAATATGGCTTACTGTTTTAAATTAATTTTGTTGACTGTTTTAAATTAATATTGTTAATCTTAGTAAGTAGGTTGTTTAAATTTTTTGGAAGTATTTGTTTTATAATTTTACTGTTTTAAATTAACCTTAGTATTTATTTTATTGTTTTAATTTAATATGTAGGATGTTTTAAATTAATATGTAGGCTGTTTTATGATATATTTTTCATTTTTACATTTTTAAGCATAAAATGAATGAGAACATGTGCTACGGTTAATTTTTGTGATATATTATGCTTAATTACCAATTCTATAGTGTTAAATTCATTTTACGTATATTTTACTACGTTTTTATCATTTGGTTCCGATTTGACCGATTCGATTCACGATTCGCGATTCGAGGGGTAATCGATTCGCGATTTGACAACTATGCTCGGAACCAATCGCACCACCCGAATGCCCACATTGCACCACCTGAATTTGATTTTTGCCCCATACCCTAAAATAGTGGGGCGGTCAGCCCTAATGGCTGCTGACCGAAGCCAGACCTACCCGAAACCTTATCTGGTGCCACTTCTGGCACACCATAAGGCCGACCGAGCCCAATCGAACCACAAAACCCTTCGAATGGACCCTTTACCTTTCTACCCAAACCGATGGGCCTGACGGCCCTCAAAACCACCTGAACCGTCCTCAATTTCATACCGTAATCCTATAAACCCTAAACCAAACACGAAAGAACCAAACGATCAATTCAACTCCATTTACAAAGGATGTCCTTCCTTAGAAATCCTTCCTATTCCACCCCATGTTCCATTATCATCCACTCAATCTATTTGTCAGCAAAGAGACTCATTTTTCCACGGTCAAGCGAGACGTGCGGGAGTTTCTACCACGTATATGCACACCGTGATGATAACAACACCCGTAGATCCTCAAGCATCTTCATCGAATGACGATCCTTGGATTCGATCAAGTATTTTTTTACTCGTTGCACCGCAAAGGGGAGGCTATGCACGGTGATTATCGACGGAGGAGCTAGTGATAATTTGGTCGCACAAGAGATGGTCAACAAGCTAAAGCTTTCCACGGAATCATTGCCACCCTGTGTCGTATTGGGTGGTTGATAAGTGGAGCCACATCTTCTCCTAGTTGACAGTGCCGAGTGACTTTTTTCATCGGAGACTATCATGATGAGGTTCTATGTACTGTGGTGGATATGCGAATATGCCACCTTCTTTTGGGAAGGCCGTGGAAATTTGATCATCGCAGCATACACGATGGCCGAGCCAATACCTATTCCTTTATGTATGAAGGGAGAGACTTTCTCCTCCGTCCCATGTGGGCATTTCTGATGTCTCAACCTTCCGCCCTGATAGTTTCACATGAGGAGTTAGCCATAGAGACCGCGAAGACAGGGTTGTGTTATGCCCTCATTAGTCCCATTATCATCTCGGAGGTAATTGTTCCAGAGCGTGCTTAGAGTTGTTGGATTCTTTTACCGATATGTGTACACTCCCATATGATCTTCCTCTTCTTCGGGATATATAGCATGCCATTGGTTTTATCCCCGGCGAGCAGCTCCTCAACCTTCCCCACTACCACATGTCACCCACGGAGCACGCAGAGTTGCAGAGATAGGTCACAGAGCTCTGTGACAAGGGTTATATTCAGGAGAGTATGTCTCCTTATGCGGTACCCACCCTGATAGCACCGAAGGATAGAAGTTGGCATTTGTGTGTTGATAGCCGAGATATTAACAAGATCATGGTGAAGTACAGATTTCCTATCCCTAGATTGGAGGATATGCTAGACCAACTCCATGGTGCGTAGGTTTTCTCCAAACTAAACTTGAAGAGTGGCTATCATCAAATTCGCATGAAACCATGGGATGAGTGGAAGATTATCTTCAAGATGAAGGATGGGCTATACGAGTGGACGGTGATGCCTTTTGGCCTCTCTAATTCTCCATCAACCTTTATGAGTGTGTCGACACAGAATGCGCCCTTTTATGGGCAAATTCGTGGTGGTTTATTTTAACGACATCCTAATTTCAACCGATCAGGGGAGGATCACCTAAACCATGTGGCTCAAGTATTAGAGGTCCTACGGGTTGAAAGATTCCTCTTTACATGGAAGAAGTGCGCTTTTATGGTACCATCTGTGACCTTTTGGGGATATGTGGTTTCTGTCGACTGCATCAGAGTGAATGATGCCAAAGTTCAGGAAATAGTGGATTAGCCCCCACCCTCTTCGATATTCAAGGTGCGCGATTTTCATGGGTTAGACGACTTTTATAGGCGCTTCATAGCCGGATTCAGCACTGTCATGGCCCCTATTAAATATTTGATGAGTACTTCCTCGAGTGTCGAGTTTCGATGGACCCCTGAGGCGGATGCTTCCTTCACCGCATCAAGGAGTTGATGACAACGGCTCCTATCTTGGCCTTACCTGATTTTGATCAGTTGTTTGAGTTGTCTTGTGATGCTTGTAAGACAGGGGTGGGTACTATTTTAAGCCAGAATGGAAAGACGGATCCTATCTTGGCCTTACCTGATTTTGATCAGTTGTTTGAGTTGTCTTGTGATGCTTGTAAGACAGGGGTGGGTACTATTTTAAGCCAGAATGGAAAGACGATTGCTATCTTCAGCCAGAAATTGACGGGCACCGCTCTCCATTATTCGACTTATGACCTTGAATTCTATATGGCGGTTAAAGCCGTGAAGTTTGGTCACCCTAAATCCTCCATAAGGAGTTTGTCATCAAATATGATTATGAAGCCCTTTGTTTCTTATATAGTCAAAGGCGTGTTAGTAACAGGCACACCAAGTAGACCGCATACCTCTAGCGCTACACTTTCCACTTGCAGTACAAACTGGGGGGGAGAATCAAATGGTGAATGCCCTTAGCAAGAGGGCGCATGCGTTGGTGACTCTGAGGAGTCAAAGTGTTTGGCTTTAACGAGGTCCGTGATCTTTACTCGACTGATGTAGAGTTTGGACCGATCTTCGCCGCTTGCCAGTAGGGCAATGGAACATTGGGCAAATATTTATTATATAATGGGTTCCTACATCGAGGAATGTCTTTATGGATTCCATCTTCGTCCTTATAGGAGAAGATCATTTATGAGATCCATAGGGGAGGTTTAGCCGACCATCTGGGACAGGTGAGTACTCATGCAATACTGAGATACCGATTTTACTAACCGATGATGAGGAGAGATGCCAACGCTTTCATTAGGCGTTGCTACACTTGTCAGACGGCCAAGGGACAATACACTAATGTCGGATTATACACTCCATTTCCAGTTCCCGAGTGCCTCTGGCAGGACATTTCGATGGATTTCATTGTTGGCATTTCTCGTACTTCTAGTGGCCACGACTCGATCCTCATTGTTGTAGATCGGTTCTCTAAGATGTCTCACTTAATTTCGTGTACTCAGACGACAGATGCTTCTCATGTTACCTCTTTTTATTTCTGTGAGATTGTCCGCTTACATGGAGTGCCTCGCAGTATTATGTCTGATCGGGATGTGCGATTTACGCAACATTTTTAGCAAACACTATGGCGTTTATTACGGACCGCGATTTAGTTTTTGACTGCCTTTACCCCCAGATAGATGGTCAGACGAAGGTGGTCAATAGGAGTGTGGGTGACCTTTTACGGTGTTTGATATCAGAGCATCCCCATAGGTGGGATATAGTGATTGCACCGTCTCAGTTTGCCTTCAACAACGTCGTCAACTTCTCTACATGTCTATCTCATTTCAGATCATGTTAGGATAGTCTCCCACAATGCCCATTAATCTAGACGAGCTTCCCCTGACGGTGCCTACTTGCCCTTTAGTTGAGGAGTTTGTTGCTCTCTTGAGTTTCATTCGGGTCGATGTTCGCGACCGTCTACAAACCATGTATGCCTTATATAAAGAGACTGTTTATGAGCATCGCCGATACGTCTCCTTTCGACCTGGTGACCTTGTCATGGTATACCTTCAGAAGACGTGCCAGTAGGGCAAGGGTACCAAACTTCTTATGCTCATTTCGTCCCTTTTTCGATTGTCCGAGCTTATGGAACGAATGCCTATGAGGTTGATCTACTTGATGGGTTTCGCATGCACCGCACGTTTAACTTGGCAGACCTTTCTCCGTTTTGAGGCACTCATGCACCATCGATTCCCATTCCTTCGACCATAGGACACGTTGTCAGTTGTCATGTAGATTGCATGGAGGGGATTCTCGCCTTCAAGTTCATGTCTTCCTCTTCAGGTGATTATACACGTTACTTAGTTCGTTGGGTTAGCCCTCCCAAGGCGGAAGATTCATAGATCACATAGGCCACCCTCCAGCACATCGACCTCGATTTTTATCGGCAATATACGGAGTATATGGAGTCTTCTCATGGGTGGGATGGGGTGGATTTGTGGGGTGGTGGTGGTGGGGAGTGATGACGGAGTATAGAGACTCAGGCGTTCTTTTTAACGTTATTTTATTTTGTTATTTTTTTAGCCTTTTGCATGTTTAGTATAAATAGCCCAAGGATATTCTTTTATTACACTTTTACCATTTTGATATTGAGAGACTACAGAGAGAAATAATAAAACCTCTTATATTTTCCATGTTGTTGTGTAAATCTTTCTTTTACGCTTTCGCACCATTGTTTACATCATAACACACACACACACACACACACACACACACACACATATATATATATATATATATATATATATATATATATATATATACAGTCTTGCTCTTGTGCGGACCAGTTCACATTTTAAGAATGCGGACCAAACACGTGTCACCTGGTGGTGAGCCCAGAAAAGAGAGAGTGTGTGCCTATAATTTAGGCGATAATTTCTAGGTGCACCGTTAGGTGACACATGTTCGATCCGCATTCTTAAAATGTGGACTAGTCCACACAAGAGCATTATATATATATATATATATATATATATATATATATATATATATATATATATATATATATATATATATATATATATTGTGCCTTCTTGACTTAGTAAAGTTTTTTTGTGTTTGTCGTGGTCATAGTTGATGCTTTCAAGTGTAAACATCAATTCCTGTTTTACTGTTATTACTAATAATAAATTACATATTGAGCCCCGAAATTATTCGGGTTATTCTAAAATGGCCCATAAACTCTTTGGATACAAGTCAGCACTCAAACTAATTAAACCATTTCTACAAGGTCCTTTTGCTACTTGGAGTTGTTAAGTTTGACAAAAACGGTTGCACATGACTTTATAGTGTAAAAATGTACTTTGCTAAAATTTATTTTTTTTAAATTAAAAGAAAACAAAAAGGAAACTCTCTCCCCTTATCGACGACCCTCCCCCCCCTCCCCCCCCCCCCCCCCCCCCAAATCATATCAATATTCTCTCGCCACCATAAACCTCATCCTTCCCTTCGACGGCAATGACGAGATAGGGAGAGGGAGAGGGAGAAGGAGAGGTGAATTACACTTTTGTCTTCAATAAGGTTGTGATTCCTTTTTTTCCCATGTGCATACCATATGACCTTTTTCTTTCAAAGTTATTGATCTTAATAGACCGAAGGGGCTCGTTAACTCTGTTTAGTTAGCTTGAAGACTGACTTGTAACTAAATAGACTTTATGGGATATTTTGGAACAAATCGATTTGTATTGGGGCTTAATGAGTAATCTACTCTATTATTTAAAGAGTAATTGTGGTGAGACTAGTTTACCCACTGTCCCAAAAAGGAAGGGAAAAAAATTTAGTTTGTCCAACTTGATACTAGCCGCAACAGTGTCGACATCTATGACAAGAGGCTTTCTATTTCAATTTTACTGTCAACTATTCCTACATAATTTAATTAAATGAATTTTACGGATCTATTATTAGAAATCTTGTTTTGTAGGATCAATGTGTTAAGGGGTATTAAACTGTTTGAGAAAGCAAACATGGGAAGAAGGAATATTGGAAAATGCTTCTTATGATATCCTATTTTATTTCCTTCTTTTGTCCTTTCTTTTTATTTCCTTACTTTTGCTGGATATTTGTTGTAAAAAGGTTGTTACTTTTACTTGTGCGGCTATGGTTATCATGTTTTTTATGGTCGTTCTTCTGTTTTGTCTACATGGTTCAAAATTGCATTTCATGTTTTTTATTTGTATCATCTTTGTGACTTGAGATTTATATACATGTCTAAAGTGAGATTGTTGATCCAAATTTGATGTTGGACGAGTTAATGGTTTGTACTGTCATGTGATATCTGATCATTTTTAGGACAATTAAAATTGTTAATGCAATAAAATGCTATTCAAACGGGTGTTGTTAACGAATTTTATATTTTAATGAAGGATATACGCCTACCAAGATGTTTTAAATAGTAGTTTTGTTTTGTTACATGTCCTTCTAGGGTGTTCTATTTAAATAAGATATTAAAGGTTGTTAAGCTACATGAAACTTGAATAAGATAGTACTTCAGCTTGCAATTCTCTTCTTTTGTAGAAAATGTTATGTCTACTATTTAATTTAGGAAATAGTACAAAAATAATAATAACAACAACAACAACAACAACAACAACAACAACAATAATAATAATAATAATAATAATAATAATAATAATAATAACAACAACAAAAAAGAAAGCTGAAATTAGAGAAAATAAGAATCTACTAGGTATTGCATAAATAATTAATAGAAATAGAAAAGAAATTCGAGTCATGTGTAATGCCACAGTGTTCTTAAGACAATATTAATTCCCCTTCATAGTGCTTTAGGGTCTGAATTAATGTATTCCAAGATAAGACGGATTTTTCGAATCAATACAGAATGAATTGATTCCGGCGAACTCAAATTATGTGTCTATTACTCAACCAAACAACATGACTTATATTAATGAAATGAATGCAGTAATGGAGGAAACATTTTTCTGGCACTTGAACAGCATTTTCGGGCTGGAGAAAAAATAGAGGAGAATTTTTTTCATTAGCCAAATAACGGGTGGGAGAATATGCATTTACAGCAAAAGCAAGTGACTATTAAAAAAAAATATTTTCAACTGTCAAACGGTTAACAGTTAATTTCGATAATCATTTAATTAATTAATTAATTTAGCCAAGAAAGTTAATTAAATTCGGCAAAAAAATGGATTTTTATAACCGGAGCCCGAACCCGAGCCCGGTGGATGGTGCGCGCATGGGCTTTTGGCCCAAACCCAACACTTGCATAGTGTAGGCCATCTCCCCTTCAAAGAGTTGGGATACCCCAAAGGCATCCAAACCTTTGTGTACATTTGGGGGTTTTTTAACTCTTCAAATTCCCACTATTCTTCATGTGTCGGACAAGATTAACACACATTCAATTCATTAACTTTCATTGCATTATGAGTCACTTTGGAGACAAATTTATCATTCATAACTTAATAAAATTGGACATGTGAATATACCACGTTAATCTCCTTGCGAAGGAATACACATTCGTATATAGTCCCATAATTATCGCAGTGTGAGTACCACATAAATTTGAGCTCAAAGTTGCTCAAAATTTGCTATCCAATTCCCATTTTTCTAACAATTCCTCACATGAGTGATATATTGCTATATAAAGATATGAAAGATAGATATGCAGATACAGGTTGTGTAAAATTGAAATTTTTTGGCATCTGGAGAAGTAGCCTAGTGGCCTTGAACTTTCCTTAGTGAAATACCATCGGATTTACTTGGTTAATCAGTAGACTTCACATCTTTGAATAGTCAACCGTTTTTGTAAACCTAGAAAATAGTATTCACACAATAATTCTTCAACACAGTTAGTTCTCACGTTTGTGCTCGTTTTGGCCATGAACACCACATGGTTTCATGAGTATTTTAGAGAATTTTCCTTTCATAATTCTCATAGAAGTGGCCCCTTTCTTACTCACGTAGGTGACTTCCATTAAGAGTATCCTACAATACTCCACTTAGACATACTAAGATATAGATGTTATTAAAAGCATAACTTATCCCAATTTCGTGGCAGATGTGCACTGTCTCATATTTGGAATTTATAGGATTAAATATCCTCCAGTCCTTATTAAGTACAATGTAGTTTGGTTTGACCATTGAATCTAGATCTTGGGGTCTCAAATCAGCTAGGTTGGGTTACCGCTATATTGATTCTTATTTATTTATACGCTCTAAACCCATTCCTCTCGATAATCTTTCTACTTGCTCTCAGTTTAAAACTTTCTTTAGTGGATCCGATATATTATCCTTTGACTTTACATAGTCAATTAAGATAATTCCATTTGAGTGAAGTAATTTAACAGTATTATGTCTATGACGAATATGTTGTGACTTTCCGTTATACATCTGATTCTGTTCCCATCCAAATGCTGATTGACTATCGTAATGAATACATATTGCGAGCACAAGTTTCGACCAATTTGGAATATCCTTTAAGAAGTTTCAAAGCCATTCAGCTTCTTCTCCATCTTTGTTTAGTGCAATGAATTTAGATTCCATTGTTGATCTAACAATGCACGTTTGTTTTGAGGATTTCCAAGATATGGCTGCACCTCCAAGGGTAAGCACATACCCACTTATAGACTTAAAGCCCTTTGTATCGAATATCTAATTTGCATCGCAATGCCCATCAAATACAACTAGATATCCTGAATAGTGCAATCCATTATTTCGAGAATATTTTAAATAATCCAAAACTCTCAATATTGCCTTCTAGTGATCTCTCCTTGGATTACTCATATATCGACTTAGCTTACTTATTTAATATGCTATGTCTGGTCGGGTACAGTTCATGATATACATTAAACTACCGATAATACGAGAGTACTCTACTTGAGATATGTTTTCACCATTATTTATTGCTAGATATAATTTTGCATCCACAAGTGTCTTGGTAGGACTAATATCATACTTCTTAAAATTTTCAAGTACCTTTGTTATGTAATGAAACTGAGATAATATTAGTCCATCTGATGGTTTAAAAATTTTCATTCCTAATATAACATCGGCAACACCAAGATCTTTCATGTCGAATCGATTATTCAACATAGTTTAGTAATATTTACCATGCCAATGTTACTACCCATGATTAGCATATCATAAACGTAGAGGCATACAATGACATATCCATTTTGAGTTGTTTTGAAATAAACACATTTATCGAACTCATTAATTTTGAAACCATTTGATAACAATACATTATCAAATTTTTCATGCCATTGCCTAGGTGCTTGTTTTAATCCGTAAAGTGATTTCACAAGCTTACACACTTTTTCTTCTTATCTAGGAGCTTTGAACCCTTCAGGTTGGTCCATATAAATTTCCTCATCTAGTTCACCATTTAAGAAAGCAATTTTTACATCCATTTGATGTATTTCAGGTTCATTAATAGCAGATATTGCTATTAACATTCGAATGGACGTAATTGTTGTTACAGGTGAGTACGTGTCGAAGTAATCCAACCCTTCCTTTAACCTGTAGCCTTTGTCCACAAGCCTCGCTTTATATTTATCAATTGATCCATCGGCCTTCAATTTCTTTTTTATGATCCATTTGTAGCCTAACGGTTTCGAACCTGGTGGAAGATCCACTAGTTCCTATGTATGATTTTGCAAAATGGATTCAATTTCACTATTAATTGCTTCTTTCCAATTAGAAGCATCGAGTGAGGATATCGCTTCTTTGTACGATTGAGGTTCATTTTTTAGCAAATATGTTAGAAAATCTGGATCGAAGGAAGTCGAGGTCCTTGCGCTTTTATTACATCTTGGTTCATCCTCTATTGATTCAATAGGTTGATGAGTACCATTTGTAGTAGCTTGATTTATCCTTTTAGAAGGACCAGATTTTCGGGTCATGTTTTATGGAAATTCATTTTCAAAAAATGAGGGCTTGTTTGGTTTGCAATTATAATTCTCTTTTCTATGTTTAAATACAATTCTGATAAAAATCTTCGTTTGGCCACCTGTTTTTAAACACGGAATTATAATATTTCTGTGTTATAAACAAGTTTTTCAGAAAACAGGTTCAGGGTGTTTTATAACTTCTGTTTTATATTTTTCTACTCAAAATTATTCATTCTTAATATTTTAAAGAAGTTATACCTTAATATATAATATACATACATAATACATTAATATGTGTGTAATTCTTATAAATAAAAAATATATATGTATATGTACACAAAATTACGTATGGAATAATATAAAGTTAAATAATATTATAAATAGATATATGATACTTATATATAGTTTTATACATGTATTATTAATGTATGAAATAATATAAAATATACATATAGTACGTATGTATTAAAAAAATATTATCAATTTATGTATGTATATAATTTTATAGTGAATTATACATGCAATATCATTATATATATATATATATATATATATATATACACACACACACTAGGGTATGCCCGTGCCTGAAGGCATGACACAAATTTTCAAAGGTGTACGTCGTTAATAGGACTATACGCCATATTAAGTTCGCAACAGATAGATAATATTTAAAATAACCTATGGTACGAACCTATTAGCTTTTCACTAATATCTTAACAAACTTAAATTTCAATGTATATCAAATATAATTCCACACTTTCATTAATTTTTTCATAATTTGTAATTTTTTGCATAATTTGTTAGTGTCTATATTAATTATGACCCAATCTATGACAATACAAAATTATTAATCGTATATACAACACATCTTGTGCCAACATACTAATGCAACATTTTTATACCAATGCCCTAGATATGCCTATTTAATTTCAATTTTTAATAATAAAAAAATATTACATATTGCAATATTTTTTCAAAACATTTATATATTTTAAAAGTTCCAAATGAATTTTCAAAACATAATTACTATATTCCCCCAAAAATAAAAATGCAAAACTTGATGAGCTAGTTTGAATAAACTAATATTGGGTAAAGACCATACATCTACAAACTATAGTGAAAATGTGTAGCAAAAACATCACCAATATAGTCTATTGCTCTTTATTTTTATAATTTTTTTATATATATAATTCCCTTTACACACCTTAAAAGGAAGAATAATATGCATAATATTCCATTTCTTATGGCCATATAAAGGCATTCAAACCATCAAGACAGTCTACGGACTAAAATTATTAAAATTGGCAATAAGGATAATGTTGTGATTTACATTCTCATTTGTTCTCATTAGGGTGAGCAGTTATCTTCAAAAGAAATTTCTGAAAAGAAAGGTATGCATGTAAGATGGGCAAATGCTGGCAAATTTAAGGAACTGCTTACAATCAACTTATCGTCTTCACGTACTTGAATATCACTGGACCCCTTACTACACAATCCTCGATTGTAACCAATAATCAATAGTTGCATCCGTTGATAACATATTTCCTCATTGCTTACATCAATTAGATATACTTGAATGATTCTCTTAGAACTACAGGAACCGTGGTCCCATTTGATACTGATCACAATCTTAAACATCTTATTTGAGTTAATTTTTGCCCAACCAAAGTAGAACCCCGAAACTTGATCAGGTAGAGCAGACATATCGTTCTCTGCAATCTCGTTGAGTAGTCCCTCTTTGTATAAACCCTTAAAATAAATGGTTCAATTGGCAAGGCGTTAGACACCCAGTCTTTAAATGGTGGAAGACCACAGAATCGGCAATAGAATATTTCTTTGATTCACTTTGGAGAGAGGGCACTTCCACCACCTTCATTACAGCAGCCTTTCCTGCTGTAACACCTATCATGGAGTCTTCTATCACAATGCAGTAAACCGGATCTACACCCATCTTAGTTGCAGCTTCCAAAATATATCTGGAGAAGGTTTCCCTGACTTGACTTGGTCACTTCCAAGAACTATAGAAAAATCTTCTCTCCAACCTTGTTGGTAAGAGATTTTTGCTTCTACATTTTTTCGTACAGAATTTGAAGCAATCGCAAGTAGCACTCCATGATTAAGGAGATGTTTGATGAGGTGATTAGCACCAGGTAGTGGTCTGGCTTGCATATATTTTCCATGATACATGGGCATGATTTATTGAGTAAATTGAGTTGGTGTAATTGGAAGTTCATAATCTTTAACTATTGCAATTGCTCTGTCATTGTGAATCATCCCCAATCCTCTCGCATTCTCACTACTCAGGGAAATGTTACTTGAGGAGATTTATTTCTTTTCCAGCTTTAAATACACATGCTCACTGCTCAAGGAAGTGTTCCAGATTTATTTATTTTCCAGTTTTATTACAATGAGAACATATCTAGCTTAAGGGCATAGCCTTCATTCTCCAAACTAACTCGGATAGCTGATTTAAGGCTGCCCTTGGTTGTGCCTGAACAAAACTTCACACGTGCCACACCTGTGAGTCCTAGTCCATGAGGATGTGAGTCCTAGTCCACACCTGTTTGGTGTCTTTACTGTTGCTTCTTTTGGTTTTATCCGTGCACCGGATGAGGCATTCATTATAAATGAATACTTGGGTTTTATCTGTGCAGGTCCTACTGTTTTCTAAACTTAAATTATATTCGATAAAAGAGTGGTGGAGATTAGGGAAATTTCGTGCAGGTCCTCCATTTATACTTGGTGTTAACCCTTTTTCTGTTTTTTCTGATCTGTGAACATTTTCATAGCTCATTTTGGATAGTATTTTCATATATAGGTGTTGCAAAGCATGATTCCCCTGAAATTATTCCATCACTTATGAATGTTACAGTTGGAAATGAAGTGTATGTCTTTGATAGTGTCAGTATTTTTTTATTTTGTTTCAAATGCTAAGATAATAAGTTAATGGTTTAGTGTTTATTGTTTAGGTGCGGAGAATGAAAAGCGTGAGATGCACATGTAGGTGAAGGTATGCGCATTGATTAACTAAACTTCATTGTAAATATTTTAGTAGTTATTTTTTTTCTAGGTAGTCTTTTTTTATAATTATTAAGGTTCTAACAATATCCATTACAGTTTTTAAATAGGTATCCTTTTCAAATCATACTCCTGTTTCCTTTCCTTTTTGTCTTACGTATGTACAGCTTTGACAATTGAAGTGAAGTGAAGGAAGGGGTATTTGAGCTGCTAGTTTGGGAAGAAATACCTCCGACTCTCTTTTACTTGTAAGAGAAATTCAAGGTAGGCGCTGTCGATTTCAACTGAGGTGGTGTAATATCAAGTGGACGGTTCTTTTATTTCTTATACCTACGAGTGAAACCGGTGAGATGTATATACGGGGGTTGAACCACACACGCATGTGAGACAACCTCGGGAAAAGGCGCTGGAATGATTTTTTATTTTTTATTTTTTATTTTTCATATATGTTATTTTAATCCAGTCAATGAATGAATGTTCATTTAGTTTAAACATCTTAATTAGTTTTTCCTCTATCTAACTATAATTTTTTTTCTTTTCATATATAGGTGCTCAACGAGCAAAGTAAACGCGGTTGATTATTGGAGATCTCCTTATAGGTCTTCTAACAAACAAATGGATGTAGTCATCTTTCATGTATCCCGTTCTGACACACGACAATTTACTGGATGAAGCATCGTCGTTGGTTGCTTGAACAGCTGCTCTGTTGCTGTTTGAATCGGATAGGTGTTTCACCATCTTTACAATTTCAGAGAGAAAGAGAGTGTCGATAATTGAACTCAAATAACCAAATGGAACCGCGCCTCCACTTACTAAGAGAAGGGCAGGCTCTGCGGGTTAGGTCACCTCCTAGGGCCCCGATTAATTGGCCCCGAGTATTCTATGGGAATTGTTGCAGATATCAGATATGTTGCAGCTGCTTGCAGCTTCTTTGTAAAGGGTGGTTTGCCTGCACTTTAGTTATCGAAATCTTGCCTACTAAGAAGTTCTACTGAGCCGAAGAGTATCCTTAGCAATACTTTGCAAAGGGTGGCTGATTCGGTTTCAAACAATATTCAGAGAAAGGTTGCAATGATCTAATTCAATGCTATGGCTAAGTTGGACTCCAATAATGTTGGTTTTATTGAACTATATGTTCATTTGATTTTTTTTTTTGTCATAATTGTATAGCATTTTTTTGTTAGATTATTTTTTATTTCTTTAATAGGATGGATATCTCGATAAACAAAGGAAGCTCTGTCCAAAATTTATTGTTTTTATTTACGTTTTTGTGTTCTAAAAAAAATTATAACTTAAATTTGCGTTTGATGGCTAAGTATTCTAAATTTGTGATTTTAATTTTAAACAAATGTTCTTAAAATATTCTAAATTCATTTCTAAATATGAACAATACCTAATTAAAATGTGACACAGTATGATTTTTATTTTATTTATCTGATATACTCATGAACTAATTCAAACCGAACATGACCTTTACATTATTTTTACCTAAGGCGAACACGACTAATTAAAAATGATACAAGACAACACAAATTTCTTTTTTTTAACATGAGTACGAATCAATTAAAATGCAACACGATATGTTTTTTATTTTATTTATCTAACACACAAACAAATTCAAACCGAACATGCCCTTCACATTTTTTTACCTAACAAGAACACAATCAATTAAAAATGACATGGGCCAACACGAAATGTTTTGATATCTCGGCTTGAGTTGGAATTGAAACTAATAACCAAAGTAAATTTACCGATATCCCTAAATTTTACGGGTCTTGGTACTTCTGTGAATTATGACTAATTTCTTTAAATTATTTACTCTTACAATATGTAAAACATTTATTATTTACATTATAAACGACTTTATACTTTCGAAAATTATCTGCGTGCCTTCAGACATGGGCATACTTTTCAAAAAAATTGTCCTTTTGTAATTTCGCACGTTTTTTACGTGCTTTGGAATTTTCGTCGTTTCGCGATTATGTACTTTGGCAAACAAATTTTTTTCTTGCAATTACGTACTTTGAAAATATTCGTCATTTTGCGATTATCAGCGTGCCTTCAGGCACAGGCATACCCTAGTGTATGTGTGTGTGTATATATACATATACACACACACACACATGTATGATATAAAAATACATGTTTGCCAATTTTGTGAAATTTTCAAAAAAACTGTTGTTGATGCCTGTATTTAAAAACAAGTTTACGAAATGCACACCAATAATTGTAAATACAAAAAACTGAATTTTAAAACTGTATTTAAAAATAGCGTTTAAATCGAGTTTTTTGAATAGAGAACTAAACGGGTCAAGCGTCCCTCGATTCAATAACCGTATTTACATGAATATTTGGAATCTCAGATTTACAAACTAAGAAATGATATGCACTGCTATTTATAGCATAACCGATGAACATACAATCAATGGTCTTTGGTCCTATTTTTACCTTTTTAGGTTTAGGAACCATCACTTTGGCTAAGCACCCCCGCACTCATAGATATTTATAACAAGGTCTTCGACCTTTCCATAACTCATAAGATGTCTTGTGAGTTTTCTTATGTGGTAGTTTGTTAAGAATGTAATTAGCAGATAGTATGGCTTTCCCCCATAAGTTTTGTGGAGCTCTTGAACTTATTAACATAGAGTTCATCATCTCCTTCAATGTACAGTTTTTGTTTTCAGCAATACCATTCGATTGAGGAGAATAAAGAGCGGTGGTTTGATGGATAATTCCATGTTCCGAACAAAATTGCTCAAAAGAAGATTCATATTCACCTCACTTATCACTCCTAATAGCCTTTATATTTTTTACTTAATTTATTCTCAACTTCATTCTTGCATTGTTTAAATGCATCAATAGCCTTATCCTTACTATATAGTAAATATACATAGCAATATTTTGTGTAATTGTCAATAAAAGTAATAAAATATTTTTTTCACCTCCAGTTTGTACAAATTCATTTGTGTAAATTAGATCTAATGGTTCAGTGATCCTTTTAATGGAATGAAAAGGTAATCTCGCTAACTTAGATTCCACACATATATCACATTTATGATTTTTATCAATATTAAATTTTGGCAAAAACTCCAAGTTAATTAATCTACGCAAGGTGTCAAAATTAACATGCCCTAATATAGCATGCCAAATATCAAATGACTCAATCAAATAAGTAGAACTATCAATTTCATTCATTGGGGATGCCTTTGGCATCAATGTCATTACATTCATTTTAAAGAGTCCCACAGACAGGTAACACTTTTCCACATACACATCATTTTTGGAGAACACAAATTTATTAGAAACAAACACGAGTTTAAACCCATTCTTGGTTAAAAGCGATCCAAAAATTAGATTTTTATGGATGTTAGGCACGTGCATCACATTGTTAAGAGTAAGTTCCTTTCACGAAGTCATTTTCATAATGAACTTTCCTTGTCCCATGACTTTAGAATTCGAAGAGTTCCCCATAAAGAGGGTCTCCTCATTTTCAAAGCCTTATAAGTAGTAAATATTCATTTGTTTGCATAAATGTGGCGTGTATCCCCAGTATCCACCCACCATTACTTGGTATTTCCTATCAGATTGCATTCAGGGATAACATAAAAAAAATTATGTTTGCGATACCATTGAAAATGTTGACATTTGCTTGAGCATTGGTCTTTCTAACTTATTTGATTTGCCACACTCACTTGAGCAGTGTCCTGGCTTGTTGCAATTGTAGTATTTGCCTTTGAACTTCTTTCTTTGCTTAGATGTGCCTTCCCCATCACGCTTGCGTTTGGAATTAGCACCTCTAACCACATGAGCATTGGACTCCATGATGTTCTTTCGACTTTTCTTTTGAGATTCACGGTTGTCTTCTTCAATTTACAGACGTACTACCAATTCTTTGATATTCATCTCCTTGCATTTATGCTTGAGATAATTTTTGAACAAGTTCTAAGATGGAGGCAACTTTTCAATTATCGTTGCCACTTGAAAAGTGTCACTGATCGACATTCCTTCAGCGTGAATGTCATGAAGAACAACTTGAAGTTCCTGAACTTGTGCAATAACCGGCTTGGAGCCAACCATTTTGAAGTCTAGAAAATGCCCCATTATGAATTTCTTCATACTCGCTTCTTTCTTTTTGTATTTCTTCTCTTAAGAATTCCACAATTCCTTAGTGGTTGTCATAGTGATGTACACATGGTACAACATCTTGTCCAAGTATGTCAGGATGTAGTTTCGGCGCAGAAAGAATGTTTTCATGCTTCAACGGCAGCAACTTTCTCAGTTTCATATCATTCTTGCTTAGGGGGACATTCCTCATACACAAACCTTGTCAATTGGAAGGTTGTGAGATACAAGTAAATCTATCCTTGCCAGCTTTTGAAATCATCCACGTTAAATTTTTCTAGTTTCCCCCATGTGGCATGTTCATGGGGGCAGCAGTAGTCGCGCGTCACATTCACAGTTGGTGGGATTGTGTTCATACTTTGTGATTCCATTTATGTTACAAAAATATTTTTTTATTAATGATAGTATTCATTTGTAATGAATTTATCGAAACAGTATACAAAATTCTGTACACCGGTTTCCTCAAATTATAATTAATACTAAACGAATTCTAACAAGAGTTCTAAACACTATTCGGAGATATATAACACATAATTAAATAAATAGTAAATTTTATTAGTCTAAATTGATGAAAAAAATTTAGTGTAAAATTAATTACGAAGATTATTTGAAGTCTATACAAAACAGAATTTTTAGAAAGTACAAAGTTTATAAAAATCTGTACAAATTTTTTTTTAAGAATAATTAAAATTCGAATTTTTAATTATAAATGTAAACTAGTACAAATATTATAATTTCTGTAACTATAAAATTATAGAAACCCATTCTATTAAATTTCTGTAATAAAACAATATTGTATAAAATTTTATGTAAAACAGATTTTTATGATACTAATAAATTCCTGTTCAAAAGTTAAAATTTTTGTAATATGAAAAAATATTATGTACTCATTATAAACAGTAGTAAATATTAAAATTGTCTTGAGATTGTTATGTCTACTATTTAACTTAGCAAATAATATATAAATAATAATAATAATAATAATAATAATAATAATAACAATAATAATAATAATTATTATTATTATTATATAGAAAATCGAAATTATGAAAAATAAGAATTTACTTGCTTGGAATTGCACAAATAATTAATAGAAATAAAAAAGAAATTCGAGCCCTCTGTAATACCACAGTGTCCTTAAGATAATTTTAATTCTCCTTAATAGTTCTTTAGGGTCTGAATTAATGTCTTCCAATATAGAACGGATTTTTTGAATCCATACAGGAAGCGCAACAATGAATTGATTCCAGCGAACTCGAATTCTGTGTCTTATACCCAACCAAATAGCATGACTTATATCAATGAAATGAATGTAGTAATAGAGGAAATTTTTTTCTGGCACAGGAACAAAATTTTTGGGGTTGGAGAAAAAGTTGAGGGTAGGGGTGTGCATCAAACCGGATGGACCGAATGGACCGAAATAACCGAACCGAACCGAACATACTTTTACGGGTTTTTTAAAATTCGGTCCAAATTCGGTTTTAAAAAGGAAGGACCGAATGTATTCGGGTCGGTCTTGGGTTTAGTTTTAAAAAGTGGGTCTAAGACCGGACCAGACCGGTTTAAATATATATACATTAAATAATAAAAATATATATGTTAATACAAAGTGCGTCAAGGTTACGAATTGGTTTTAAACCAAAAAACCCTCAGATACCTCATTCGTTTTCTCTCTCTCTCTCTTCTCCAAACAAAGGAGCCGCTACCCCTGGCCGCTACCCCTGCGCCACTCCCCTTCGCCGCTACCCCTAGCCGCTACCCCTGCACCGCTGCCTGCCACTCCCTGCGCCGCTGCCTGCCACTCCCCTTCGTTCCTCATCGGCAGCAGCCTAGCAGGTATGTTTCTTCCTTTTTTTTTAGCTTTTCTTCATATGGTTGAGATTGATTTTCGTTTTGGTAATAAATGGGTTGAAATTGATTTTCGATTTATGGTTTGGGTTTAATAGATATCTGGTTTGGTTTCAACAGATATCTAGTTTTAGATTTGTGAATGTGTTTGTACTTTGGGTTTGGTTATTTGATTTATGGTTGAACTACACATTGAGGTTTCTTAAGCTGGTTTGGGCAGATTTTTGAAGAAAGTTTGGGCAGATTATAAGTTTGGGCAGATTATAAGCCAAAATGAGTTTTAAGTGAAAGTTATTGTAAAAAAGTGCAGAATTTTAACATGAAAAAAATAGCAAAAAAAAAAGATTTTTTTAAATCAAACCGAATTGGACCGAACCCGAACATTATTTGGACCGAAACACACTTGGACCGAACCCGATTAATCATGTTCGGTTTCGGGTCTTAATAAACATGGACCGATTAATTCGGTCCGGTCCATAATAATGTCCAAACCCGGACCGGACCGGACCGTGAACACCCCTAGTTGAGCGGGAATTTTTTATTAGCCAAAAAACGGGTGGAAGATATTTATTTATAGCAAAAGTAAGTGTTTGTTCATAAAAAACTGTTTTCAACTGTCAAACAGTTTACAGTTAATTTCGGTTAATCATTTTATTAACTAATTTTGCAATTAATTAATTTGGCCTAGAAAGTTAATTATATTCGGCCCAAAAAAGAAAGGAATTTTTATAACTCCGAGCCCGAGCCCGACGGATGGACGACGCGCTCGTGGATTTTTAGCCCAAGCCCAATACTTGCGTGTAGGCCATCTCCCATTCAAAGAGTTGGGATACCCTAAAGGCATCCAAGCCTTTGTATACATTTGGAGTTTTATTAACACTTCAAATTCCCACTAGTCTTCCTACGTGGGACAAGACTAATACACACCCAATTCATTAGCTTTTATTGCATTATGAGTCACTTTGAAGACAAATTGATCATTCATAACTTAATGAAATTAGACATGTAAATATACCACGTTAATCTCCTTGCGAAGGAGAACGTGTTCATATATGGTCCCATAATTATCGTGGTGTGGGTCCCATCTAAATTTGAGCTCAAGGTTGCTCAAAATTTGCTGTCTAATTCCCATTTTTCTAACAATCCCCCACATAAATGATATATTGCTATATAAAGATATACAAGATGCAGACACAGGTTGAGTAAATTTAAAAATTTATTGCATCGGGAGAAATAGCGTAGTGGCCTTGAACTTTCCTTAGTGATATACTATCGGATTTACTTGGTTAATCGGTAGACTTCATGAAAAGAAAAACCGGTGACGTAAAAACAATTATTAAATTCTATAATGATTTGTTTTACATAAAGCCAAACTGTCGTCTTTCAATAATTTCTTCAGATGGCCCATATAGGTCAGGTCTATTCCCTCCCGAAAAGTAAACCTGTCATATTGTGATAATTTTTACGAGTCTTCTACTTTTCAAAAAGCGGTGTAATCATTTTGTCTTTTGAGCCACGTATTCTCCCTCTTTAATAATTCTTCGTATAGAGAGGGGCCCTTCTTTCTCCCATTTGTGTCTTCCTTTGTCTTTTCTAATTTGTCTGTATTTGATGGAGCATTATTTTTAATGTACTATTCATCAATAAGGCCCACCACCCTGATGCTAGTTGGCAATTCTACTTCCACCACTTCGTTAGATTCTCTTCTGAGCCTACCATTGTGGCTCATCAGCTTGAATAATTAAGTCTACGTTATGGTATACAGTATACCATATTTCTTGGCTCGTTAAAAATTTCATAATCTCAATTATTTCCATGGCTTGGGAAATCTCAAATTTGGACTTGTCAATAGATAAGTCTTTGTTATCATCTTCAAAAACGATATCAAAGTCTTAAAATGCAAAGGATGAAAATCTAACGAGTCTAAATACTTAAACTCCTTTTTCCTTACAGGAATTTGGAGGAATTTGATAAATTCTAGCAAAAAAGTCAAAGAAATTCTTCTATCTTCTTGGCATACTCATGGAGAGTTTTTTCCAATAGTAATAGCATCTTCTAGAGTCTGTATATGGACGAGTCCAATGAACCCATAGTCTGCAAGAGTTATATGTGCCATTTTTGTTTATCCAAAGAGATAAATTTTTGGAACTTCTTTGAAGAAGCCACTAATTATTAAGGCATCTCCATTAATCTCGAATAATAACATAATGAAATGCTCAAATAATGTTATAACTCTCTTTCTGACAGTCTTATGAAATTGGATGATTATTATTACCAAATGGTATAACAATCTTAGTCTTAAAAGTCTTTTATTGGTAAAAGAAACTATCAACATGTCTAGCTTTGGAGGCTTCTCCAATAGTCTGAGCGTATGCCTACATTTGAGGTATAGGAATAACGGTACCATTGATTTGAGTAACAGCAAGTCTTTGGGTTCTCATGAATCTAGTAGCAACCACTAAATTCTTCTTGAATTCTACCCATAGCTTATTCTTTATATTCTATCATATGGAAATTTAAAAGAGTATTTTAATCATCTAAAAATTCTCGTCTATATTTTATTAAGTCTAGATATCTTTGGTCTGGTCTATATTGGGGAAAATACATTTTCCCAATAAGTCTATTATGGGTAACAATTTCATTTCTTGATTTTCCAGGTGGATCGAAAATATCATTGAAGTTTTCCAAAATTGGTCTTTCTTGATTGTCTTGGATATGAGTCTAAGTCTGTTTTTGTATTTTACCGGCATTTGGTTTTATGCGCATAAGATAATCCACAACGTCTTCTTTGTTCAGTCTCGAGGAACTCATTGTGTCTAAATCTATTTACATCATAAAATAAGAAATAACATTGTTAACAAACATGTGTTATCTAGATATGATGTCTAGAATTGTGTTTTTACTTTATTTAATATGAATAATAGAGAATTCATATCCATCAAGCAATTATTGCGATCTAATTAGTCTATTAGTTCTTGATTTTGATAAGTTTAAGTCTCTCAATTTTACTGCATAAGATGAATAAGTATAAACAGTAAGATGCTTAGGTTTAAGAAAAAGAATATATTTTCTATAGCACGAATTATAGCTAAAACTTCTTTTTCATGGGCAGTATATCTTGTGTTTGGGTCAGTGAAGGTTCCGAAACTGTATCTAGTCTCATGATCAATGACAAAGTACACTGCTACCCATTGTTTTTCTGAAGCATCTGATTCTACTATAAACTGGTCTTCGACATTAGGCAGTTCAAGTAAAGGAATATTCTTCACTGCTTCTTTGATCTGTCTTATAACTTCAAAGTCGTCTTTAGTCCATTTAAAAGGATTAGTCTTATATGTTCATTCTAATTTGGACGTTAAGCTTTGTCTTTTTAAAGCAAGGTTTTTAATAAAGTATGCAGCACAATTAAGCAATCATAAAAATGATTGTAATTGTTTTCTATCTCTAAGTTGATCTGGAGATTCAAGAATCTTCTTGGTTACGTATTCTGCTAAGGATAATTTTCCTTTACTAATACGCATTCCCACAAAGTCTATTTCGGCCTGGAATAAATGCATTTTTTTAAAAACAACAATTCCATGTTTATCTAATTCTAAAATAATCTTCTTAAGATGGTCTACATGTTCTACTTCAGTCTTGCTAGCTATAAGAATAACATCTATGTGAACAAGACAAAATTTTGAGTGGGTCTAAAATATTATCCATTCGTCTTTAAAATACTTGAGGGGCATTCAACTATCCAAATGACATAACTAACCATTCATACTTTCCTTGGGGCACACTAAAGAGTACAAGCTATGCTGTTTGGGTGCATTTTAATTTGCCAAAAGCCTGACATGTAATAAAACTTACTAAATATAATTCTATCTTCAATAAGATTGATTAGATTATTGACGCGACTAAGAATGTGTCTCGGAAGTGTGTACTCTCTAGGCTCAAGTGCAAGCCTGTCGCTCAAGTAATGGTGCGAGAAAAACCGAGTGTTCGTGTAGGGACACTATCGTTGATTTCGGTTCCCGCTCGACATGCAAAAGAATAAAACCTAAGCTACAGCTACACTTGACAAGCAAGTAAAGCGGTAAGTCGGGTATCGAGAATCCACAGGGAGTTATTGAATTTTAGATGTTAATTGTTTAATTACTTCAAGAATAAAAGTGTAAAAGATGATAGGTTGGTTATGGTGACAAAAGAAAATAATAAGTTAATGCTAAATTAAAGGAAAGCGAGGATCGGGATCACATTCTACCAAACGGATCGAAACAACTACTAACTAGAGTTAAGGCTCGAAAGCAATCTAATCGAGCATTTACAATTAAGCATAAACATCACACAAGAAGGAATTTAACCCAAAGTTGCGAGATAAAACATTTAACTGAAAAATGGTCGCACGCGGATTAAACTCGGATTGTCGTTATAAACTCTAACGTTGCGTGACAAAGAAAGATAAACGCTTAGCAATCCAACTTTGATACGCGCGGTTTCAATTAAACGCGATTTTGCACTAAACCTAGTTTTCGGAGCTCGGGGCCCGAAAATGGCGGAAATGAAATCCCGACCCTATTTATCTAAGGGTGCATGGTGAGTTAAACTAAATTATGATAATTAGGCTAGGAAAGCAAGAACTAAAACAAGTAAACTAGTTAGAAAGCATTGAAACTAAATTACAAGGCAAGAGAAGAAGAAGAAGAACAAACTATATTAATGGAGAGGAAGTGAATAGTTCAATCTTACAAACCCGTGGGTTGTCAATCCAAGAAGAAGAAGAAAGGAAATCTCCACACCAAACCCTAACTAAACTATCTAATTCAGAATATGTGTCTCTAAGTATATCTAAGTGTCTTTTTTTATTACAACAAAAACCAACTTTTATAGTAAGTTGGAATAAAAGAAAGAAAATATCTGCAAGGGAAAAACAGGGGATCGATCGATCGACCCCTGTGGTCGATCGATCGACATTGTAATACGTGGCAAAAATAATAAGGCTCGATCGATCGACCCCCAGGCTCGATCGATCGATCAAGCAGGGGCAGCCTGCAATTCTCCCTGCATTGGCATACAATCCAACGTCGCTCAAATCGCCGTAACTTTGTCGTTATGCATCGGAATCGCGCACCGTTCATGGCCACGCGAAGCTAGCGAGGAGAGCTACAACTTTCGTGTATATGTCGGTCCAGGTGCCCAAGCCGTCAAAAGACTAAAATGCCCTTGCGCGTGCGGTTGTGTACGGAAATCGAGCGAAACGCATCCAAAGTTCACACTAAGCATCCAAACACCTACAAAAGCTCAATTAACCCCTGCAAAACATGTTAACATAGAAATCCGAGGGTTTTCTGGTTAACGAGCATAAATATAGGGAATAAGATACCCGAGGGGGCTAATAGCGCGTAGGTTAACGGGTGAAATACGCAATATTTCCGCCGTATCACACCCCCTAACTTACACATTGCTAGTCCCTAGCAATGAAATAGGATGCAACAAGAAGAACTAGTAAACCAACACAGGAGAGAGTACAAAAGTATGGTATAAAAGCAATAAAAAAGATAAGGCCACTTTCGCGGGCGATTCGATTGCATTTAGCGTATGAAATAAGTCGTTAAACCCCTAGGTTACCCTAGTGGACGAGTGTCGTCTCGTGAGGGTTTTCAGCGATGAAACCCACAAACATCATAAAGTTTCCTCAAAATATGCCCAATCAAGTAAGACAAACTCATCAGTGCGAACAAGATTTCAACATGTTATTAGCATAGCGAATTCGCATGAGAAGTCCGTAGTTATTAACATTATCGAATGCACCTCAATGAATTGAAACTCTAACATGTGGAAGGGGAGTGAGCATATGCAAAGCATGATTTGGCGAAAAACTTAAATAATTCGGATACTAAACATCAAAGAATGCATACATTCAATCCTCACGGGCATTACGCTCAACAAATGAATATACTATGAAAAGGGAGGTAATACACGGGACATGTGGGCATAAAGAGTAAATGTAAATGGAAACTAGGCCGCGCACATGTCACAAAAGAAGAACGCTATATATAAACTGAAAAACTGTAATCTCAATGAAAGGATACCGCACACTAAAAGAGGCGAAATGCATTTTCACAGATTATCACAACTATTATGACTTTTGAATTACATCAACCTAAGATCACATAGGACTTGTAATAGGGTTGTAATGTATGGCTAGGTTAAGGTGCGAAATGAAGGAATGTATATACGGATTCAAAGTGTTTGGGGATGAAACTCAGAATAATGTGAAAAAGTGGGCAATATCAAAAGTTGGACAAAGATGTCCAAACGAGCATAGATATAACAATCGAGAGAGTAATCAAAGATTATTGAAACACTACAAACAATATTTACAACTTTCTCTTTCTTTTTCTTTTCTTCCTTTTTCTCACTTTTTCTCTTTTGTTTTCAACTTTTTGCTTTCACTTTTTCTTTCTTTTTCTTTTCACTTCTTACTCTTTTCATGCTCAAATTGCAACCAAAATACAATAATAACATTCAATTCCAAGCAACAATCCAAACAAGGGTATGTAAGGTAATATATATGGTATAAAACTCCAATTTGGAGTTGGATATGGGATTTTGGGTAGTGAAAAGAAAGGCTAGTATTTAGGCTCAAGTGGGTTGACTAGGGAACATATAAAAGGTGAGGTCAAGGTCATATGGGTGATATATCAAAGAGGGCCTATGATCTTTTCACAAAGTATACGCAATTCGTGAGTCAAAACAACATATGAAAATCATGCTAAAGTAACACATTTCAAGTATGAACTCAATTAATGAACGGTCAATGAAAGAATAAAGAGATTACCGACGAATTTAATATTTTCAAAGAGGAAAGAATAGTGTATACACTCACAAATGAAGATAAGTCTCTAATCTCACTCGGTGTAAGTATATACAATGCAACAAAAGCATACCGAGTTATAAAAATCTTAAACCAAATCAATATAACAAGAATGGTGAATATGTTCACGGATAAAGTTTAATTCATGAAGCTATTCATAATCTCAATGATTTAGGGACTAAAATCTAATAACTTCTAAAATCGAGAACATGCATAGGTGAATTGTCTATTTGATCGGGCAATTATTAAAATTTATCATCGGAAACAGGGCAAAATGCCCAATAAAGGAGAAAAAAAGAAAGAAAATATTTTTGAAATTTTTCAAATTTTTAACAAAACCATGCTTTGTAACTAAATTGTAATCAAATTCAAGGACTAAACAGCAAAATGGATAAAATATCCTACACCCCCTAACTTAAATGTTGCATTGTCCCCAATGCGTCCATTAAAGAGTACAACACAAAGCTAGGAAAAGAATGATATTACCCACACGTGGAGCGATCTCCATAAGTACAAGTCCAAATGAAGCTGCAAAACAAGTTAGTACAAAGCATATGAAGAATATGTACCGATGTATTAAGTTAAGAGAATCTATGTCACAAGTCACAATAATATAGAGGGGCTGAAGTGCAAATACTAGATAAATTGATGGTGAACTTTTTGATTTTATAAAATGGAAGGTCACACACATCAAAATCCAATAAACAACCACAAACTACATTTTCATTTCTCATTTCATAAGTTCAATACAAAATTACTTAATACATTACAACTTCTGAAATAAAAGAAATACAAATAAAAATAAAAATAAAAATAAAATGTACAATATACTATCCGATCCCAAAAATACAAAAGGAAACCCAGCATAGCAACAGCCTAGTGGCCAGAACCACTAGGATCGGAGGGGTCCTGAAAATGAGGAGGCACTGGTGAGTCGGAATCACTGCGCTGCAGATAAAGATCTCTCATCATCCGCTGCATCATCCGGTAATCCTGTCTGCTCTGTGCCCTAGCCTGCCTCTGCAAAGCCCACTCCTGCCGCTGCTCAGCCTGAAACTGCTCCTGCTGAGCCTGCTGTTGATCTAGGCGAGACTCCCAAGTAGCCCACCTGAGTTGGGTCTCCTCCCAGCGCTAGTCCTGCATGGCCTGGTATGCCGTAAAGCGGGCATCATCCTCTGTGTACGGCGCATGAGAACCCTCACCCGTCTCCATCTCTCTGAGCTAATCCTCCTCCTCGTCAGGTAAGTCAGTTATCTCTGCCCTCGGTCTCTTCCCAGCCGGTTGCCCCCACTCGCGCTTCAGCATTTTTGTGATGTTGTCATTTGAGAGAAGCCCGAGTGGCACATGCTTACGGTCTGCGTCTAACTCCTGGCAACCGTGAGAAATACATATCTTCGTGATAAGGGCAGGAAAAGGAAGGGAAAATCTCCAGGCGACCTCCTTCGCCGTAGCGCACATCATATGAAGAAAAATACTGGGCAAACTGATACTGCCCAATCCATTCAGCATAGTGTAAATCAGTGCGGCATGTTTATGACGAACCTAGGACCTGTTGTTCGTCACCATGAAGGAATGGAAATTGATGTAGTGTAGTAGTCTAGGCAAGTCCTCCATCGTAGCCGAGCGGAAAGCACCCCTCTTCCACGGCTCGCCCGGTGCAAGGACCTCTATCAATGTCCCTCGGCCGAAAATACTTCCATCGAGAAAACTGACTGGATCCGCAGGGAGAGGAACATCCATAAAATCCGCTAAGTCTGAAATACTAAATTGAATCCTCCCCCAACGAACCATGGCCTCATATGTGGTCGTCCCATCGCTGCTCTTCACCTCTACTAACGTCGCGTAGAAAATCCGTACCAACTCCTCATTGACGCGCCCGTTAGTAGAAAGAAAGGGCTCCCACCCCTGAAGGCGCATCAGAACCCGCGTCTCCCTCGGTATGTCCTTAAGGACCCATGCAAAATGATGACCAAGAGGTCGCTCGGAAGTGTAGAAATGTGCACGGAACCAATCCCACTCCTGCTCTGAGCGGAACCCATCGACGCCCCCGGCGGTCACACACCTAGTAGAAGAATATTTTTTTGGTTCCATTTCAAACCTACAAAACACAAATTACACAATACAAAGCAAGTGTAAGCACAATTTATGGTTAGTAGTGTAAAAGTTGAAATGGTGGTGCAAGTGCGCAAAACCGAGGTGAAAATGTGCAACATTGCGATTAAAAATGTCGGAATGCGACAAGGCATGAAAATCACCCAAGTGTGCGTCAAAATAAGGATTGAAATCTGTTTTAGGCATTTTGACGAACACTTTGCGTGCGCAATGTGCGTCAAGGTCGAAAATACCGAGTTTGAACCAACAAAACCACCCCACTCATGAACAACCAACAATGCCGCAATCAAAACATGTTCATGAGTGGATTTATAACAAGAATCATGCAAAATTTCAGTTGGAACAAAATGAAATCAGGGGAATCACCAACATTCAAACAACGTGTCAAACTAGGGTTTTCAACATGCAATTTGTGACACAATTCTAACAAAAACTACAAAATCAAGTAAAACTAGTTAAGAATATACCTTGGATGTGTAGTGATTGGAAGAAAATGGAAGAAAGTGGTGAGGGGAGAAATTAGGGCTAAATCGGTTTTGAGAGAGGAAGGAGAGAATAAGAGAAATGGGGGAAAAAATAAGGCAGACCTCGGATTAACCTGGTCGATCGATCGATCGAGCAGGGCCAGACCTACTGCATCCAATTTTTTATGGGGGGGGGTGGGGGGGGGGGGGGAATTGCAATTTTGGGGAAAATAGGGGGTTTAAATATAATACAACTATAAGTATAGTATATATATATATATATATATATATATATATGTATATACATAAAAATATGAAATAAAAATAAAATAAAAAATAAATACACATAGGCCTAAATATACACACCAAAAAGGCCTAAGCTAAAGAAAATAAAAAAATAAAATAAATAAAATAAAATAAAAATATGTACAATGAGCAACGCACACGCATATTCACGACAAAAAATGAGAAATAAAATAAAAGAAAAATAAAAATAAATGCAAATGCGTGAGGATGCGTGTGTGAAAAACAAAGGAAAAAAATGTTTTTGTGATTTTTAATTGTTTTCTTAACAAATGTGTGCCGGGGCGCATATCTCCGCAAATTCAAGTCCGTTGAACCTACAAAAGAGTTAGAACCAAGCATACAAAAAGAAAGAAAAAGAGATTAGCTAATTACACTAGGCTAAAATCAAGAAAAACAAAAATAAAGAAGTTAGTATATACAACATACACTTAGAATGTGCAATTAACTATGTACCAAAAGTTGAAATTTTTGAGGGTCCATCCAAAACACGATTTGACTTTGGAGGATCAACGGTGGACCCTCCCGAGCATGCATGCCTCCCGGAAAATAGGAATTCCGTTTGAACAACGGAAGGCATGTGGGCGGTGAAAGAAATGAACCATCGCCAATTTGAAATTCTAGGCGGACGATGGGGGATTTGGATAACAAGGGGGAAAAGTACACTTGAGGTTCAAGAAAAATCGATTCATCTCCCAAAGGTTTTTCAAATGGAATGGGAGATGGTGCACACATCGGGATAACATCCATCGAAAACAAGTCCGGTAAAGAGTCCTCGTCGGCAAAAAGTGTAGAAATTTTAAAAGTTTCTACCGACTCATAGGAATCAACCGATAATTCTAATGGTTCGATGGCGGAAAACGAATATGGTGATGATACAAATTCAATCTCAATCGACTCATCATCGGAAGGAGATTGAATTTCGAGGGAGAGAGATTCACACTCGATGAGAAATTCTTTGAAAAATTGAGGTGAAACACAAGTTTCCACCTCCTCGTTGTTTTGTGCATAAGAATTCATCTCATCGAAAAGTGAACCAAATCTCATTCCAGCATCATTTAAGCCCTCCAAACCTTGGGAGTAAAGAAGAAAAGTCTCTTCCAAAGTAGGCTTCCTCGGCTCAAGAGCCTCGGACTCCTCATTTGTTTGAAACTCGTCTTCGAAAGTAATGAAATGAAGATCATCATTGGATTCGAATAATGAATCCAACTCAAGCTCCCAATAACGATTATCATTCCGATAAATGTTTTCAAGTCTTTCATTTTCAAGAAAATCTTGAAAATGGAAAACTTGAAAACTATCCCCCAAAGTATGAATCATTAGAATAACCGTAATAACTATAAAAGAAAGACATGGTTACCTCGTTGTTGAAAGATGGAGAATCCAAGAAAGGAAGTGAGCAACCGCGAATAGAAGTTTCTTAGCGCTCAAAGTATGCAAATCCTGCAAGAAAGGTTAAAAGAAAGAATACAAATAGGAAAGGAAAAATACTACGAAATCATAAAACAATTACTATCTAAAACAAACTCCCCGGCAACGGCACCAATTTTGGTGCCAGGAAAATCGAGTGTTCATGTAGGGACACTATCGTTGATTTCGGTTCCCGCTCGACATGCAAAAGAATAAAACCTAAGCTACAGCTACACTTGACAAGCAAGTAAAGCGGTAAGTCGGGTATCGAGAATCCACAGGGAGTTATTGAATTTTAGATGTTAATTGTTTAATTACTTCAAGAATAAAAGTGTAAAAGATGATAGGTTGGTTATGGTGACAAAAGAAAAGAATAAGTTAATGCTAAATTAAAGGAAAGCGAGGATTGGGATCACATTCTACCAAACGGATCGAAACAACTACTAACTAGAGTTAAGGCTCGAAAGCAATCTAATCGAGCATTTACAATTAAGCATAAACATCACACAAGAAGGAATTTAACCCAAAGTTGCGAGATAAAACATTTAACTGAAAAATGGTCGCACGCGGATTAAACTCGGATTGTCGCTATAAAATCTAACGTTGCGTGACAAAGAAAGATAAACGCTTAGCAATACAACTTTGATACGCGCGGTTTCAATTAAACGCGATTTTGCACTAAACCTAGTTTTCGGAGCTCGAGGCCCGAAAATGGCGGAAATGAAATCCCGACCCTATTTATCTAAGGTTGCATGGTGAGTTGAACTAAATTATGCTAATTAGGCTAGGAAAGCAAGAACTAAAACAAGTAAACTAGTTAGAAAGCATTGAAACTAAATTACAAGGCAAGAGAAGAAGAAGAACAAACTATATTAATGGAGAGGAAGTGAATAGTTCAATCTTACAAACCCGTGGGTTGTCAATCCAAGAAGAAGAAGAAAGGAAATCTCCACACCAAACCCTAACTAAACTATCTAATTCAGAATATGTGTCTCTAAGTAAAACTAAGTGTCTTTTTTTATTACAACAAAAACTAACTTATATAGTAAGTTGGAATAAAAGAAAGAAAATATCTGCAGGGGAAAAACAGGGGATCGATCGATCGACCCCTGTGGTCGATCGATCGACATTGTAATACGTGGCAAAAATAATAAGGCTCGATCGATCGACCCCCAGGCTCGATCGATCGATCAAGCAGGGGCAGCCTGCAATTCTCCCTGCATTGGCATACAATCCAACGTCGCTCAAATCGCCGTAACTTTGTCGTTATGCATCGGAATCGCGCACCGTTCATGACCACGCGAACCTAGCGAGGAGAGCTACAACTTTCGTGTATATGTCAGGCCAGGTGCCCAAGACGTTAAAAGACTAAAATGCCCTTGCGCGTGCAGTTGTGTACGGAAATCGAGCGAAACGCATCCGAAGTTCACACTAAGCATCCAAACACCTACAAAAGCTCAATTAACCCCTGCAAAACATGTTAACATAGAAATCCGAGGGTTGTCTGGTTAACGAGCATAAATATAGGGAATAAGATACCCGAGGGGGCTAATAGCGCGTAGGTTAACGGGTGAAATATGCAATATTTCCGCCGTATCAAGTAATAATCCGATAAGTCGGGTATCGATCCTTAGGGAAATAGGACAACAGAGTTGTAACGACGTTGGACAGACGAAGGAAACCTAACTTTGACTCTAAAGAAAAGGAAAATGTGATTTGATTGGTGAAATAACTACAACTAGATGCAATTATGAAAATGGTTAACTAATGAACTAAAGTATAAATGGAATGCAACTATTCTAAATTACCTAAAATACTGATGATTAAATTAAAACTTGAACTATATGATGAGGAAAATAGGACGGGAATACAATCCCTCAATCCTAGTGTGTTACTAGTACAAAACTAATCGTAGAGTTAAGTGATTAATTAGACCCATAATTTAGTACTCCCAAGCATTACATATATGAGTTTCAATCCCGCGCCATACTTAATCAGAGGACGAGTAAATCGGTATTGTGATAGTTACATTCGAATTGCATTCTGAAGCATCCCAGTTACCCTGAAGCAAACGAGATCCAAAGATGTTCAATGGTTGTGTCGCTACGCAATACGGTCATAATGAATCCTTAAGTTTAGAGGATTAATTTTATACACATGCAATTATCACATCGGGTTGAGGTCATGCATCCCAACCACAAAGAATTTAGCTAGACATACTGAACCTAACTATGCATGAATTAACTACGTTGCATGAATTCATAATTGCGTGGAAAGGGAGATTAAACATGAGAAATAATAATAAAAGTGTTGGAAATAAAAGCTACCAAGATTGAAGAACAAGAACATGTAAGAAGAAATCAAAGATTGAAGAAAAACCGGAAAAGCTCTTGAATTAATGGTGCAAAGTATGTAAATTCTTCTCCTAGATGTTACTACTTCTTATGGATCTTTTACATCAATGAAATCTGAATAAAAAGAGTCCTAATGACTAAATATATAGGCTAGAGGTCGTTTAGAAGAGCCCCCAAAACATAAAACTTTTTTGGCTAAAAGATAAGGACAAAACCAAAATCCAGTATCTGACAATTTGTCACACTTAGAAAGCGTGACTAATTTTGTAGCGGATCTGGAGCGTGACAAATGGGCGCACCGTTTCGGGTTCTAGGTGAACCGGTTCTGGGGAACTTGCTGGTTTTGGGCCTCTTTTTCATTTGAATTTCTCGATTTCTTTCTCAATCTTCAAATGGGCATAACTTCTTCACCGTAGCTCGGATTGGGGTGCCATTTTTTTTCGTGCTCTTGTAATTGAAATATGTTCAACTTTCTACTTGGCCCCACCTCCAGACTAAGGCTAAAAAATTATGAAATTGCCCTTCAACTCTCCAATTCTTGGTTTCTTTTACTATTTTGAGTTCTCTTTTCCATCTTTCTTGCATGAAATACCTGTAAAACACATAAGAGATACACAAAATACGAAACACTTGCCAAAAAGGGTTAGTAGCATAAATATGAGACAAATTTAAGCTATTTACACCGCACGGGATCATAAAAATACCGAAATTAAGGGGACAAATGTAAAGAATTTATGCTTAATCAAACCCCCTAACTTAGAACTTTGCGTGTCCCGAGCAATGTAAAAGAAAAAGAATAAAGATCCCAACTCTTCTAAACACTTTATTGGTATAGAATACCTCTTTCACGGGAAAGCGATTGCATTTAGCGTATGCAACAAACCGTTAAACCCTTAGGTTACCCTAGTAGGATGAGTGTTGTCTCGTGAGGGTTTGCAGTGAATATACCCACAAAATTCGACTCAAAGAAAAATCAAAATATGCAAAAATTTATACTTCAAACTTTTCCCGAAAATATTCATAATCGAATCATGTTCAAGCGTCTCAAATCATAGTGCGTGTGTGCGAAGCCAGAAATTTAACCGCGAATTTCCACCGATTGATCATTACATTACTTATTCAAAAATTCGTTTTGATTTCAATATCTCATGGGATGCTCTCACAAATGAATCACTCGAAATTTGGCTATTCTCTCGGTGTGCGTGATTTATAAGAGTAAATGTATTGGAATCAAGTTCACGCACACAAATAGAAAGACATAAATTTAATGGTAACCGAATCTTATCAATGGATTACGGTTATAAGAAAGTGGGAACATTGCCTCTAATTCATATTTTTTATCTCTTTTATTATCTTTTGGTGTTTTAGCTCTCCACGCGGTAATCAATTTCGCAATTTTGGACTCGGTTAGGACTTTTATGGGATGAAGGTGTATTGGATAAAATTGGACAAGGTTAAGAATTTCGGAATTGGAAAATTTTGCTTATGATGTCCGTTAGTGCTTTTCCGGGCTTTTGCTCATTTTCTTCTTCTTTTTCTATTTTTTTTTATTTTCACGCTTTTCTTTTCTTGTTATTTTAGTTGAGCATAGTTATTCTTTTCCTGCCCCTTTTTGTTGCACTTTTTGGACTTAAATTCTGACTTTTTCCATTCTTCACAATTTCGGGCTTTTGGGGTTTTCGGGTTGTCAAACGAAAGAAAAAATTTTATTTGACTCAAAATGGGTTATAAAAGGGATAATTTTTCACAACTTTTTATGGCCAATATTTTTGGGTGCCAAACAATGGCCTAGTACATTGTCGAAATTACTTATTGTGTTACCATATGCGTCTTGAGATGAATTTAAGTTTTAAGATCAATTTTAGCACTTTTTTAAGGCAATATCACACACATTTTCCATAACCGATCAAAATGAAAGAATTGAGATCCTCGATGACTTATTTGACGCTGAAAAGAACTTTTGAGTTAACAATTAACTCGGATTGATTTATAAATTTCACAAAAATTAAGGGCTCGAATCTCACTGGGGTTGTTAATCTCCACATTTATTCGTTAAGTCGCCTACGTTCGCTCAATTTTCATCTTTGGTCAATTTCTGCTTTGTGCATTATGAATTTTACAATTTGAGACTTTAAACCGACTCTTAATGATATTTTTGAAAATTTTGAATTCCAATTTTTATTTCTTTTGAAAAAAATATTTTTGGGTTTTTCAAGATTTTTTTTTTTTAAATTTCTGGGCATTTTTGAAAATTTGTGAAGTTTTAGAGAGACGCACTTGTCACCCCCCCTAATTTAGACTTTTGCATTGTCCTCAAGCAAAAAGGGCTCAAATCTAAAGAAGAAAAAGAACAAGTGCGACAAATAAAACAAGAAAATTATTAAAATGCATCAAGACACTATATGACACTTATACATGACTCAAAAATACGATAAAAATCGGTTTTGCTAATTGCCTAGTTTTTTTCTTTTTCTGCTTCTATATCCATTTTTTTTTGTTTGGATATAGCTTGGGCCTCTAATAAGGCTTGTTAGGATTGATATAATATTTCTTGTTGTATAAGTGTTATTTTCTTATAACACTTTTGGTCGAGACACTTACATTAATTTTGTAAGGGTTTAGTTATTTCTTGAGCTTCTTATTGGTTTGTATGCCTGGGGCCACTATGCTCAACTGAAAAACTCTGATGGGTGATTGGTTTATAATTGGGTGTGACATGCATAAGTTCAAAAGGAATCTTGTGATCAATTAGAGGGGCGATAATATTAAACTCCTCTCTTTATTGCTAAGTGATATCTTATTATTATACCGGGTATAAGGATGATATTTACTAATAAAGTCTTGGCCTAAAATAATGTTTCCTACGAAATTAGGTCGTGGATCCATAATCCAAAACTGATTATTTACAGTTTTGTTTGTCTGATTTCCTATTTTGAAGAATATGAATAGTCTGGAAATATAAGGTAAATGGTTCTCCATTAGATACCTTACCATGGATCTCACCGGCAAGGCATTAGCCTTACAAATACTCTGTGAGATTTCGGTATTTATAAAAGCTAAAAGTCTTTTAGTAAAATCTTTGTGTTGTATAAATAATTCTACAAAACAATCATTAGGTTTAGTAGAAAATATTAAATTATTCTTTTCTAGAATAGATATTTCCTTTTGAGGTTTATCTGTAGTATCTATTGGTGTTAAATATTATGTACAACTTTTTGAGTACCTTTCTTCTAGATCATAGGAGATTCCCTTTCATTTTAAGTCTACATTTTCTTGTAATATCTTGGCTACATTTTTATGTATGTCTTGATAATAGAGTTTAATATCTTGATCTAGTTGAGCATCATATTAGTTAGTATAAATTTCTCAAAATCTAGTTCTCCTAATACAAACCATAAATATTTCAATTTGTATAATCTCAAAACATTCTACATAACTAAAGTCTTTCTTGTTACATTTCATTTCGAATGTGAAATAACATTTTTCATCGTAGTAGCATCTAGGTATATATGTTAGTAACTTAGGATTACTCATTGTCCATATTTTCTTTAAAAATTGGCTTAAGATACATTAATACCAAGTGTTGATGTAGAAAATTATATTATCTCTAATTAATCAATCACAGATAAAATAAATAAGACAAAATATTTTTAAAGTGGTTCAGCCTTGTAAGAATGGCCTACGTCCACTGTTTTTGTTATTGCTGACTGTTTGCTTGGAATTCTTGATAATGGATTTACCAAGAAATTCCGAGTCCCCAGCTAATGGGTAGGTTACAATGTATTTATAGCCATGAGGTTGTACAAATGAAAGGAAAATGCGTTGTTATCTAGTAGACATAAACATATGTACGATAATAATGAGCATTTAATGCGCAGTCGTCTTTTTTATTCTCCTGATCTGGGTGCTCTGCATGCTTAGGTTTCTCGGACCGCCTCAGCTTCTCGGCACGCTTAAGTTGCTCGGAGCTCTCAGTTCCTTGGGGCATTCAAGCTGGAAGGTATCACATGAGTTGCTCGGGGCCTATGAGTTTCTCGTGGCGCCCGAGTAGCTCGGTGGTAGCGAATTGATTGGTAGAAGCATGTGTAACTGCCACGTTGGTTGACACGTGTCTCCAAATGATGGGTCCACATCAGCAGATTAAATTTGGTATCAACAGAAGCTCCCAATGTTTCATAGTTTGATGTTGAAGAAAAGTATGGAACATTCTGCTTGAAATCTTCACAGATTATTGGTTTGTATGGTTTTTAGGAAAGCATTCGTTGTATATGACTCCTTTTTTAGTGCACGATATCAGGCTTCATAAATATTTTGAATTCTCATGACCACTTCGATATTTGTGCTCCTTTTCTTCTTTTAGCTGCCGGATATGCAAACATCTTTCTTTGTAATCATTGTCTCTCCCTATTCCTGAGGTAAAGTATTTAAACGCGGCAGAAATCCTATCATCTTTCACTTTTCAAATCTGTCTCTTTGAACTCTTCATTTTTCCTCTATCTCGTGCCTTCGTTCCTTTCGTCGTTCATTTTCACCTGATCTCTTTTTCTCTGTAATATTTTCTTCCCTTTCTCTTATTTACTTTGTTCATCATGGTTTATCTTGTTGAGTCATTGGACAAATTTCGATCTGAGTTTTTGATCCCCTCGTGGGTTACTTTGGAAGAACTTTCTGAACCTTCTGATTATTTTTCTTTGGCTGAGGGACATTGGTTCCCCAGTCTTTTTGTGGCCGAATGTGACTTTTCTTTCCCGCCAAATCCCCTGTGTTTGGAGTTTTGCCAATATTTTGATGTTGTACCTGCAAGAATAGCTCCAAACACATGGAGGATAGTTAATGGCGTACACAGGTTAAATTAACTTCATGGAACCCGTTTAGGGATTCCAGAAATTATGTATTGCTACAGATGGGTTATCAGCGATAGTACTTTCTATTTAAAAACTAGGTTTTTAAATAGGGCATTAGTTGTCAATCTCCCTGACGCCAATAGGGATTACTTTGAACATGGAGTGGTGATGAAAAATTGGCAACACCCTCCCTTAAATGGAGATGATGTACACCAAGGTCCCAGATGTCCACCTTATGGCAATGGGATAGGTTTTTTTATTTTTTGAAATCTTATTTTCTTTATGTTTGATAAAATGCATCATTGACATTTGTTTTTTATTTGTTACAGTTGACAGTAAAAGAAAATCTCCCAAAGAAGCTGACGTTAATTTAAAGCATTTAAAACTTATTTGGGATTTGCATCAATCTATTGCCGAGGAACATATTAGGTCTGCCTCTTACTTGTTGCAGTATAAAAGCTACACTTCATCTTTTACTGCTCGTCCTTGTCCAGTGGTGGTCAATCTTGACCAAGTACCAGCTTCTGAGACTAGTGTGGAAGGTTCTTCCTCTGAATCAAGTATTCCTATCAGCAATCTGATGAAGAAGAGAAGACCTCCTGCCTTTTTTGACAAGTCTGCCTCTGATAATGTGGACGCAAAGAAAAGTAAACAAAATGTCCCAGAAGAAGGGACAAGAAATATTGATGTACCCCCTCCTGCTGCTGCCAAGAAAGTTATCGAGAAGCCCCCAGTGGCCCCGAGAAAGATTGTTATTGTTTCTCCTCCAAGTTAGATTATTGTCATTTCACCAACAAAGACAACGTCTTTAGTTGAAAACGTTCATGCTCCTCTGAGGAGGTTAAAGAAAAATTCTTCGGAGAGACTTGCTGAACCTGTCTCTCAACCTTCAAATTTTGAAGGTGTTATTCCATCTTTTGTTGCTCCGAGCTCCGCTGTGAGTTTGGTGAGATCTTGGACTGTCCCAGAAGTCCAAGGTATTGAAGATGCCCTTTCTCGTGAGAGGATTACTACCCTTGCTGCTCAACACATTGCCTCACTAAGTATTTCTAGCTCGACCCCTTTTACTTTTTAACATTGTGTTCCTGTATTGACTTAATGTTATTCCTTTTTTCAGTTGGTGACGTGTTTCAACAGTATCTTGAAGAAAGATGAAGTTATCAAGGATTTAAGCTCCTCGAGAGGTGTAGAGGAAGCTTTTGTTGGTCTGACTCAGTCTTTAAAAGACTCTCGTCAAAAGTACGAGGAAGATAAAGTTGCCTGGGAGAAGCAACTCAAATCCATTGAGTTGGACAGAGATCAAGCTGTGAATGCCTCCAAGGAATTGGAGTTGAAATTAAAATAGTTTGAGCAAAGCAACGAAGTCTTTGAACAAAGAAACAAGGAGCTAGAAATTAAGTTGAAATCGACTGAAGAGGATGTTGTTAAACTTCAAGACGTTGAGCGTCAGAAGGTGGAGATCGAAAAGAAGTTGAAGGCTACCGAGGAGCTCTTTAGGGAAAGGACCTCCTCGGAGAAGGCAAAAAGAAAGAAGTCAATTAAGAAATCCTTCAGTGCTGGTTGGGATAAAGGTTGGAACAAGGACCTGGCTGCCATGTCCTCTCAAATGGAGTATGCAGGTGTCAAATTCTTTAGGGATGGATGGGTGGTTGCTTTGAAAGAGATGAAAGTTGGTGAGAATTCAGAATTATTCCATCCACACATTCATGGCCCTCTTCCCTCTCCTGGAGAAGAAGAGGAAGAAGAAGAAGAAGAAGAAGATGAAGCTGCTTCAGACGAATCTTTAATAATGACTGGAGATCAAGTTCCTGTTATTCATCCTTTCCCCGAGCAACTCTAACCATCCAGTACTTCTACCGAGCAGCTAATCTTGTCCTCCGAGCAACCAGTCTCTTCCTTGAAACCTTATAAGGAAGTTATAGGAAATAAAGAGAAGGTGTAGAGTAGTTTGGGTGTTTATTTTGTTATTCTTGAATGTAATCTCGGACTTTGTATTTTTCTTATGATGAAATAAAATTCAAACTTTTAGTTGTTCATCTTGACTCTCTTCTACTTGCTCTGTCTGCATTCTTATTGATCATTTTTATTTCTTCTCTTTGCTAGTTTATGGCCAGGATGGAGCTCTTATCAGCTTATGACACATAATTAATGAAGAAATGCAATGACTACTTCAAAGCTGGTCATGCAGATCTAAATGAAGCTTAAATCATTGATATCCTTGGTTCAGATACTTCTGAACGAGCAGTTGAAGCGTACCAGTATCTGAAGTGCTTGCTTGATCGTGCAGTTGCCAACAATGTGGCCTACTACGAGATGATTGAGGACCTCCAAGGAACTATAGAGGAACTCCAGCAGCAGTACAAAGAGTCCTTCACCCTTTTGCACTAAGGATACGAGAAGAAATATCAGCAGTTAAGTGCTGATAGAGGATATGATAAATTCATCTCTGCTTACGAGAAGAAAGAGAGCGCTCTAAAGCTTGAGGTTGAAGAGCACAGGCATATCGCCAAGTTGTTGGAGCAAGAGAACATTGCCTTGTAAGAGGAGGTAAAATAACTCAAATCTTCTGCCTCTTCCTCAGAAGCCTTGGTCCCTGTCAATGATGAAGGTTTATCTTTTTTGGAGGTAGAAAATGCCAACTTAAGAGATGAGTTGGAAACTTTAAAAAGAGCTGGACCCTCCACCTCTACTCGTGGACGAGCAAGATCTTCTTTTCGGGGATGAGCAAGGGTTGGTCGGGTTTCTATTGAAGAAGAAAGGACTCAAGCAGCTTTAGAGAATCAAGCATTTCAGTTGATGGCGAAGAATCAAGCTTTAGTAGAGATGTCCAAGAAGATTCTGAACTTTAGCGAGCAACTTTCTACCCAAAGTTCTGCCTTGGAGAATAAATAACTCCTGGTGAAGAATCTCCACGAGCAATTGGAGAGGTTAACTTACCAATTTCATAAACAACCTAGAGAATTTTGGATGGCTGGGTATAATGAAGCCCTTTACCATCTTGATGCTCGGATCCAGCAATCAAATAACGAGGGGTATAAGCAATGGTGGTTGAATGCACTGTGTGTGATAAAATTGGAGCAGGGCCACTATTTATGGGATTACTATGACCCTCGAGTGCTCGATTTTCCTGTGCCTCCCTTTAAGCTTGATATTAGTTGGATTCTGCTCAAGCAATTCCTCAATGTCTGATCTCTAAGTATCTTGGCGATTACAGTCTGCATGCAAACTTTAAATTATCTCGCCCAGAACACTTGCTTGAGCGGCCTTCTGTAATGAATGTTAGGATGCTTCGAGATGTAAACTTTATAAACTCTCCTTATGCCTTAGACGATCCTCCTGCTGGGGTTGAACCTGTTTCAAAGGCAGAAGGGAAAAAGCCAATAGAATAGGATTTTTATATAATGAAGTGTATTTTTTCACATCATATGTAATTCTTCTTGATTTGAATGAAAAGTTTAGTCTTTTCCTATTCCATTTTCTTCTTTTTAGTTTATAGAATATCCTTGTTTGCTTATCATTTTGTTTTTGGTTAATGGAACTTGTCCCATTTGTTATTTAATTATAGTGACTTGTCACTCTTCGGGACTAAGCAATAAAATGATTTGCATCCCATGTTCTTGCTTAGTTTAACCAACCGGAGTTGGTGGTAATTGGTTCCCGACCAACCAGAGTTGGAAGAAATTGATTTGCCGACCAATCGGAGTTGGTGGTAATTGGTTCCCTACCAATCGGAGTTGGAGGAAATTGATTTACCGACCAACCGGAGTTGGTGGTAATTGGTTCCCGACCAACTAAAGTTGGAGGAAATTGATTTTCCAACCAACCAAAGTTGGTGGTAATTGGTTCTCGACCAATCGGAGTTGGAGGAAATTGATTCTCCTACCAATCGGAGTTGGTGGTAATTGTTCCCGACCAACCGGAGTTGGAGGAAATTAATTTTCCGACCAACCGGAGTTGGTGGTAATTGGTTCCCGACCAACCGGAGTTGGAGGAAATTGATTTTTCGACCAACCGTAGTTGGTGGTAATTGTTCCCGACAAACCGGAGTTGGAGGAAATTGATTTGCCGACCAACCGGAGTTGGTGGTAATTGGTTCCCGACCAACCGAAGTTGGAGGAAATTGATTCTGAACCTGATGTGTAGTGCATAGCACTAATATTCCAAAAAAAAATTCAACACAACAAGAGAACTGGGTAAAATATCCAACACTTTATTCATACTAAAGAAACTGCATTACATTGGATTTTCAATTACTGATAATATTTGCGCAGATGCTCTGCATTCCATGCATTCTTAAATTCTTCTCCCTCCAAGGTTTCAATCCTGTATGTCCCTGGTCGAACAATTTATGTTACTCTGTAGGATCCATGCCAGTTAGCTTCCAGTTTGTTGTGATTTTGAATTACTTTCTTCAGCACATAGTCCCCTTCCTTCAAATTGCACATCTTTACCCTCTTTTTGTAGAACAGAGTTGTTCGTTGTTGGTATGCAGCATTCCTGATTGCTGCTTCTTCTCTAACTTCTTCGAGCATATCCAGATCTAATCGCCTCATCAAGTCACTGATAGGATAATTGAAATTCAGTACTCTGTGTGTGGGTAGACCAAATTCAGCAGGTATAATAGCCTCACTCCCAAATGCCAGCATGTATGGAGACTCTCATGTTGCTGTTCGTGGTGTGGTGCGATAAGCCCATAATACAGAGTGTAGCTCGTTAATCTAATTTTCCTTTGCATTATCCAGTCGCTTTTTCAAACCATTCAGTACTGTGCTGTTTGTCACCTCAGTTTGCCCATTGCTCTGGGGATGGCCTGGTGCAAAGTGGATCTTTAATGTGTTAGACTGATGACAATATGAAGCAAACTCCTCGTTGTCAAACTGGGTTCCATGGTCTGTAATGAATGCATGGGGAAGATCATATCTACAAATGATATTCTTCCAAATAAATTGATAAACCTTATCATATGTCATATCAATAAGAGGCTAAGCCTCCACCCATTTAGTAAAATAATCCATAGCAACCACGAGGTATTTAAATCTTCCTCGGGTCGTTGGAAGTGGCCCGACCAAGTCTATTCCCAACATGGCGAATGGCTAAGGAGACGTGATGGGTGTTAACAATTCTTGGGGAGTTCTTCGTATAGAGGAGAAGCGTTGACATTTTTCATATTTCTTGGCATAAACTACACAATCAGCTCTCATCGTCGGCCGGTAATACCCCTGCATTGTTATCCTTTTCAAAAGCGTCCGACCTGCTACATGGGCTCCACAAGACCCCTCATGAACCTCTTCGATCAGATCTTTCACTTCGGAGGGATGGACACATCTTTGTAGCCCTGCTATAATTCCTCGTCTATATAAAATGCCATTGGTCAGTACATAATGAGCATCTTTAAACTTTAGTTTCTTGGCTGCGAGTTTATCAGCTGGTAAAGCCCCCTTTTCAATATAAGCCCTGATGGGATCCATCCAAGATGGTCCCAAGTCGAGGCCAATGAAGTTCATCATCAAATCTTCATCAATGCTTTGACTAGCCAACATTTCTATTGGGATTGTTCTTCGTAGCTCGGTGTGTGTGGCTGAGGCTAACCGAGCTAAGGCATCTGCTCTTGCATTCTCCAATCTTGGTATTCTAATCAAATGTACTGCGTTAAAGCTTGATACAATCTCCATTACTTTCGCATGATACTGGATCATTAATTCTCCTTTTGCTGCATACACCCCCAACATTTGATTTACGATCAACTGTGAGTCACTGAATACAACGACCTGCTCTGCTTTCATAGTTTTGGCCAGACTGAGACCCACGATCATAGCTTCATATTCAGCCTCATTATTAGAAGCCTTAAATTGAAAATGCAGAGCATACTCCACATCCATCTCATCCGGGGTGTTAAAACAATCCCTGCTCCACTACCTGTAGTGCAAGAAGATCCATCTACATACAAATTCCACACAGGTATCTCATTATCAAACTCTTGGTCAGACAGAGTTCCTCGGTGGAATATTTTATGCTTTCTTTTATCCTCCTCCAGCGCTTCTCGTTGCTCGTCCACCGACGTAAGTTGGTCGGGGTTTAAACTTGATGATCCTGTAACATCCACAGGTTGGTCCATATTCAACTCCTGCTCGTCAGGGGAATACTCCTAAGTAAATTCTGCGATAAAATCCGCTACCGCCTTGCCCTTTGTGCGATGATCTAGGCTCATAAATTATATCACATTCACCAAGTTCTACTACCCAGTACATCAATCTTCCTGACTTCTATGGTTTGTGCAGAGCTTGCCTTAATGGCATAACTGTATACACAACTATAGTATGAGCTTGGAAGTATGGTCTCATCCTTCTGCTTGCTTCAATCAGTGCTAGTGCCACCTTCTCAAGCCTTGGATATCTGATTTTTGCTCCTCGGAAAGCTTTGCTGGTATAATAGACTGGTTTTTGTACTCCCTCTTCCAGTCTTATCAACGCCGAGCTCACTGCGTTTTCTAAAACTGTCAGGTACAAGTATAGTCTTTCTCCCATCACTAGTTTGGACAACAATGGAGGTGTCCCCAGGTATTTTTTCAATTCTTGAAAAGCCTCCTCACACTCATCATTCCACTCAAAAGTTTTTCGGAGTGTTTTGAAGAATGGGAGGCATATATCAGTTGCTCGAGACACAAACCTATTAAGTGCTGCAACTCGCCCTGTGAGACTTTGCACTTCCTTCTTCGTCGTTGGAGATCGTAACTCCAATAGAGCCTTGATCTTTTCAGGGTTGGCCTCAATACCTCGTTGGTTAACAATATATCCGAGAAACATGCCTTCTCGTACTCCGAATATGCATTTGGTGGGATTCAACTTCATTTGATATTTTTCTAGTTGATAAAAGGTCTGGCTTACGTCAACTAGATGATCAACAGCTTACTTGCTCTTCGTCAGCATATCGTCAACATAAACTTCCATGTTATGACTGATTTGCTCTGCAAACACCTTGTTCATCAGTCACTAATATGTTGCACCTACATTTTTAAGTCAAAAAAGTCATAACATTATAATAATAAGTTTCCCTTGGGGTGATAAAAGAGGTACTCTCCCTGTCCTCAGGCTTCATCTTAATTTGATTGTAACCAGAATAAGCATCCATGAAACTCAACAATTCGTGCCCCGAGGTAGCATCCACCAGTTGATCGATTCGGGGCAAGGGAAAATGATCCTTTGTGCATGCCTTATTAAGATCAGTGAAGTCTACACACATCCTCCACTTGTTATTTTTCTTCTTTACCATCACCACATTTGCTAGCCAATCAGGATATTTGACATCTTCAATAAAAGAGGCTTTTTGTAGCTTCTCTACTTCCTCCTGTATATCTTAATTCTTCTCAGGACTGAACACTCTTCTTCGCTACTTCACTGGCTAAATTTCCTTGTTCACATTGAGCTCGTGACACAAGAAATTAGGATCTATCCCTGGCATGTCTTCACGACTCCATGCAAAAGTCTGCTTTTTGCGTCTTAGAAAAGCTATCAGTTCTTATTTTATTGATACATCCAATGATGCACTAATTTGAGTTGTTCGTTCTGGAATCTCGTCATCCAGAATGACATTCTCGGTAGCTTCCATAACCTGTCCCTTTGACGCGACTGAAAATGTGTCTCAGAAGTGCGTTCACTCTAGGCTCAAGTGTAATCCTGTCGCTCAAGTAATAATCCCGGTACGTCGGGTATCGAATCCACAGGGAAGAAGGACAACGGAGTTGTGACGACAGGACGAGACGGAGAAATCCTAACTTTGACTCTAAAAAGGAAAGGAAAAATTGATTTGGTTTTGAGATTGATTAAGCTAAATGTGATAATGAAAATGAGCAAAGATGCAACTAAATTACTCTACCGAAATGGAGAATGACTGATGATTTCAAAAACTTTTTATTTTAAATGATGAGAGAAACAGGTCGGGAATGCAATCCCCCAACCCTAGTGTAGTATAGTGATAATGTTAATCATAAATTTATCCGATTGATCAGACCCGAAATTTAGTACTCCCAAGCATTATGTATACGAGGTTCAAGCCCGCGTCATACCTAATCTGAGGATGAGTAAATCGGTATCGCGATAATGACACTCAAATTGTACTCTAAATCATCACGAGTACCCAGAGGTAAACGAGATATAAAGATCCACAATTATTATGTAGTTACGCAATACGATCATAATCCATCATTAAATTCATCAGATTAACTTTATACACATGCACTAACACATTAGGTTGGGTTCATGCATCCCAACCTTTTAAACCTAGCCGGACATATTAAACTGAACAATGCATGAAATAATAACGTTGCATGAAAAAAAACTCATGATAACACTAGATCAATATACGTAGCTAAATATTATAAACGCATAAATTCATTCAAATCATACATAGAAATTACCATGCAAGAATACCAAATATCATAAAAATAAAGCGTGGAATACAACTTGAAAACAAACCCGGAAGTGTATGGATCTTGCAGAAATTAATCAAAGTTATGTTCCTAGATGTTTTGCTCTCTTTTTCTCTATCAAAAACTACTCCAAAATATCCAGAACGGCTATTCCTCAGTTCCTCCTCCCGTGTTCCCACCTCTTGGAGAGTTTTAACCTAATAGTAAACTTTAGAGCCAATCAGAATGAAGGAGGAAAATTCACGCATCAGGTCCCCCGAACCGGTTCGCATGTACCCCGAACCGGTTCGCCCCCAAACCGGTTCGCCCTTGGGTTCACGAATGCTTGCTGGTTTGGGGTGCTTTTTCTTTCATTCAACACTTAGAATTTTTCTTGCTTTCTTTCCTTTCTTCCTTGGATTTTTCTTCAACTTCAACTGGTCATAACTCATCAATCGTATCTCGGATTTGGGTGCCGTTTCTTCCAGTGTTTTCGTTGTTCCGAGCTCTTCAACTTTCCAGTTGACTCCTCCTTCGGGATATGGCTACAGAATTACCAAAATTCCCTTGAACTTGCCTTCTTAGCTTTTCTTTCATTGTCTCGCTTTCTCTTTTGCGCTGCTTGCATAATTAACCTGTAAAACCAATAAGAGAAGCACGAAACACGAAATACTTTCCAACGAAGATTAGTAGCATAAATGTGCGTCAAATTCATATAGGTTACATCATTCGGGTTCACAAATGCACTGAAATTAGGGGAATAAATATACAATATTTATGTCCAATCAAACCCCCCTAACTTAGAACTTTGCGCGTCCCGAGCAATGTAAAAGAATCCTACTGAGGCTTAACTCTTGAAAATCACATTTTATTGGGATAGAATACCTTTTTCGCGGGCAAGCGATTGCATATAGCGTATGCAACAAGCCTTTAAATCCCTAGGTCATCATAGTAGGACGAGTTGTGTCTCGTGAGGGTTTGCAGTGAATATACCCACAAAATTCGACTCAAAGAAATTTCAAAATATGCAAAAATTGTGCAATTCAAACTTTTCCAGAAAATAGTCATCATCAAGTCATATGTACAAGTCTCAAATCATAGTGCGTGTGTGCGAAGCCGGAAATATAACCGCCAATTTCCACCGATTGATCATTACGTTACTTATTCGAAAATTCGTTTTGATTTCAATTTCTCACGGAACGCTCTCACAAACGAATCTCTCAGATTATGGCTATTCTCTCGGCATGCGTGATATACAGAGTAAATGTAATGGAAGAAAATTCACGCCTGCAATTAGAAAGACGAAAACTTTATGGTGAAAGGATCTCATCAACGGATTACGATTTTTAAAAAAAATGGGAACATTGCCTCTATTTTGCGCACTTAACCTCTTATATTATCTTTTGGTGTCTTAACTCTCCACGCGGTAATCAATTTTCGCAATTTGGACTCGGTTAGGACTTTTTCGGGTTGAAGGTTGCATTGGGTAAAATGAAGGAGGTATAGAAGGTTGGAATTGGAAAAGTCATTAATGATGTCCAATTGTGCTTTTTCCGGGCTATTGCTCATTTTTTCTTCTTTTTCTATTTTTTTTCTGTTTTTTCATTTCTTTTCTTGTTATTTTTGTTGAGCATACTATTTTGTTTCTTGCCCCTTTATATGCACTTTTTGGACTTAAAATCTGAATTTTTTTCATTTTTCACAATTCCGGCTATTTTGGATTTTTCGGGTTGTCAAACGAAAGGAAAAATTATTCGGCTCAATTTGGGTTGCAAAGGGTGATTTTTCGCTACTTTTTTCTGGCAAAAATTTTGGGTGACAAACGAGGGCCTACTTCATTGTCCAAAATGCCAATTGCGTTACCATATGCGTTTCGAGGTGAATTTAAGTTTAGAGGCTAATTTGGCACGTTTTTCAAGGCAATATTGCACACATTTTTTAAAACCGATCAAAATGAAAGGATTGAGATCCTTGATAACTTATTAAGCTCTAAAAAGAACTTTGAGTTAACAATTAACTCGGATTGATTTAAAAACTCGCAAAACGTGATAGGCTCGAATCTCACCGGGTTTGTTAATCTCCACATTCGTTCGTTAAGTCGTCAATTTTCGCTCAATTTCCATCTTTGGTCAATTTCGGCTTTGTGTATGTTGGATGTTTACAATTTGAGACTCCAATTCGACTTTTAATGATATTTTTGAAAATTTTGAATTCTAATTTTTATTTATTTTGAACAAAAATATTTTTGGATTTTTCAAAATTTTATGATTTTTTTGGAAATTTCTGGGCATTTTTGAAAATTTGTGAAGTTTTAGAAATGCGCACTTGTGACCCCCCCCCCCCAACTTAGACTTTTGCATTGTCCTCAAGCAAAAAGGACGAAAATCTAACTCAAGGCGAATGAAAAGTGCGGAAAAATAAAACAAACAAATATTAAAATGCAGCAAGACACTATATGACACTCATGCATGACTCAAAAATACAACAATAATCACCCCATACGCGTCGGGGGTGCGACGACCTCTCATCTCTCCACAAACTCACCCGACCCCACTCACGGGGTTTGATGTTCTCCTTGTCTCTCCCATCCTAGGATTATAAGCTAACAATCGGAACAAGTTGGGACCTCGCCCATAGATAAAGGATAGACCGGGAGACTCATCGTGACTAACTGGAAAGGGATCCTCGTGATGATGGCTCAATGTGTGATCTGCGTGCACTGACTCGGAGGGAACACCTAGGTTTCGTTCAATTTTTAAGATACATGGGTCGGTATCTAAGTCATATGAACCACAACTTTTCTCCTCACTTGCCTTCGGGGCCTCTAGTGTTGTGGGTGGATTGTCACAACGAAGGAATTCATCAATTTTTGCTTTCAATTCACTTTCATTGACTACATGAATCCAATAGGGATTGGCCTTCAATAGTAATACTTTCATCCACCTGCCCGAATTCTCTTTCAAAATCTTTAATGCTCATGTCTCCTAGTTCTCTCTCTCAAGTAGTGCCTACGTCCTCTCTTACTTGCTCAATCTCCAACTCCACCAGTTTTCTCTCTTCTAACCCTTCTCTCTCTACCTTTCAATTGCGGTCACTACACACCTCTTCCCCACTTTTCTCTCATTGTCACAACTACCACTATTACTTGATGAAATAGGGCACACCCCTAACGGCTCTCTCTTGTGGGACCCCTTATTCTCATGGCTCGACACTAACCAGGACCCTAGGGCATCTCCACAATCATTTTCCTCAAAGTACTCCCCTACGATCTCGTCTATGAAGCTCACTGCGTGAAGGTCATCTTCTTCCCCCGTATATTGGGCGACATGGAAGATGTTTGTCTCTTCCCAAAGGTGAGTTGCATTCGCCCATTCCGAGTATTGATGATTGCGTTAGCCGTAGCTAAGAAAGGGAGCCCAAGGATGATGGGAACATGATTGCTCGAGTTGAAGGAGGGATCCGTGTCCCAAATGACAAAATCTACCGGGAAGTAGAAAGTGTCAACTTGGACGATCACGTCCTCGACTATGCCTCGTGGGATCTTCACTGATCGATCCGCTAATTGGAGAGTGACCTTTATGGGCTTGAGGTCACCCAAATCAAGTTGCCTATAAATGGAGTAAGGGAGTATGTTTACACTTTCCCCCAAGTCAAGTAAGGCTTTCTCGATTTTATTATCTCCAATGATGCAGGATATAGTGGGTGCACCGGGATCTTTGAATTTAGGCGGGAGATCATTTAGTAGAATGGAGCTCACGTTCTGGACTAGAAAGACATTATTTTTTACCTTCATCTTCCTTTTTACCGTAAACAAATCTTTGATAACTTTGCCATAAGCTGGAATTTGCTTAATGGCATCAAGAAAGGGTAAATTCAGCTTTACTTGCTTAAGTACTTCTAGCACTTCATCACGTGGATTCCCTTTTTGAGCGGGAATCAATCTTGGAGGAAATGGTGCTGCGGAGGGTGATTTCACTACTACCTCGGTCTCACTAGCGTCTTCTTTGTCACTCTCATTCAAGGGGACATCTTCGTCCTCTTTCGTGCCGGGCGAAATCTCCTTGTCTTTAAGTACGTCTCGTGGGAGAGGTGACAAGTCAACTACCCTCCCACTACGTAGAGCGGTAATTGCGCTACATTGCTCAGGATGGTCATGGGGTGTCAAGCTAATACTAGTTTGACCTTGGAGAGGTCTTTGGCCCTGGGCAGGAAACTTGCCCTTCTCTTGAACACTTAATGAGGATTGTATATTAGACAGATTCGCATTTATGTCGCCGATCAGACGATCATATTTGGCATTGGTTGCGGTCTGGTTTGCAATGAATTGATTCATGGTATCCCCGAGAGTTCTCCGCTGTGGTGGAATATAAGATCCTTGAGGTGGTGGTGCTTGCACATGTCCTTGCATGTGTGGAGCTTGTTGAAAGTGTTGTGGTGGAGGAGGGGAAACATGCGAAGGATGGTTCATTGCGGCATGTTGTTGCCCATAGTTAAAACCGGGATGATTTTTCCAAGAAGGGTTGTAAGAATTCCCGTGCGGTGCACCGAAATTATCCTTAAAATCTCCTATACCACTAACTTGCTCCTGCAACATTACTTTGTAGGCAGGTATCGTCGGACATTCCTCAGTTGAATGTCCCGCCTCACAAATCGCACAAACCTTCACGACTGGGTTTGGAATGGGTCCAGCTGGTCCTTTTCCATATATCTCACATAGGTCTCGCAATCCTTTCTCAAGGGTGTCCAATCGACTGTCCGTCATAGAATTCTTATCTACATGGAATAGGTCGGACGTCGATGGAGCAGTGGTGGATTATCGATTTCGATTTTGAGCATTCGGGTAGGAGGTATCCCAGGATTGGGTAGTCTCGGCGACATACCTCATGTGAAGATCAGCATCGTGGGAATCTAGATCGACAAACGGACCGCTTCCCATAGTTTCAACAAGTTATTTGGAGTTAAGATTCAACCCATTATAGATAAAGGAGATGATTTGCGATGGATCAAATCCATGATGGGGGCATGAAGCTACTAACTCGTTGAAACGTTCATAACATCGATGGAATGGCTCATTTTCATGTTGCCTGAACGCTTGAATTTGAGCCTTTATAGAGATTGTTCGATGTGGTGGGAAGAATTTCTTGAGAAATTTCGACTGTAGCTCATTCCAGGATGGAATCGAGCTTGGAGGTAAAGACCATAGCCAGGCCTTAGCTTTATCTTTGAGCGAGAAAGGGAAGAGTTTGAGGCGGATTACCTCTTGTGTGCAGGTTTGATCATTTAGAGTATCACACACGCCCTCAAATTCCCTAATATGGAGGTATGGCTTTTCAGAATCCTTACCTTGGTAATGCGGTAGCATCTGGATCATTCCATTTTTGAAACGGAACTGCCCGGCATTATACGGGAGTATAATGCATCCCGGAGTGACAGTGCGGTCGGGATATAAGAATTCTCTCAATGGGCGGTACGGAGGCTCCTCCTCACCGGTAGGTGCACTGCCGTGTTGTGACATCTCTCCTTCACTTATTGACTCGGTGTTCTCACTGGGCGTGCTCGAAGTGTGTCCTAAGAAAGGGAAGGGAGTGTTATCGGAGATTGAGTGCGATGGTGTGGGAGGTGGGATCCAGAACTGTGGGTCGTTTGGAGTGTGGGGATTATCAGGATTATACTCAGCAATTGGATTTTCGTGAATGTTGATTAGAGTATTATGGGGTGTGGGAGTGGTTTCAGAATTTTGCATTAAAGCTTAGGAGAGATGATGGTGATTTTTTTTTTTTTTTGGTCAAAGCTTTGGATTGACTTAATCTAATCCTAAGTCTACCTAATTCCTCGGCAACGGCGCGAAAAACTTGACGGGACTGAAAATGTGTCTCAGAAGTGCGTTCACTCTAGGTTCAAGTGTAAGCCTGTCGCTCAAGTAATAATCCCTATAAGTCGGGTATCGAATCCACAGGGAAGAAGGACAACGGATTTGTGACGACGGGACGAGACGGAGAAATCCTAACTTTGACTCTAAAAAGGAAAGGAAAAATTGATTTGGTTTTGAGATTGATTAAGCTAAATGTGATAATGAAAATGAGCAAAGATGCAACTAAATTACTCTACCGAAATGGATAATGACTAATGATTTCAAAAACTTTTTATTTTAAATGATGAGAGAAACAGGTCGGGAATGCAATCCCCCAACCCTAGTGTAGTATAGTGATAATGTTAATCATAAATTTATCCGATTGATCAGACCCGAAATTTAGTACTCCCAAGCATTATGTATACGAGGTTCAAGCCCGCGTCATACCTAATCTGAGGATGAGTAAATCGGTATCGCGATAATGACACTCAAATTGTACTCTAAATCATCACGAGTACCCAGAGGTAAACGAGATATAAAGATCCGCAATTATTATGTAGTTACGCAATACGATCATAATCCATCATTAAATTCATCAGATTAACTTTATACACATACACTAACACATTAGGTTGGGTTCATGCATCCCAACCTTTTAAACCTAGCCGGACATATTAAACTGAACAATGCATGAAATAATAACGTTGCATGCAAAAAAACTCATGATAACACTAGATCAATATACGTAGCTAAATATTATAAACGCAGAAATTCATTCAAATCATACATAGAAATTACCATGCAAGAATACCAAATATCATAAAAATAAAGCGTGGAATACAACTTGAAAACAGACCCGGAAGTGTATGGATCTTGCAGAAATTAATCAAAGTTATGTTCCTAGATGTTTTGCTCTCTTTTTCTCTATCAAAAACTACTCCAAAATATCCAGAACGGTTGTTCCTCGGTTCCTCCTCCCGCGTTCCCACCTCTTGGAGAGTTTTAACCTAATAGGAAACTTTAGAGCCAATCAGAATGAAGGAGGAAAATTCGCGCATCAGGTCCCCCGAATCGGTTCGCATGTACCTCGAACCGGTTCGCCCCCCAAACCGGTTCGCCCTTGGGTTCGCGAATGCTTGCTGGTTTGGGGTGCTTTTTCTTTCATTCAACACTTAGAATTTTTCTTGCTTTCTTTCCTTTCTTCCTTGGATTTTTCTTCAACTTCAACTGGTCATAACTCATCAATCGTATCTCGGATTTGGGTGCCGTTTCTTCCAGTGTTCTCGTTGTTCCGAGATATTCAACTTTCCAGTTGACTCCTCCTTCGGGATCTGGCTACAGAATTACCAAAATGCCCTTGAACTTGCCTTCTTAGCTTTTCTTTCATTGTCTCGCTTTCTCTTTTGCGCTGCTTGCATAATTAACCTGTAAAACCAATAAGAGAAGCACGAAACACGAAATACTTGCCAACGAAGATTAGTAGCATAAATGTGCGTCAAATCCTTATAGGTTACATCACTCGGGTTCACAAATGCACTGAAATTAGGGGAATAAATATACAATATTTATGTCCAATCACCCTTTACGAGTTGAGACTCGTCTCTAGGGTCTAATGTTTCAATTTTTGCATCTCCTATCTCATCCACTTGATAGGTGATAGCCTTCTGTCTAGATTCTTCACGCTCCTCCTGTTCAGTAGATGAATAGTAGCAGTCCCGAGCTACTTTTTGGTCGCCTTTCACAACTCCCACCCCAAAATTAGTTGAGAATTTTAAACATTGATGCACAGTAGATGGTACTGCTTCGAACTTCTTCAGACCTACTCTTCCCATGATGATGTATAAGCTGATTGGACATTTTTATCCATTATAAAATAGCGTACTCTTTCGGTTCGACAAGCAGGCCATGTACCGATAAGCATATCCAACTTGATCGTCCCAAGTGGAAAAACCTTCTCGTCAGTAAAACCAAGGAGGGGCCTATGATATGGCTCTAACTGGGCTAGCTTCAGATTCAAACTGTCAAAGCATGGATAGAACATGATATCTGTCGAGCTACCATCATCCACTAGTACTCGTGAAATCACCACTTCCTTCATTCTCATCTTGATCACCAATGGGTCATCATGAGGATATAGTACACCTTCCAGGTCGTTCTTAGTGAAACTAATAACCAGTTTGTCCTTATTCACCTTCCTCGGGCGATCATCTTCAGCCAGATTTATTCGTTGAATGTACGAGCAAGCTTGAGCCTCATTGAGGTAAGCTTTTCTCTCGGCAGTCGTATCTCCACCTCCTGCATCTCCACCTGTAATAACATTACACTCAAATGATCCAAAATGGATTGAAAATACCTCGCGTTCTGGATACTTTGGTCTTTTGGGGAGATCGGGGTCATCTTGGTCATCTTCTTGGTCTTCTTCATGAGTTCTCTTCTTATCTTCTTTTGCTCGTCGAGGAGATCTAGACCTCTGCCTTGATCGGTCGTTGACCTTTCCACCATTTCGGTGATCCACATACTTTGTCAATTTTCCCCGCCTGATGAGCTCTTCAATTTCATTCTGGAGAGCTATGCAGTTTTTGGTTGTGTGACCATGGTCTTTATGGAACTCGCAATATTTGGACTTATTCCTTTTGTCAGGATCCGCCTTCATTTTTTCTGTCCAGTTTAGCTCCTCGCTGTTCTTGATCTCTTCCAGAATGTGGTTTATATCTACCTTCAAAGGAGTATAATTTCTAAATTTCTTCAACTGTTCCAATACTTGCTTTTTTTTTTACTGCCTGTTACCACCATTATTCTTCTGATCCTTCTTCTCAGTCTTCTCAACTTCAATCTTGGTCTCCTTAGTATCTGCATTCTTTTTTGTAGCCATGGCTTCCTCGACATTCATGATTTTGGCTACTTTTGCCATCAGTTCAGCCATGGTCCTAGGCGAATCTTTGGCTAAAGTGTAGTACAATTTATCTGGCAACAGTCCACTCATTAGAGCAGTAATTAATGTTTTCTCCTCGTAATCAATAACTTTAAGTTTCTCGTTATTGAAACGAGTAATATAATCTCTGGTACTTTCACCTGTCTTTTGTCTAACACTCAACAAGTGTGCTACTCGTTTGACTGGTTTTTCTCCAAAACAAAAATTCCTAATAAAGAGCTCGTCCCGTTGAAAGAAAGTCGTGATCTTCCCCCAAGGAAGATTGTTGTACCATATTTGAGCAGATTCGGTAAGAGTTCCTGAAAATGCCCTGCATCTCATCTTATCTGTAACTGCATAGATGTCGGCAGCAGCTTGGTATTGTTCTATATGAAGGACAGGGTCAGTTTTTCCATCATATTTAGGCGTTAACACAGGAGCTTTAAATTTTAATGGTGTGGGAAAATCCACAATTGCCTGTACAAATGGTGTTCCTTGAACAAAAGTTCTTTATAGAGGATTCTTGGCCTTAGCCATTTCCCCTAACCTATCTTCCAACCTCTGAATAGATCCCTTCCATGCATCATTTCCTTCCTCGGGCCAATTGGTTCGAGCAATTGATCGCGTTGAATTTGCCTCTTGTGATCTTTCATTACGAGTAGTTGGTCGTGATTGGGCAGAGCCTTCCCTTATATCGGATGGTCGCGGAGAGTTCCTCGACGTAATCCTAGGAAGACTTATGTTCCTCCAAGGGCCCAAATGATCAAAAGGAGAGACTCTACTCAACCTTTCTAGAGCCCTAGTCCTTTCTGGAGATAGAGTGATGTTTCGCTGAGAGTCTGTTGCTCGTACTGAGGAAGTCCGACCAAGTTGATAAGAAGGATCATTAGATCTCTTAGTACAATACGAATCGGTGCGTCTGGATCGAGATTCTTCTGGGAATAATGTTCGCCTAGTTCATGAAGAGGGTTACCGGGTATTTCTCTGAATGCTTCGTTGTCCTGACTGGGCCGGCACTCCACTCTGGACAGTTTGTATGAGTTGTCGCATGATTTCTTGCATGGCCGTTTGACCCTTTGCTAAACTAGCCATTATGCCAGCCAGATCTGACACATTTGGGGGAATGGATGGATTTGGAGGGATCCCAGCGTTTCGATTACTGGATTCCGGATTATCAGCCGTTGATGATAAATTATTTTGGTAAAAAAATGATAATTACAATCGTTTCCCACAGACGGCGTTAATCTGTTGATGTAAAAAAATTAGATTATCTCTAATTAATCAATCACAGATAAAATATATAAGACAAAAGATTTTTAAAGTGGTTCAGCCTTGTAAGAATGGCTTACGTCCACTGTTTTTGTTATTGCTGACTGTTTGCTTGGAATTCTTGATAATGGATTTACTAAGAAATTTCGAGTCCCCAGCTAATGGGGAGGTTACAATGTATTTATAACCATGAGGCTATACAAATGAAAGGACAATGCGCCGTTATCTAGTAGACATATACATCTGTACGATAATAATGAGCATTTAATGCGCAGTCATCTTTTTAATTCTCCTGATCTGGGTGCTCTGCACACTTAGGTTGCTCGGACCGCCTCAGCTTCTCGGCAGGCTTAAGTTGCTCGGAGCTCTCAGTTCCTTGGGGCATTAAAGCTGGTAGGTATCACATGAGTTGCTCGGGGCCTATGAGTTGCTCGGGGCGCTCGAGTCGCTCGGTGGTGGCGAATTGATTGGTAGAAGCATGTGTAACTGCCATGCTGATTGACATGTGTCTCCAAATGATAGGTCCACATCAGCAAATTAAATTTGGTATAAACACCAAGCTTCTTCAAAATCTAAATAATTATCTTCTAAACCAGTTTGCATAATATATAAGTCTAGAGTATCTTGGGAGTCTTCATACTCATTAATATCACCATTAGAGCCTTCTGAATCACTATCTATATATGCACTATAGATACTGGTATTATCATCATTTTCTATGTCAGATATTTTTATAGCATATAGTATATCTAATTCTTCTTGATCTGCAAAATCTAATATTGTATTAATAATATTAATACTTTCTTTGTCTTTATTTTTAGGAAAATCTTTAGCAAAGTGTCCTTCTTTGCGACAAGTCCAACATTCTTTGGTAGATGTCTTAGACGAGCTACTTATTTTTCTTTCATGTAATTAGTTACTTTCTTATGTTTGTTGGCATTCTTATTAAAATATCGTCTTTGGTGAAATCTACTTTTCTTGGATTTGAATTTTTTCTCTAAAGGTAGTAGATGATCTTAATTTATGTTTCTTTAGAAAACCTAAAGTCGTAGCCCTCTGTTTCCAATCTGGCTTACTCCTTTTGAATTTCCTTTCTCTAAATTCATTACCATATCCTCATTGGATTGGAGCAATGTCTCTTTCGTCTTTAATTAGAGGAATCTGTTTGAAAGTTTCTTCAATTAACTTTCCTTGAGTTATATCTTGTCTTTTAGATATAATATAGTCTTTGGCAAAATTAATTCTTATAAAACCTATGTGTGATAAAGCTTTGAATAGTTGCACAAGTTCCAATCACAAACTTATTTAATTAGTGTAAATTTATTTATCAAATCAATTAAACCCTTAAACTCAAAAAGCTACGTGCGTGCAAGTATCAAACTATCATAAATAAAGTATGAGACACAAAGTTCAGGAAAAATCCCCTCAGGGCAAAACCTTTTTATTTCACTATAATTGTAAATCGCAACTTACATGGTTACAATGAAATACAACAGTTTTTGACACTCGAATACCTGCAGGCATCGGTCGATATCGTCAGCAATAATTCCACACGCAGCGAACCTACATGAACCGCAATCCAGTCTTAAACTCAGGAACACCGCGGCACTCCCTATTGACACGCAGTCAGACTTCGGTCTAGTACCCCCAATGTCACTTAGATCAGCAACATGAAATCTAGAAAAATATGTTTTGGGTTCCACAAAACAACTCACACAAGCAATTGGGATTGTGAATTGTAAAACAAAAGTTATGAACCCTAAAAATGGTTGGAGAATAGTATAAAAGTGTATTATGTAAAAACCATTTTTTCTCCACACAAAAATCGAGTAGTCTAACATCCAATATATGAAACAAATGAGGCGATGACGTGTCAATACAAAACTCCTGTCGTTCGAATGAGATACGATATCGTTCGATCGAGACAGACTCTCGTTTGAAGGAGAACGCTGTCTTTTGAACGACAGTCCATGATCCATTTTTAAAAAAACTTTCCGTCTTTTAAATAACTTGGAAACTTCAAAAATTATAACTATTCACGGGATCACAAAAAGTTTATCCAAAACTTTTATGAGAAAATGTTTTTGAAAATTAAAAAACAAAAAAATTCCAAAACCATTTCTCATAAATAGAAATTTATTTTAACTTTCACAAAAAATATCTCAACATATTTAATGTAAAACGTAAATGAAACTTAAACATATTTTACCAAATTCATCCTTTTTGGGCTTGAATGTTGAAGTCTTCTTGAAATTCGGATCGTCTTGTGTATATGTGACTTTCTTAATCCTTCGACAACTTGTAGTGGTATATGACATAAATAATTGTGAAGAACAATGTCCTTACAAATCTCCCCCTATGTCTATGCCGGTACAAAATAAAAATATTCGAATTATCAACTTCAAATGACCTATACAAATCTACCCTCCCAAAAACAAAGGCGGAAAGATAAAATGACAAGTCGCCAAACTTTGCTTCAATAATAAACTTTTCAAAACTTCAAGCTTTTCTCATTAGGGTCTGCATTCCAAAAATCTTCAATTGTACCTACACACATGAGACAAAGCAAATACCTAGTGACGTATCGAGTTTGAAATGATATAAATCATAAACATGAAAGCTTAATCAATTCTCCCCCATACATAAACTCCTCCATAAAATCATAATTTATTCTCCCCCTTTTTGTTGGCCGAAATAGACAAGGAAAAGAAACAAATCGGGGTGTCACGTTAAACCAAGGCAAACAAACTATTTTTTATTTTTCAGATTTTTCACACAAAAAAAAGCAAAAATGATGTTACAAAAATCACACACCATGAATTTACACTAAGATAACCAAATCATGGATACGGAATGAATGGGTGTGAACAAATTCGATAGGAAAATCAACTCAATCGTGTCATATGTGCATGATGCATAAGTGTACTCCTAACGAATGAACATCAAAATAGTCCTTAAGTGTAGAATTTTTTAATTTAGATGACATCGTCTTAATCATATCAACAAATCAAAGTATAAATGATTTCCACACCAATAACGTCCAAAACTATGTAATGCTTTTTCATGACTTTCAAGGATGTTCAAACCGTTTTAAATTCCATCCAAAACTCCCTCATTAAAAGATAATGCTTTTTATTTTTCTTATGAGGTGATGAAACTAAAACTTATTGGCCCATTTTTGGCATAATTTTCTTTTTATTGCGATACAATTTTTTTCGGGCTCTTTTAAACCTCATTGGACCTCGGATAATTGTCAATTCCTCACTTTTTTAGTTCCATTTAAACGGTTGTTTTATCGCAAAGGAAAAAAATTAAATACCTTTCATAGCCATTTTCCATTTTTCTAAATAAATCACACAAACTCACAAACGGTTAAAATCATGTACTACTTTTTATCAAGTTTTATTGCATTTGGTTCGTTGTATAGACAGAATTGAGATGAAAACACTCAACCAACATGTGATAGACAAGCACAAAAGTAAAATAAATCCGTGTATGTGTGCAATAAAGGACAAAGTGAGTCAGACATGTAGGAAACAGCATTATATCATCTCAAATACTCCAAACTTTGTAAAGCACATGAATGAAACAACATATCGTCTCAAAATACTATCAAATAGTCACATGGATATGGAATGAAATTGTGACTCGGTCATCCTAAGTGTTCATTCATATATGGTGTAAACAAAATATAAAACTCTTTTTGAATTTTCTAAAAAATTTTATCAAAATAAAATCTTTTTGTATTTTTCAAAAATGATCCAAAAATTTTATGAATGGACATACAAAAAATATACATGTCATAATACTAGCAAGAATATATCAAGAAGCACAACTAGCATATGACAAACATGCAAACACAATCATCTATAAGATATAGCAAGAGAATAATCATGTGCAAGAAATGGAGAATCAACAAGTCTCACATCTAGTGCCTCTAAAAGTGATTTCCTAACCCAAATAGGTGTGTAACGACACATGGGGGTTAGGGAACCAAGGGAACACTATGTAATACCCCGTATTTCTACGTATTTAAAATATAATTAATTAAGTAATTAAATAGGAAAATACGTTTAATTTAAATTACATGAGTAGAGTAATTTAATATTAGTATATATTTAAATTACGCGAGTAGAGTAATTTAATAGATTTAATATTTAAATTACGTGAGTGAAGTAATTTATTGAGATGAAATTTTAGTTATGATTATTAAGTGATCGAATAATAATCGTGGTATTCAAATATTAATCGAGAGAGAGAGACTGATTAATATATGATTTAAATTTACTAAGAGTGAATAGTAAATATTGACAGTTAAATATGATATACGCCATAACGAGTGATATAGGCGTATTTTATGTTATCTCGCCGAGATTCGCGCATTAGACTATGGTGAGGTGGGAAATGAGAAATATATTTTAGGTAATTCGAATGATAATTTAGAGCCTGGGGGATATTTGCAAAGGGACACCCGTTGGAATTTGTGTAAATATGGATGTTATATGTGTCAACCAAATGGATAGAGAACATCCATAGACAGTGACATATGGTCGGGTGTAGAAATACCCAAAAGTGAATATTTGTAAATTTTTCTTAGCTCAGGGGAAAGACATAGTGATAGTGAGGGAAAACAGTCACCACATTTATAAAGAGAAATATTATGCCCTTAGAGGAATCCTAGGTACAGTTTGACCGCAAGCTCCTTCTTTTCTTTTTGTTCAGAAAGGTTTGCGAGAGAAATTTCTGAACTTATCACATGAGGGTCGGATAGAGGCCGACTGTGAGAAAGAATTTATATTTTTTTGCGAACGTTTAACCGATGAGGTAGTTACAATGGAGAAAAGAGTCCTTAGTGGAATAATGGACTCACAAGTAGCCATCGCCAACATTTATGGGAACAACTGTGCTTGTTTGATTAATGTAAATGGCGATAATGTCGTACTTTTACAGATAATATTAGCACTTCCATGAGAAGGGAGTTAAGAATGTTGAAGAATTCAGTCTGGGAGTAATACTGAATATAATAGTATTAATGAGACACCACATGGAGAGACATATAAGGGAACTCATTTAAATGATTCAAATAACTGGATTCATGTCGAGTGATGATGGATTCAGTTGGGACTGGTAAGGCTAGCAGTGTTCTCCTTAAGGACATCGGAGCTAAGGGAACAACAAGGGTAACCATCTAAGATGAGGATACCAAGGTTTGAGTCAAGGACAACTTTAATACGGCCATTGTGGCCAGAGGTTGAAGGATTCATTCAGGAAATATTTCGTGGAAAGCAGGACCACAAGCCTTGACTCCACCCAAAGTGAGAAAAGGAACCAGAGCATGCTGTCTGGCAGGGACAATGATTAAAATAGTTATTGGTTCAGTGTGAACAAGCGTGTTATGTCCGGGAACCATTTAAATAACCAGATGATGAGCAAGGAAATAAAATTAGTTTTATCCTCGGGAGAAAGAGGTAAATTTGGTGTGATGCGAGCAAGTCACGGTATTTTGTTTAGAGAAGATTTGCTTGAGAGATTAGTATGTTGTAGCGGAGTTATCTGTGGTTTCATCCGCAGAGGAGAGGGTGTAGATAAAATGGTGATACTTTATATAAATTACTCATTATAGTGATGTATTATATGAGGTTGATGTTATCCTACGTATGGACTGTGTTGATACCAAATTTAGTCTGCTGGCATGGACCAATTATGTGGAAACACGTGTCAATCTACATGGCATTCACAAACATTTTTTAACAGCACCTTAACTCCGAGGAACTCAATCTCCCGGACCAACTCAGACTCTCCGAGCAACAAGTGTCCTCCGAGGAACTTTACTGTACCGAGCAACTCGTGTATACCGAGCTACTTAGGAGGTCTGAGCTGCACCTCGTACAGAGCATTCATATCAGGATAATTAAAAGGATGACTGCGCATTAAATGCGCAGTTATTGTCATACAGATGTACACGCCTACTGGACAATTATGTATTATTCTTTCACATGAACGGCCTCAAGGCTATAAATACATTGTAACCTCCTCATTAGCAGGGGACTCGGAATTTCTTGGTAAATCCATTATCGAGAATTCTGCAAACAGTCATCAATAACAAATACAGTGGACGTAGGCCATTCTTTCAAGGCTGAACCACTTTAAAAATCCTTTGTCTTATATTCTTATATTATTTTTATCTATGATTAAATAATTAGATCAAAGTCTAGTTTTTTACATCAACAGATTGGCGCCGTCTGTGGGAAACGACTGTAATTATCATTTTTCACCAAAACAACTCATCATCAATGGCTGATAATCCAGAATCCAGTAATCGAAACGCTGGAAACCCCCCAAATCCATCTGCTCCCCCAAATGTTCAAGATTTGGCTGAAATAATGGCTAATTTGGCCCAGGGCCAGACAGCCATGCAAGAAACTATGCGACAACTCATGCAAACTAACCAAGGTGGAGTATCTACCCATTCATGACAACGAAGCGTTCAAAGAAATACCCGGTTACCTTATAGGCGAACGTTACTCTCAGAGGAATCTCGATCTAGACATGCCGATTCATATCGCACTGATAGATCTAATGATTTTTCTTATCAACCTGGCCGAACTTCATCAGTACGAGCTACAGATACTGAACAAAACATCACTCTCTCTCCAAAAAGGACTAGTGCATTGGAGAGATTAAGTAGGGCCTCTCCTTTTGATCGTTTGGGCCTTTGGAGGAATAGAAGTCCTCCTAAGGCTATATCGAGGAACTTTCGATGACCATCCGATCTAAAGGAGGGTTGTGCCCAATCACGACCAACTGCTCGTAAGGAAAGATCCTAGGAAGAAAATTCAACACGATCAGTGGCTCGAACCAACAGGCCCGAGGAGGGAAATGATGCATGGAAGGGATCTATTCAAAGGTTGGAAGACAGGGTAGGGGAAATGGTTAAGGCTAGGAATCCTTTTCAAAGGACTTTTATCCGAGGAACACCATTCATAAAAGAAATTGTAGATTTCCCCACACCATCAAAGTTCAAAGCACCTGTTGTGACTCCTAAATATAATGGAAAAACTGACACTGTTCTTCATATAGAACAATACCAAGCTGCTACCGATATCTATGCCATGCCAGACGAGATGAGATGCAGGGCCTTCTCGGGAACTCTTATCGGATCTGCTCAAATATGGTACAATAATCTTCCTCGGGGAAGATTTCAACTTTCTTTCAACTGGCCGAGCTCTTTATTGGAAATTTCTATTTTAGAGCAAAACCAGTTAAATGAGTAGCACATTTGTTAAGTGTTAGATAAAAATCAGGTGAGAGCACCAGGGATTACATAACTCGATTCAATAACGAAAAGCTCAAAGTTATTGATTACGAGGAAAAGATAGCAATTACTGCTTTGATGAGTGGACTATTGCCAAATAAATTGTACTACACTTTGGCCAAAGATCCACCCAGGACCATGTCAGAATTAATGGCGAAAGCAGCCAAAATCATGAATACCGAGGAAGCTATGGTTGCAAAGAAAAACATGGACACAAAGGAGACCAAAGTTGAGGCCGAGAAGATTGAGAAGAAAGATCAAAAGAACAATGGTAGTAACAAGCAATCAAAAGCAAAGCCATCATGGGAAATGTTAAAGAAATTTGGAAATTATACTCCTTTGAAAGTAGGCATAAACCATGTTTTGGAAGAAATCAAGAATAGTGAGGAGCTAAACTGGCCAGAGAAAATGAAGGCAGATACTGACAAGAGGAATAAAGCCAAATATTGCGAGTTCCACAAAGACCATGGTCACACGACCAAAAATTACATAGCTCTTCAGAATGAAATTGAAGCACTTATCAGACGAGGAAAGCTGGCCAAGTATGTTGATCGTAGAAGTGAAGGAAAGAACAACGACCGAGCAAGATAGATATTCAGATCTCCTCATCGAGCAGAAGAAGACAAGAAAAGAAATTATGAAGATGATCCAAAAGATGACCCCGATCTCCCCAAAAGACCAAGACAGCCAGAACGTAAGGTATTTTCAATTCGTTTTGGTTCATTTGACTGCAATGTTATTACTGGTGGAGATGCAGGAGGTGGAGACCTTACTGCAGAGAGAAAGGCTTACCTCAATGAGGCTCAAGGTTGTTCGTATATTCAATGGATAAATCTGGCTGAAGATGATCGCCCGAGGAAGGTGAACAAAGATAAACTGGTCATCGGTTTCTCTAAAAATGACCTCGCAGGTGTGCTATATCCTCATGATGACCCATTGGTGATCAAAATGAGGATGAAAGAAGTAGTGATTTTGCGATTATTGGTGAATAATGGCAGCTCAGCAGATATTATGTTCTACCCATGTTTTGATAGTTTGAACCTAAAGTTATCCCAGTTGGAGCCATATCATCGGCCCCTCCTCGATTTTACTGGCGAGAAAGTTTTTCCACTTGGGACGATCAAGTTGGATATGATTATTGGTACATGGCCTGCTTGTCGAACAGAAAGAATACGCTTTTTCGTGATGGATAAAAATGTCCAATCAGCCTATAATATCATCATGGGAAGGGTAGGTTTGAAAAAGTTCGAAGTTGTACCATCTACAGTACATCAATATTTAAAATTTCCAACCAACTTTGGAGTAGGAATTGTGAAGGGTAACCAAAAAGTAGCTCCGGAATGCTACTATTCATCTGTCGAGCAGGAAGAATTGGAAGAATCTAGGAAAAAGACTACTACATATCAAGTGGATGAAGGTGTAGAAGTTGAAACATTAGACCCCAGGGACGAGTCGCAGCTTGTGAAAGGCCAGGTGGTGGAAGCTACTGAAAATGTCATTCTGGACGACGAGCACTTGGAACGAACAACTCAAATAGGTTCGTCGTTGGATGCCTCACTAAAACAGGAATTGATAGTCTTCCTAAAAAGTAGAAAATAAACTTTTGCGTGGAGACACGAGGACATGCCAGGGATAGACCCAAATTTCTTATGTCACGAGCTCAATGTGAACAAGGAAATTAAGCCAGTAAAGCAGAGAAGAAGAGTGTTCAGCCCCGAAAAGAACCAAGATATACAAGATGAGGTCGAAAAGCTCCAAAAAGCCTGTTTTATTGAAGACGTCAAATATCCAGACTGGTTAGCAAATGTGGTGATGGTGAAGAAGAAGAACAACAAGTGGAGGATGTGTGTAGACTTCACAGACATCAACAAATCATGCCCAAAGGATCATTTTCCATTACCCCGAATTAATCAATTAGTGGATGCTACCTCGGGACACGAGCTGTTGAGCTTCATGCATGCTTAGTCTAGTTACAACCAGATTAAAATGAAACCTGAAGACAGGGAGAATACCTCTTTCATTACCCCTAGGGGAACTTATTGTTATAATGTTATGCCTTTTGGATTAAAAAATGCAGGTGCAACATATCAGCGACTGATGAACAAGGTGTTTGCAGAGCAAATCAGTTACAACATGGAAGTTTATGTTGATGATATGCTGACGAAGAGCAAGAAAGCTGTTGATCATCTAATTGACTTAGGTCAGACCTTTGATCAACTAGATAAATATCAAATGAAGCTGAACCCCACCAAATGCATATTCGGAGTACGAGAAGGCATTTTTCTCGGATACATTATTAATCAATGAGGAATTGAAGCGAATCCTGACAAGATCAAAGCTCTGTTAGAGCTCGATCTCCGACGACGAAGAAGGAAGTGCAAAGCCTCACAGGGCGAGTTACAGCACTTAATCGATTTGTATCACGAGCAACTGATAGATGCCTACCATTCTTTAAAACACTCCGAAAGACTTTTGAGTGGAATGATGAATGCGAGAAGGCCTTTCAAGAGTTGAAGAAATACCTGGGAGCACCTCCGCTGTTGTCCAGGCCAGTGATGGGAGAAAAACTGTACTTGTATCTGGCAGTTTCAGAGAATGCAGTTAGCTCTGCATTGATAAGAATGGAGGATGGGGTGAAAAAACCAATTTATTACACTAGCAAGGCCTTCCGAGGAGCGGAGATCAGATATCCAAGATTGGAAAAGTTGGCACTAGCATTGATCAAAGCAAGTAGAAGAATGAGGCCATATTTCCAAGCTCATACTATAGTTGTGTATACAGACATGCCATTAAGGCAAGCTCTGCACAAACCTGAGAAATCAGGAAGATTGATGTATTGGGCTATGGAATTGGGGGAATACGATATAATCTATGAGCCTAGGTGCTCACTCAAAGGTCAAGCAGTGGAAGATTTCATCGCAGAGTTTACCTATCTAGATACCTCTGAAGAGCAGAAGGTAAATACCGACCAGCCTGTGGATGTTACAGGATCATCAAATCTAAACCCTGACCAACTTAAGTCGGTTGACGAGCAAGAGAACATTATCGATGAACAGCAAGAATTGCTAGAGGAGGGTATGAGAAAGCATCAAATATTCCACCGAGGAACTCTGTCTGACAAAGAGTTTGATAATGATATACCTGTGTGGAATTTATATGTAGATGGCTCTTCTTGCACTACGGGCAGTGGAGCAGGAGTTATTTTAAACAGCCCCGATGAAATCGATGTGGAGTATGCTTTACGTTTTCAATTTAAGGCTTCGAATAATGAGGCTGAATATGAAGCTATGATCGTGGGTCTCAGTCTAGCCAAAACTATGAAAGCAGAGCAGGTCGTTGCATTCAGTGACTCAGAGCTGATTGTAAATCAAATGTTGGGAGTATATGCAGCAAAAGGAGAATTAATGGTCCAATATCATGCGAAAGTAATGGAGATGGTATCGAGTTTTAACACAGTATAATTGGTTAGAATACCAAGACTGGAGAATGCAAGAGCAGATGCCTTAGCTCGGTTAGCCTCAGCCACGCGCATCGAGCTACGAAGAACAATCCCAATAGAAATATTATCTGGTCGGAGCATTGACAAAGATTTGGCGATGAACTTCATTGCCCTTGATTTAGGACCATCATGGATGGATCCTATCAGGGCCTATATTGAGGAGGGGGCTTTACCAAGTGATAAACTCGCAGCCAAGAAACTGAAGTTTAAAGCTGCTCATTATGTATTGACTAATGGCATTTTGTATAGACGAGGAATTATATCAGGTTTGCAAAGATGTGTGCATCCCTCCGAGGTGAAAGATTTGATTGAAGAGGTCCATGAAGGGTCCTGTGGAGCCCATATAGCAGGTCGGACACTGTTGCAAAGAATAATGATGCAGGGATATTATTGGCCAACAATGAGGGCTGATTGTATAGCCTATGCCAAAAAATGTGACAAATGTCAATGCTTCTCCTTTATCCGAAGAACTCCTCAAGCATTGTTGACACCCATTACTTCCCCTTGGCCATTTACCATGTGGGGAATTGACTTGGTCGGGCCACTTCCAACGACCGGAGGAAGATTTAAATATCTCGTGGTCGCAGTGGATTACTTTACTAAGTGGGTGGAAGCTGAGCCTCTTGTTGATATGACATATGAAAAGGTGTACCAATTTATTTGGAAGAATATTATCTGTAGATATGGTCTTCCTCACGCATTCATCACCGACCATGGGACTCAATTCGATAACGAGGAGTTCGCTGTATATTGTCATCAGTCAAATATATTAAAGACCCACTCTGCACCAGGTCATCCCCAGAGCAATGGACAAACTGAGGTGACAAATAGAACACTGCTGAATGGTTTGAAGAAAAGAATGGATGATGCAAAGGCAAATTGGATCAACGAGCTGCATTCTGTGCTGTGGGCTTATCGTACTACACCACGAGCAGCAACAGGAGAATCTCCATACATGCTGGCATTTGGAAGTGAAGCTGTTATCCCTGTCGAGCTAGGTCTCCCCACACACAGAGTGCTGAATTTCAATTCTCCTATCAGTGACTTGATGAGAAGATTGGACTTGGATATGCTCGAGGAAGTTAGAGAAGAAGCAACAATCAGAAATGCTGCATACCAGCAATGAACAGCTCTGTTCTACAATAAGAGAGTAAAGAAATGTGACTTGAAAGAAGGGGACTATGTGCTAAAGAAAGTAATTCAGAGACACAACAAACTGGCAGCTAACTGGAATGGACGCTACAGAGTAATAGAAGTTGTTCGACTAGGGATATATAGGATTGAAACCTTAGAAGGAGAGGAGTTTAAGAATGCATGGAACGCAGAGCATCTGCGCAAATATTATCAGTAGTTCACTTCTTATGTAATGCGGTTTTCTTCAATATGAATAAAGCTTTGGATGTTATACCCAATTCTCTCCTTTTGTTGAAATTTTTTCAGAATACTAGTGCTACACACTACGCATCAAGTCCAGAATAAAAATCCACCAACTTCGGTTGGTCGAAAATAAAATTCCACCAACACCGTTTGGTCGGGAATAAAAATCCACCAACTCCGATTGGTCGGGAATAAAAATCCACCAACTCCGGTTGGTCGGGAATGAAAATCCGCCAACTCCGGTTGGTCGGAAATGAAAATCCACTAACTTCGGTTGGTCTGGAATGAAAATCCACCAACTCCGGTTGGTCGGGAATGAAAATCCACCAACTCCAGTTGGTCGGGAATAAAAATCCACCAACTCCGGTTGGTCGGGAATGAATATCCACCAACTTCAATTGGTCGGGAATAAAAATCCACCAACTACAGTTGTTCGGGAATAAAAATCCACCAACTACGGTTGGTCGGGAACAGTTGGTTAAACAAATCAGGATCACGGGATGAAAGTCGTTTCATGACTAAAAAATGATAAGTCACTATGATCAAAAAATAAAATAGAATTTATTTACTTATGGCATATCAATTTACCACCAACTCTAAGATGGTCGGGAAATAAAATTTCACCAACTCTGGTTGGTCGTCAAATAATTATCACAAACTCAAAATAGTCAGTTGGTGAAAATTTATTGTAACACTAAATTTTCTTACAGATATACATACACATTTATCAAGAATAAAATAGATATTTTATAAAAATGACAATCAAGATTGCAGAGAAAACTAAAATTTTCTTCATTAAAATCGGAACAAATTACATATCACATGAGGTCATTACATAAAGTCCTATTCTATGGGTTTCTTTCCCTCTGCCTTTGAAACAGGTTCCACTCCAGCAGGAGGATCATCTAAGGCGTAGGGAGAATTTATAAAGTTTATGTCTTTCAACATTCGAATATTCATCACAGAAGGATGAGCAAGAAGGTGCTCTGGCCGGGATATCTCAAAATTTGAATGAAGATTTTAGTCACCAAGATATTTAGAGATTAAGCACTGGGGAATCGCCTGAGCAGGAATCCAACTCATGTCAAGCTTAAATGGAGGCACTGGCAAATCAAGCAACCCAGGATCATAATAGTCCCACAAATAGTGACCCTGTTCCAATTGTAGCACACTCAGGGCCTTCAGCCATACTTGCTTATACCCCTCATTGTTTGACTGCTAGATCCGGTCATCAAGGTGGTAGAGGGATTCATTGTAACCAGCCATCCAAAATTCTCTGGGCTATTTATGGAACTGATAGGTCAACCTCTCTAACTGCTCGTGAAGATTTTTCACCAGATTCGTTTTATTCTCCAAGACAGAGCTCTGTGCAAAAAATTTCTCGTCGAGGTTCAAAATCTTCTTGGACATCTCTGCTAATGCTTGATTCTTTGCCATCAATTGGAAGGCCTGATTCTCCAAGGCTGATTGAGTTCTTTGCTCTTCAATTATAACCCGAGCACCTCTTGCTCGTCCTCGATAAGCTCTTACTCGATCGCGAGCAGAAGTAGATGGTCCAGTCCTCTTTAAGGTTTCCAATTCATCTCTCAAGTTGGCATTCTCTACCTCCAGGAAGGAGAAACCTTCATCGTTGACAGGGACCAAGGCTCTCGAGGTAGATGCTGTAGATTTCAGTTGGGATATCTCTCCTCGTAAGTTATTGTTCTCCTGCTCCAGCAGTTTCACGATCTGCCTATGCTCTTCAACCTCGGTCTTCAAAGTCCTTTCCTTAATATCATAAGCAACTATGAGCTTATCATATCCTTTGTTAGCATTTAGTTGCTGATACTTTTTCTCATACCCCTGATGCAAAAGGGCAGAAGATTCCTTATATTGTTGTTGAAGTTCCTCGATGATACCCTGGAGATCTTCAATCATCTCATAGTATGCCATATTATTGGCAACTGCACGGTCGAGCAAGCACTTCAAATATTGATAGGCTTCGACTGCTTATTCAAAAGGATTTGGACCAAGAATGTCAATAATTTGAGCTTCATTCAAGTCAGTATGGCCAGCCTTGAAGTCGTCGTTGCATTTTTTCATCAGTTCAATATCGTGGGCTAACAAGAGCTCCATTCTAGCCATAAACTAGTAAAGAAAAGAGAGAAAGAATCAATAAAGATGCAAACAGAACAAGTATAAGAAAAGGTCAATATGAACAGCCGAAAGTTCAAATTTTATTACACTATAAAGAGAAGTACATAACCCAGAATTACATTTAACAAAAAAGCAAAAAGAAAGGTCCAAACAACTCTACACCTTCCCCTTGCTTCCTAAGACTTCCTTGGGAGGCTTGGACGAAGAGGTAAGTTGCTCGGGGGGCATAGAAATTTTCTTGAAAGATATTGGCAGTTGCTCAGTTAAGGTCCTGGTAGATTAAAGCTGCTCGGTCGAAGTATTGATGGACTAGAGTTACTCATAGAAAGTTTGAACAACTGGAACAGGAGGAATCTGATCTCCAATCACCAAGGAAGACTCTTCAGAGGCAGCTTCGTCCTCTTCTTCTTCCCTAGGAGAGGGAAGAGGGCCATGGGTATGTTGCTGGAATAATTTTGAATCCTCAGCAATCTTCATCTCTTTCAGAGCAGCAACCCATCCATCTCTGAAGTATTTAACACTAGCAAACTCCATCTGGGAGGACATAGCAGCTAGACCTTTGTTCCATCCCTTGTTCTAGCTAGCGCTGAAGGACTTTTTAACAGCAAGATTTCTCTTTGCCTTCCCCGAGGAAAGCCTCTCAGTAAGAAGTTCCTCGGCTGCCTTCAGCTTCCCTTCTACCTCTACCTTCTGACGATCAGCTTCACGAAGTCTATCAAGTTCCTCTTCAGCAGTTTTGAGCTTGGTCTCAAGCTCTCCAGCATTTTTGATCTTTTCTTCAAGCTCTTAATTTTTCTTCTCAAACTCTTTCATTTTCCTCTCCAACTCCTGAGAGGCCTCCACAGCTTTTTCTCTCTCTTGCTCGACGGACTTTAGTTGCTTCTCCCAAGCAACCTTATCTTCTTCATATTTCTGACAAGAGTCCTTTAAGGATTGAGTCAGACCTACGAAAGCTTCCTCCACACCTCCCGAGGAGCTCACAGCTTTAAGAGCTTCATCCTTTTTTAAAATAGTATTAAAACATGTTACCAGCTGATAAGAAAAATAACTTTGAGTCAGTACAAGAATAGAGCATTGAAAAATGAAAGTTTAGATTAGTAATACTTACTGAGGCAATATGTTGAGCCGCCAAAGTGGTAACCCTATCTCGAGAAAGAGTGTCTTCAAGACCTTGGATCTCTGGGATAATCCAAGACTTCACAGAGCCCATGGCAGAGCTCAGAGCAACAAAAGTGGGAACACCACTTCCAGAAGTTAAAGGTTGAGAGATAGTTTTAGCCACTTTATCCGAGGAACTTTTCTTTAACCTCTTCGTAAGAGCAGGAACATTCTCAACCAAGGATGTTGTCTTGGTCTGTGATATAACGATGACCTCGCTAGGAGGAGAAATAGCTACAACCTTGCTCGAAGCCACAGGGGGCTTCTTGGCAACTTCCTTAGCAGCAACTGGAGGGGGTGCATCAATCTTTTTTATCCCTTCCTCTGGGACATCCTATTTATTTTTCTTGGCCTCTATATTGGCAGACTCTGATTTGTCAAAAAAGGCAGGAGCTCGTCTTCTTTTCATTCTAGAACTAAGGGGAATATGTGATTCAGGGGAAGAACTCTCAGAAGCTGGTACTGGGTCGATGTCACTCACCACTAGACGAGCAGTAAAAGATGAAGTGTAGCTCTTATACTACAATAAATAGGAAGTTGATCTAATGTGTTCGTCAGCAACAGACTGGTGCAAACTCCAGATAAGTTTCAGATGCTTTAAATTAACTTCTGTCTCCTTGGGAGACTTTCTCTTGTTGTCAACTGCCAATAATAAAAAATTAAAATGTCAGTGATACATTTTATCAAACACAAAGAAAGCAAGGTTTCAAAAAACAAAAATAACCTATTCCATTGCCGTAGGGTGGACACCTGGCACCCTGATATACGGCATCTCCACTTAATGGAGCATGTTGCTAATTTTTCATGACAACCCCATGCTCAAAATAATCCCTATTTGCATCTGGAAGATTTACAACTAAAGCCCTATTTAAAAACCTAGATTTTAAATAAAAAGTACTATCGCTTACAGCCCATCTATAACAAAACATAATCTCTGGGATTCCTAAGCGGGTTCCATGGAGTTGATTTAACCTATGGACTCCATTAACTATTCTCCAAGTATTTGGTGCTATTTTTGTAGGAACAACGTCAAAATACTGACAGAACTCCAAACATAAAGGATTGGGAGGAAAAGAAAAGCCACACTCGGCCACAAAGAGACTGGGAAACCAATGTCCTTCGGCCAAAGAAAAATAGTCAGAAGGTTCAGAAATTTCCTCCAAAATGACCCATGAAGGAATCGAAAACTCAGAACGAAATTTATCAAGAGATTCAACAATATAAACCATGATGATCAAAGCAAAGTAAAAGAAAGGGAAGAAAATCTTACAGAAAAGGAGTGAATCAGTTGACAATGAATGATGGAAGAAACGAACGCACAGGATAGAGAAAAGATGATACTTCAAAAAGACACAGATTTGAAAAGTAGAAGGCGATAGGATTTCTATCGTGTTTAAAAACTTTGCCTCGGGAATAGAACAAGCAATGATTACCAAGGCAGAAGCTTGCGTATTCGGCGACTAAAAGAAGAAAAATGGGCACAAAAACCGAAGCAACTAGAAAAATTCAAAATATTCGTGAGGACAGATTCTATGAATTCAAAGAAGAAATAAATGCTCCTAAAATTCAGGATGACTATTTAATCCCACCATATTTCGAGAAGAATGTTCCACAAATCCTCCTCAACCTCGAAGTTTGAAACATTGGGAGCTTCTGTTGATACCAAATTTAGTCTGCTGGCGTGGACCAATTATGTGGAAACACGTGTCAATCTACATGGCACTCACAAACATTTTTGAACAGCACCGTGACTTCGAGGAACTCAATCTCCCGACCAACTCAGACTCTCCGAGCAACAAGTATCCTCCGAGGAACTTTACTGTACCGAGTAACTCGTGTATACCGAGCTACTTAGGCGGTCCGAGTAGCTTAGGCGGTCCGAGCTGCACCTCGTACAGAGCATTCATATCAGGATAATTAAAAGGATGACTGCGCATTAAATGCGCAGTTATTGTCATACAGATGTACACACCTACTGGACAACTATGTATTATTCTTTCACATGAACGGCCTCAAGGCTATAAATACATTGTAACCTCCTCATTAGCAGGGGACTCGGAATTTCTTGGTAAATCCATTATCGAGAATTCTGCAAACAGTCATCAATAACAAATACAGTGGATGTAGGTTATTCTTTCAAGGATGAACCACTTTAAAAATCCTTTGTCTTATATTCTTATATTATTTTTATCTGTGATTAAATAATTAGATCAAAGTCTAGTTTTTTACATCAACAGACTGGTTAGCATGAATTTGGAGAGTAGAGATGTCGCATTATAGTTGATCCCGGTGTGTAGGAACTTTACTGATGTGATCCAGCGTATAAAGGATGTACTATCAAGCGGAGAAATTGAGCTCAATATTAGGATCTTTAGTGTTAATGACTTGTGATAGTGCGGGCTCAGTGATATATAACTCCTTTAGAGATGTGGGAGTGAGATGTATATTTACATGTTGAGGATAGCAGTTGAGTGTCCCGATTTTGCATTTGAGGCTTACAGAACTCGATTCCCGATAATGCTAGTGATGGTAAACTGGGAGGAAGTCCTTACTTGGGTTTCACTGCGGGAGGAGACATGCATGAACCTTGATAAATGTCGGGAGTAGAGAGACGTGTATGGATGCCAGGGCATCGGTGATGAATATAAATCCTCGAACGTGTTGAGAAAACGCTATGAGCAGAGAGTTATTATACGGTATAAGGCAAGTGGAGCCGGTAGTACCTGGAAAAATCCCTAAAATTTCTTTTGTCACCGTGAGTTGATGGGTGGGACAATCTTGAGGAGAATTAATTACAAATTATGGGTGATTGAGAATACCTAAGTTCTATAACCAAGCCGAAATTGCGAGGCTAATTTTGACAATGTATTACGTGTGGTACGTTTGCGGTGTTTGTGCAAGTACGCCAAATTAGAGGGTGTATGGGCGCCCTGATTGGTTGGATTTACAAGAATCGTCTGAGATACAAAGGGTATGGGAATTATGCGTGAGAATATGCCTAAAGGATAGTTATCAACTAAAGTTTAAATGGTATGATGGATTGATCGTCGTATGAGAAAGATGATAATCTAAGTATCTATGTGCAACAAGAGTTAGCACACCCGTGATGAATTGAAAGGCTGTGGGAAGCCATTTAAAGAGATTTCTCTTGATAAAGAGGATAAAAAATTGTTTTAATAAAGTAGAGCAGAGCCTTACTCGAATAAATGATTGAAGAGTGGCTTGCGCACTACTAGAATGTTAGTATACTCCGAGGAAAGAAGGAGTGTGTATAGTACCACTTAATATGAGATATTATAAGTAGGAATTGGTGTTGGGTGAGAAATTATGAGATTGTCTCTAGTTACATCACTCAGGGATGGAAAAAGGTTGACTTGAGATGAGCAACCAGAAACTTGGTAACAAGTTTGCATTTTCCAGTGATGAAATAGGTAAGAAGACTATAAAATTTCATCGGTGGGATGCCAAGTCGTGACAAGGTCACGAATTTCATAGAATTTGTGGAATGAATTGATCGAGATGGAGAAATCTTTTATTTCTTTAAAAGGAAGGATTGCACCGGTGCAAAGTGTCGCCCAATATTATTGTGAATCAGGATGAGATCCTGAAATCTCACCTCTGATAGTGATTATCAGGAAGTGATGGGGATGAAATTTGTTTTGTGCCTTTGTATCAACTATAGTCAATAGTTAGACGAGAGGAGGTTTATTATGCGGGTTAATGTCAGTAGTGCGTTTGGTGACTTGAAGGGTAATTGAGGAGAGAAATTACCCTTGATAGAGTTATGTGTAATAACTCGTACCTGTTCATCATGCACAAAGAAATTTTGAGGTTTTTACGTGGTAAGCCTCATCGTTTACTCTTTGGATGATCCAAAGGGAGAGGATAACTAGACTTTCGATCATACGTGATTTAGAGTCCGTTAGAAAAAGTGGAGTAACGCCAAACTGAATTAGATAACGTTTAAATGTCATAAGACTTACGTCGCCATGAACCGATATTTTGAGGATAAATATGAGCGGTTAGATGTCCTTGTGGTTTCTCTTAGGATGGGAGTTGTGTGTTGGGGTGGATACGGGAAGCTGTTACTTAGTGATGTGCGGCCTTCCATTAATATTGAAGCGATAGAGCCAGGGAAATGTAGGCTCATCTTATCAGAATGTCATGGTAGAGGCACAATGTGTGATGTGTCGTTTTTTAGATGAGACCTTATGACTAGTGGAGCATATCAGTATGTAGTGAGTTGAGAAAGCTTGCAGGTAAACTGAGGATACAGTGACTAAGACTTTTGATAGGTGGGTACCACTAGCGAGTGTATAATGGAGTGACCCTTATGTTATCATGATTTGAATTTGGGTATTATAGGATGTCGTGATATTAAAGATCCTAAGTTTTAGTACCGATCTTGTCCTAATTTCAAGGACAAAATTCCTTTGTAAGGGGGGAACTATGTAATACCCCATATTTCTACGTATTTAGAATTTAATCAATTGAGTAATTAAATAGGAAAATACGTTTAATTTAAATTACATGAGTAGAGTAATTTAATATTATTTTATATTTAATTTACGCGAGTAGAGTAATTTAATGTGATTTAATATTTAAATTACATGAGTGAAGTAATTTAATAAGATGAAATTTTAGTTATGATTATTAAGTGATCGAATAATAAACGTGGTATTCAAATATTAATCGAGAGATAGAGACTGATTAATATATGATTTAAATTTACTAAGAGTGAATAGTAAATATTGACAGTTAAATATGGTATACGTCATAGCGAGTGATATGAGCGTATTTTATGTTATCTCACTGAGAGACGCGCATTAGACTATGGAGAGGTAGGAAATGAGAAATATATCTTAGGTGATTCGAATGATAATTTAGAGGTCATGGGTGAGTCCAAAAGGGGGTACTTAGTCAAAATAGTATACCCAGAGATGTTAATTGAGTCACGGGACGATTTTAGACTAAACCGGCACCTTTGGAGGGTAATTTGGTCATTTTAAAAATAGAAGTGAAAGGACCTACGAAAATTAGAGCCTTATATTTGATGATTATAAATGGGGGGCTAGGGTTCTTAACACCAAAAGCTTAGAGAGTCATTAGAAGGAAGAGAGGAACCATTCCTAAAAGCTTAAGGAGGATTCTTGAAGGTTTAAAAGAGTTCTTGCATACGAAGCATCTAAGGAGTGAAGATTTGAAGAGGGAAACATCAAATCATCATCCTCACCCACGAAATCAGACCCTACAGTGAATAAGGCAAGTGTTATTGCACTTAATTGAAGTTATAATACCCATGTAATTGGGGTTTCAATCATATGATGATATTGATGAATTCTTGAGAAGAAAACTTTAATTAAATGCATGTTGGGTAGGAAATTGCATGTAGAATGATTTGAAATTTGTAGAGATATTGATATTGGAAGATATGGGTTGTATTCCACAAAATATCTGGGTATTGATGAACAATCATGGATGAATATGAAAACTTAAGGTTTTAGAGGATAGAAAGAATAAATCCCTTCTTGCATGATTATATTAATGTTTTGAGCAAAGAATTACGTTAGAATTTGTCCTAATGCATATAGAAATGGTTAAGAATGTTTAGTTGGAACCTTGGTGTAGAGTAATGGAGGTTGGTACTAGATCATAGACGAAAAACGCATGAACGGACGAGGTTGGTGAATTGCAGAAAAGGGGATCGATCCGGTTTTAAAAAAAGGATCGATCCGGTAAAAAAAAGGGGGGGATCGATCCGGTATTTGGTCAAATTCCCGGAAAATATATTTTCCCCCTTTTGACTTAGTTCTTCTAATTGATTTTCATGTAAACTTTTAGAACCTTACTAAGGGATTTTGGGGGAATTATTAATACTACAGTAGGGGGGAATTATCAATACTACAGTAGGGGGAATTATCAATACTACAGTAGGCCTGATTAGGATTTGTATATTTGTCTTAGCAAGGGAAGTAAGACGAAAATCAATTGGGATAAATTTGTGTAGTAAATTATCGGATAGTGAAATAATAATTTACGGGAACTTCGGATGGACGATAAGTATTCCGGTAGATTAAGTTAGGCCTAGCTACTGAAAATACAAAGGGGTTAACTAGGTCCCTTAGAGTTGGGAGAATAGTCGAGAAGATGCGATAATGAGAGAAATCGTAAAATAAACTATACGGTGAGTATTAGAGAAATATACTACGTACTAATGTGAACAATTAGGTTGTGTCAATACCTATAAATTATGTACTTAGGTTGTGTGAAATACCTACAGTACTTATATAGTATTGGAGTCGATGATTAGACCCAGCTAATACTTTTATATAACATTTACCATTGAAGTCGATGATTAGACCGGGTCAATGTAAATGAAAAGAGAATTGGAGTCGATGATTAGACCGGGCAAATAATTCGTATAGTGTATATTGTGAGTGAAATATACACTATATTAATAATCTACTTGAGTGAGATAGTAGATATTTAGATGACATGCATACATCTAAAAATATAAATTGGGAGAATTGGAGTCGATGATTAGACCGGACCAATGATCCTTATAGTCTATATTATGTGTAAAATATATACTATATGAACAATCTACTAGGGCGAAGTAGTAGATAGTTAGATGACGCGAATACATCTAAACGGTAAATTAAGTGAAGAAAACTTAATTAGAAAGCTATATTATTAGATAGTGAACATCTAATGAATAAGATTAAGTGGTCAGACTTAACTTTCAAAATAAGGAACTAATATATGTGAAATGTTACACAGGATTAAACTCATATATGGGGTGTGATAATAAAATTTGGTACTGTATGGGCGGTATGGGAACTTAAACATGTAGGTAAGTTCAGAGGACTAAAATAGGCTAAATAGCTTGGGTAGTGTAGCTAAATAGACTAGTATGGAACGTTAGGCGTGCACTATAGATGAGAGGTGAGAAAACTCAAGGGAGTGTGCGTAAACCTAGCATGTGTAATCAATAACTAATATTTACTGCAATAAATTACTTGCTAAATATTTTCAAAACGTTTTGAGTACTAACTCTTGCTATGTAAAATATTTTTCAAAACCTTTTAGGTGTCCAGCCGCAGGGACGCCAAGCGTGACTTCATTCCAGGGACTTCGTAGCTGCAGCATAGGTGGATGTTGCAGGGCTTTGATTAGACGAATCTTTCACTTTCTGATCTAGTGTAGGATTTCAGATTTCAGTACGGACATGTTGTTCCTCAGTACTTTCATTTTTGGAGTTTGTCATTGGTTTATTTTTGGCCGATGGGTTATTAGGCAAGACTTTGTTTGATCTTAGTTGTTATATTCAGACTCTTATGTCGGTATTTGATTTATATATTGTTCCTCATGTTGTTGTATGTTTACTTGAAGTTAAAATTTGGCAACTGCATAATTTTTCACTTAGGGGGTTAGTAATTAAAAAGTTTTCGACAGTGATGCTAAGAATGAACCAGATGAGAAACCTGTTTTAATTTAATAAAGGATTGATCACCCAATGTTTAATTAGGCGGGGTGTCACACACTAGACTTTAACTTCCTATGACCTTTTCGAAGATCGAAATAAAAATGCCTAAGGTGACCTTTCCTACCACAATATGAACATGGGAAAATGGGTGGAATGACATATATGGGTTGACCATTTCTAATGTCCTTGGAAATGGTTGACCCTATAAAACAAACTATGATTTTGGCTATAACACTTGAAGCATGATAACAAGACGAGCCATTACCATCACTACACAAACTACTCGATTCTTCGAAATAATTTTTCAACTTAAAAATTTTAGACTCAAGCAAAGAATTAGACTCTTTCAATTTGAGGGACTCCTTTTTCAAATCATCAATCAAACCTAAAAGGTTATCTCGCTTACTCTTAATTAAAACAAATTTATCCCTAAGAGTCTTTTCACGTGTTGTAAAATCATTAATTAAACAATTATCCTCAATGGCACAAATAGGATCCCTGGAATTTTTAAAGTTCTCCAACTCTTTTTCTAAAAAAAAAGGATTCTATCATCACTCTCCTTTTTGGACAACTTTAAAGCATTGAAGTCCTGGTCTAAAGAAACAAAATTTTCACGATAAAAATCTCTTTAATTTTGAACCGTTTGCAAAAGATCCATTGCGGATTTAAAATGAGAATTTTATTTTTCCAAAACTTCAATTCTTTTTGCAAACGTTAAATTCAAATGATTTAAATCGTTAAAACTTTTACTTGTGTCAATAGGAGGGGGAATTTAATCACATAAGTGTTCCATTGAAAAATTACGATTTTTCACAAAACAAAATTTTCTAAAAATAAATCGATATCACACACTTTATGCGAAAAATAGGAATACGCGATAAATTAGCGAAACCAGCTCTGATACCAATTTGTAAAACCTACGTCTGATAAAGATTCGAATAGTTGCACAAGTTCCAATCAAAAACTTATTTATTAGTGTCAATTTATGAATCAAATTAATTCAGACCTTAAACTCAAAAAGCTACGTGCGTGCAAGTGTCAAATTATCATAAATAAAGTATGCGATACAAAGTTCAGGAAAAATTTTCTCAGGGAAAAATCTTTTTATTTCACTATAATTGTAAATCGCAACTTACACGGTTACAATGAAATACAATAGTTTTTGACACTCGAATACCCGTAGGCGTCGGTCGTCAGTAATAAGTCCACACGCAGCGAACCTACATGAACCGCAGTCCAGTCTTCAACCCAGGAACACCGCAGCACTCCCTAATGACACGCAGTCAGACTTCGGTCTAGTACCCCCAATGGCACTTAGATCACCAGCATGAAATCCAGCAAAATATGTTTTGGGTTCCACAAAATAACTCACACAAAGGCAATTGGGATTGTGAATTGTAAAGCAAAAGTTATTAACCCTCAAATGGTGGGAGAATAGTATAAAAACGTATTCTGTGAAAATCAGTCTTTCTCCACTCAAAAATCGAGTAGCCTGACACCCAATATATCGAACAAATGAGGCGGTGACGTGTCAGTACAAAACTTTTGTCGTTCGAACGAGATACGACATCGTTCGAGCGAGACAGGCTCTCGTTTGAATGAAAACGCTGTCACTTGAACGACAGTCCCTGATACCTTTTTAAAAAACTTTTCGTCTTTTAAATAACTTGGAAACTTCAAAAATTAAAACTGTTCATGGGATCACAAAAAGTTTATCCAAAATTTTTATGAGAAAATGTTTTTGAAAAAAAAATCAAAAACTATTTTTAATAAATAGAAAAATATTTTAACTTTCACAAAAAATATCCCAACACTTTTAATGTAAATGGAAATTAAACATATTTTACCAAATTCATCCTTGTTGGGCTTGAATGTTGAAGTCTTCTTGAAATTAGGATCGTCTTGTGTAGATATGACCTTCTTAATCCTTTGACGACATGTAGGGGTATACGACATAAATAATCGTGACGAATAATGTCCTTACAATTCTTTTACTAAAGGAGCTATTCGTGATTCCAGCAACTTGTGGTCGATTCATGTATTCATTAATTAGGATTTGTCCAATAGCTGATATTTTTCTAAAATACTCATCTTTTAAAGTCTCATTAAATTCTTTAATTTGGTAATACAGTTATTCGTAATTATTGCTATATTCATTGGTCTTATCTAATTTTCAAATACTAAGAAGTGCTGGCTTAGTTTTGATAAATCTTGTTCATTAATTTGAGCTAAATATCCAACTCTAATGAATTCTGTCATAAATAATTGAATATATTCTTCAATTGATCTTTCATCTTGATGTTCTTTCATTTTTTCAACTTTAACTATTGATTCTGTAACTGTAGCTTATCTAAGGTTGTCTAAACAATTATTTGTAATTCCTCTAATGCATTGCTCAGCATATTATTTACATGAACTTGCATCCTATTGTTCATTAGATGCAAAACACATATTCATTGGATTACACCATTTATATAACGCTTTCCTTCTATCTTGAACATTGTCTAAATTAATGTATATTCCAACTAGGTTTATGGCTTGATTTTCCATGGTTTTAATTGGAGTAAAACTCTTGTCACTAGTTGGAAAATCTTTTATATAATTAGGTTTAGTTTTTACTAGAGTATTTGAATAAATAGTAATATTTATTCCTAATGGTTTACTAAAGAGTTTAGGAGCATCGTTCAGCCTACTATTGGTTCAAATTTCTTCGTTAGCAGGACCTACCTGTGTATCTTACATTAATATTTCTTCCCCTTCTTCCATTAATATAAGGTTTATACGAAGTTCTCTGGTATTCTTAGATTCTTCTAATTTTAATATATGGTCTTGGGATATCATATTTAATCTATCATTATCTTGAAATCTAACGGAATGGCTTCTATTAAGATGTTCCTTAAATGTCTTTATGTCCAAATCTGAGGCTTCATGCCCAAAGTTATGGATTATAGCCTTTTCTTTGACTAAATCTTTTTGTTCAAATGATCTTCTATGTCTAATTACTGGAGCTTTTCGTAATGAGCTAGAGATAACTTTATTACTACATTCTCCTTTTGAAGGATCAATAAGTATGGCTTCTCCCATATTTCTAAATCTAATTTCTTTAGTATGGAGACTTTTACTAATAGTATTAGGAGGACCAAACTGGATAGTAATGTTTTCAATAACATCGTCTTGATTAATAAACAAGGGTTTATTTTATAGTCATTTTTTTCTTGAAATTCAGGCAATTGCCAAAGAGTCTTAGCTTTTTCTCTTATAGGTCCAGTATTCCTAATATTATAAGTATGATTGGTTCTAACCAATATTTCTTCATTAAGTCTTCCACTAGGAATTCCTTGTTGCGTTCCTTCATAGGTAAATCGGGAAAAATTCACATAGCTTTGGAATTCTATATTGATATTAGCATTTGGAATAATATAGTCTTCATAGCCACTTACATATAGGATTAACTTAAAATGTTTGACTGTGTCTACGGTTACCGTAAATGCCAAAATGATGTTAAAGTATCCTATATTATTTGACATTTTAATTGGGTTATCCTAATGAGGCTTTTCTTAAAATCCTTTCATCTTTTATCTATTAAGCAACATAATATGTTGATGTTATTTCAAGGTCTATGTAAACCTTGAATTCTTGCGTGAAAGAGTTCAAAGGTTAGGAATTATAATTTTCTATCAGTTCACCTTGATCTTAGACATTCTGAGTAAAAACCCTGAAGCTTAATATAGGACTTATCCAACACATGATTTCTACAATGGTAAGTCATGTTATAATAAGGAGTCTTAAGAGTGGCTACTTCTTTAAACAAGTCTATGTATATAACTACTGGAAATTGTCCATATGTATGGAATATTCTACAATTTTCTAGTCAATTTCACCCCATTCTTTCCATTGAAGAGGGTTGGTGAAGTTTCTTTCTTTCCACCATGTTCTAACATTGGAGGATGAGTCTTTAAGTCTTTGGATCATAAAATTATTATTTCGAATATTTGGGATAGGGCTAGCTATCATACAAGTCTTATCTAATCCATCGTTTATAATCCTTCTAGCTATGGTTTTTCCTTCCTTAGTTTCTATATAAGGGAATTCTCTAAATTTACAAGTGAAGTCTTTTCTCAATTCTTTCTAAATGTCCGAATAATCCTTCTGTCTTTTTACCTAACTAAGGATTTCTTCTTTAAAGAGCTTATTTCCTCTTGTTGCATTTTCATCAATCTCTTCATTATTCCTATTAAGAGATTTAGCAATTTTTGCAATATAGTCTTTTACTTCATCATCTTTTTCTTATTTTTGTATAGATTCTTGTGTTAGTCTTGGTTCTATAAATTCTACGAATTTTTTTATTTTATCTAAATGCGTTAGTTTAAAGGGAGAGTCTAATTCTGATTGGGAAGGTTTATTATATATATACTAAATTTCATTCATAATTTCTTCTGCTTGAGCTATATTAAGTCTAAGTTCGTTAACAATACTATCCATTCTAGATAGATTATGGCTTTCAATATTGTTAAGATAATTGGTTAAATTTTGCTAAAATTTAACAAAGTCTGTATAGAAGGGGATCAACCCTTTTGTCTTAGCTTTTAAATATAATTATAAGTCTTTAACAAAGCTACTATTATAGTCTTGTGTGGCTTCTATAGATGTTCATATTAAATTTAATCTTTCAAGTATAAGTCTTGATGCTTTAGAAGCATTCACAATCTCATTTTCATTTATCTAGTAATAAAATCTTTCATCACTTATCTTTTCTAGAATTCTTTGGTAAAAATCTGCTAAAGTCTGAATGGAGAGGTTTTCAGGTATCTCGTTCCAATCTGAATTAACTATTTCCATTAGGAAGATAATTGTCTAGTCTTGGAATAAGTTTGGCTTGTTCTTTGATGAGTTTGACTAACTCACTTTCTTGGTTTCTTGTCAAAATTTTAAGTTCTGAAATTTCCTTGTTAAGGATTTCCATCTTGTAATACTTATACAAGGTCTATGGGGATTTGATTGTCTATTTTTTATATTTCTTCTGAGATATTTTTTATCTTTGTTTCTAGAGATTTGAAGTCTGTAGATAATTGTCTTAAAATAAAGAGGATACATTTATTTTGGTCTAATATGCTATTGATAGCACTGGCAGTAACTTGCCTACTGTCTTCGAGTTTGGTTGGGATGCATTCAACGTGTGAACAACCATCTATGTGTGAGGTTAAGCAACCTTTTGGGTCTAAATCAGTTATGGGTATGGTATTCTGTATAGGTTTCAAAAATGTCTTTGTAATTGCATAGGATCAAGGGCATTAAAATCTTTTACTAATATCCGTCTAAAATGAGAGTCTTGGCTTTGATACCAGATTATATAGTGAGCGTGGGTTTCTCTCTCTAAATTTCAATTTCTCCCCCTAAAGTTGGATTCGTTCTGATACCAAAATTCGATTTTCTCTACTTTCTTAATTTTTTATGGTCGGAAAAATAAACTTATGATATATTTAGTCTTAAAATAGAATTTCACTAAATGACATTAACTTTTGTCTATTATGGTCCTCATTTAAGGACCTCGTAGGAGCCTTTATGTATGTATGTATGTGTGTGTGTATGTATACAAAGATTTTACTCATAAACATAATCAATTTGTCTAATCAAACCTTTTCATCTAAGTTTCTTTGAATGGAAAACAAAAAGGTCCAATGGCTTTCTAAAAAAATAATCTCTACTACAATTAGATCAACATCAAAGTTCTCACTTGTTAACTACATGATAAATTTACATTGTTGGTTTTACTTTCTCTCCTTTTTTTTATTGAGTTTAAACATAAAATCCAAAATAAATAAACTGAAAGAGTAATAGAAAATAAAATATAAAGGGAAATAAATCATTAGAATTTTATGTCGGAAAACATAAAATATATAAATATAGAGGTATAAGTTGGGGTTATAAGGATATCAACGTTTTAAAATAGTGGAAGCCATTAAGCACAGTAGTGATAATAAAATCACAACAAGGAAGGTTGAATTATCATTAACCCTAGATTCAATACATTAGTTAGTGTTTGAAGAGATATCTAACATTAGTTTGAAACATGAGACCAGATTAAACAAAATAGTGCATATTCCCAAAACCATGTTAGAGTGAAACCTATATCATATTATAATATATATATATATATATATCTTATGGAATTTTATCACTTTTGCTTGACTCTCTCTCTCTCTCTATATATATATATATATATATATATATATATATATATAGAGAGAGAGAGAGAGAGTCAAGCAAAAGTGATAAAATTCCATAAGAAAACATTATAATTAATAAAAAAACTAGCAATAAATGCTTACTTTTCACCCGTAATCTCTCTACCAAGCCTATTCACAGCATTGCTATAAATTCATCAATTTTTTTAGAATATAAATAAAAAGTCACAAACCCATTAACCTCCATGGAAATTTAGGTTGTTGAGCTAAAACTGTCGGATGATTTTAATATTAATGGGTATTAATGGTTAGAGAAAATGAAAGGTTAAAACCATTAATTAGTTGGAATAAAAAAAGACAAAGGGAAGTGGGAAACCCAAAGTCCCACATTGGAAAAGTGTGAAAAAGTTAGTGGGTTAATAAATGTTCTTGTGTCATAAGAGATTACTTGTGTGCATTGAAGTGTATGCTACTAGTGTACACCTTAGGTCCAAGGATGGTGCTTTGCACCATCTGCACACGCGCACGCGAAAGTGCGATTGGGCGTTTAGGACGCTTTAGAGGCGAACTTCGCACGTACGCATCGTCGCTAGGAGCCTTTGATTTTTGACAACGTCAAAAGATCAAACGGTCCAGATTAAATCCATAATAAATGACACATAATTATGGCGCGAGTGGATCTGAACCGTCGGATTTTAGCGCCACTTCGTTAAGTGTTAATCCGTACAGTCGCACCTTTTTAGTTGAAATCTGGAACGTTCAAAATATATTTATATATCCAAGGGCCGTGATTAAATGACCTTTGGATGTGGTGTCTGTTCATGAACAGACACCACAAGAGGCTATATATAGAAGGTAAAACCCTGTCATAATTAATTTCGAAAAATTCTCTTTCTCTATTTTTCTTCTTGCCAATTTCATAGAGTGTTTTGGGGTATTCATAGAGTGTTCTGGGGTATTCTTCAAGTTTGCTACTTGAATAAACCCGTGGATTTGTTGTATCTTGGAGGTAATTTGCTTACACCCGTTAGCAAACTCTGTATGAGTGGGGGCAAATAACACCTTAAGGACAGTAGTTTATTACGCCTCAAATCCAATCATCTGTTCATATTTTCTGCATTATTATTAAAACTCGTAGTAAAAAAAATAGTCCCTCGTAAACCGCAAGCTTAAATTTATGAACAAAGGCCTTAGAAATCCTAATCAAAGAATTGAATGGTTTTATAGTGTCATTGACAAAACTTAGATGATCATAATCATAGCAGAAGTATAGAAAAATCTCAATTTCGATGGCCCCATCATTGACAGAAAAGCAGATAAAGGTAGATTCCATCTCTCTCTCTCTCTCTCTCTACCTAAACAGAATTGAAGTCACATTTGTGAACTATTGTCCCTTCACCCATGGCTTTGGTTCAATCAATTCACTCCTATGATATTTTTGTATCAAATTAAAATATTCACAATTTTTTGAGCAAGTGGAGATATCGTCCTTAATGCACATTATCTAGATGAGAGAGAGAGAGAGAGAGAGAGAGAGAGAGAGAGAGAGAGAGAGAGAGAGAGAGAGAGAGTAAATGCTTGGTGGTTGCAAGCGAAACCTAGGCGAAATATATAAATTGAGAGTATAGATATGGTAGATAAGAAGGCAAAAGATCGAGAGTGAGCGAGAAAATAAAGTCTCATAGTGCGATATTTGACCGCAGCATTGGGTGCATAGTTAATGGGCGTTAGTAGTGGTAATAAAAATAAAGGGTAAATAAACACATCAAATCTAAATTTTCTAAAGTTTAAATCAAAAAGAAGAGAATTGGGAAGATATACATGAAAGAGAGAAGCAGCTTCTATTGTATGTAGAGGGGGAACTAAAAGAAAGCGAAAGGGTAAAATAAAATTGGGTTTATGACATTATGGAAGGATCATGTTTGGGTCATATATTAATGTTGGTTGATCAGAAAATGTTTTGGTCTTAAGGGGTATGAAGGTCAAGAGAGACACATCCTCTTTAACACACATTTTAAGTTAGTATGATATGTTAATATTATGATATTTATAAACTTATTTCATTAATTTAGGATGAATACCATAAGCGTTTGTGCCAAGAGGCTCAAGTAATTCATAGTCTGATAGAGGTATTGTACATTCACAAACAAGAATGGCATCACCATCTGTTACAGATGAAAGGCCACTAAGGCAGATTAAGAAGGATACCGGTGCTATGCCTATTGACCGTGTTTCGATTTAGATGGAGCGTGATATACTCCAACAGATTCTTAATGCCAAAAATAAAATGCAAGATGAGAGAGAGTCATCACCGTGTCAAAGACACTGCAGTAGTCAAGGCAAGACATCATAGTTATTTTTTGAATAATGATACGAGTACAAAAATCTTTACAAAAACCTCCACAAAATCTGACGTGGATTCCACTTATTCTTTCACCTACCTATTAAACATTGTCTTGTGGTATGGGATCCCGCCAGGGCTCCAATAGCACTACTTTTTGTGAAGATTTTGTGAAGTTACTTTGTACCCATAGCACTACTCTTATTTTTTTATTTTTCTCTAGCCTCTCAATTTAGGTTTAAGTTTAGGTTAAAATTATGATAAGTGGATTAAACTCAGTTAACCATAGGTATTTATATTTTTAATCCCCTCACTTTTATGAACCCTAATTTTACTTTAGTGTATGACCTTAAAATCAAACCCAAATGCTTCAAAACATAACCAATGGATCACTTAATCCATATGTACAATATCCCATATTCTTAACAATATTTAGGCTTCCAAATGACCCCAAAATTCCAACCCTAAATCATAATCCACTAAAGGTGGTATCAAGTTTATATAAATAAAACCATCGCATAAAGCACACATGAGGTTTATTAAAATCACATTCCAGCTAGCTATCACCCAATTATTTTATTTATTCCATGATTAATGTATTTAACACATAATTATATTATACGACACATAAGAATTATTTAAATAATTAACCATGACAAAAGTCAAACATGTCAAAGTTAACAGTTTACTTAGCAACCAATTTAATTACTTAATTTACTTTTTAAATTAACATGTCAAATCCCAATTAAAGTTGTTTATTTAATTATTTTTCTATCTTAATTAATTATTTATAATGAAAGGTTATTATAGTTAGATTTTTTATTTTGAGGAAGATGATGAACATAGAAAGAAAAATATGAGTATTTTTTTCCACAAAATAACAGGGTGTAAGTAAAAATATACGTCGGTGGAGTATGTCGACCAACGAAGGAGGGATTTCTTTATATAAAACCTAAAGACATTGGTCCATTCATTTGTTATTACTGTATATTCCCCCTCTTTGATCTCATTTTCTGATTCTTCCTCTTATCACTTATATTCTACATCTCTTAATTCATCTACCTCCCCCTTTCACTTTGTTTGTCCCCCACTACACCATAGTATATTAGTTAAGGGAGACTGATGTCTGTCAACGTCTAAGGGTTAGGTATAATTTTTCACCTTGGGGGGGGGGGGGTAAGTCTAAATACAACATTGATACAAACGGTTAAGTAAAAAATAAAAAATTACAAAGACTATCTCTAAGGCATTGGATTATTTTTTCTCTATGAAAATACTATAATATAGTTTTGTTCTCCCAAAATCATCATTTACTCCCATGTTTGAAGGGTATGCTGACTTCCCGCAACACCGAAGTTCACGCAAAAAGTCAAATTTTGGGGGAACAATCCATACATATAGGCATCCAAAAAGTTTGGGTAACATTTCACCAGCCACCAAAACTTCTCGCTAGACCTTTTATCTAAAATTGTCACTTTAGGTATCTCTATTGACATTGAATTGCACGATTCATCTTTACCACGTGCGTCCCAACGTGTTATTGATGACTTTGAGTTTTTATATGGTATAAATATTATGTAGGCTTCCCCCATCGCATCCTTGCCGGAGACTTATTTCTTAAAGCGAGAGCTGAACAATGAGGTACAAAATCGTGCAATTTATTTATGTTATATTATATATTGATTGAAGATTATAACCTAGTAAACTTAATTAGTTAGTGAATTAACTTGATCAAGATAATTTAGTAATCTATTTAGTAATTCGATGAATAAATTGGTTAAGGCAACAAATTGATAAATATGTAAATATATAGTTTAATACTTTAATAAATTAGTAAATTTTCCCATTTTAAATTTTAAGTAATCGATGAAGCTAAGTTTCAATTTTCCCATTTTAAATTTTAAGTAATCGATGAAGTTAAGCTTCAATTTTTCCATTTTAAAATTTAAGTAATCGATGAAGTTAAGCTTCATTATGCGATAACATCAGTTTATTCATGGTGGGATGATATGCCATGTTGTGGCATGCGTTGGGAACATATTGTTTAGTGGATTCAAGATAGAATTTTTGGCACCATTATTGGGACGTACACTCAGATGGACCAAAGTCTTATTTTAGAAATCCTTGAAATATTGTGGGACACGACCCATACATTTCATTTCTCATGCGTAAAAGTAGGATTTACACCTCTCGACTTCATGATGTTGACGGTGTTAGAGGTTGTGCGGGTATTGATCATTACATTCGATAATAGGATCGATATATTTGATTATGCCAATCAATGTATCCATGGGATCATGCGTGATCATATCAAATCTAGTGCAATATTTAGGGGATCGTTATTAACGACAACACATTAGATTTCTAGTGTTCCATACCCCTATCAAGAAACATGGATTTCTAACACGTGCGGCTAAAGTAGATCACATACAATTAAAACCTCAATCGATGACTCGTTGCCATATCTTTTGTGTATATGCAGATGGACTACGCCACATGGTGTAGGGGGAATAGGTGAAGGCTCTTGGTACCGTCGATGTATAAAATGACTAATGTCAACGTCGTGTGTGATGATGCTATACACCTAGAACTATGAAACACACATGCGGCGAGCGTTATTATGACTCGGGAGGGGAGGATACACTGCAACCACACCATAGACACATCGATGTTGATGAGGGTCCCTACAGAACACATGTGGTGAGCGTGGATTAGAATAATGTTTACTACCTATTAAACTCGTATCCTTGGGTATTATCTTGGATCTGTACCAACTTATCAAAATTAGCATTTTTAAAAGAATAATTTTCTTTCCTGCGACATTGTAACTATCGTGCTTTTCATTTTCGTGAATTTTTATGAATTTACAATAATAAATGATCAATAATTCTAGGTCGACTCATGATTGCGACACAGTGATGTGTCTCACTTGCAATGGCCTATCTCTGAGGTCCACTACTGTTGCCCAGATACGAGACAATACGAGTGCAGTATGTCAATATGTCGCACCAAATTTATCGAAGTCATGAGTTGTCATAGAAGGAATCATAACTGATGAATGGTGAATATATTGAAAAACAAAATTTTTCATTAGTTTATCAACAACATGCTTATGCCTCACTTAGTGGTCGATGGAAACAATATTCGATGTTCCAAAGGAAGTACTCATTGATATACTCTTGCGATTGTCGATGAAACCTATTCTCTGTTTCAGGTGCATTTCAAAACAATGGCTTGCTCTAATTAACAACCCTAGTTTCACTAACTCTCGTCTCGGTCGTTCTCTCCAAACCAACTCCAATAGCAATTTAATCCTCATATTGCTTAAAATTCATCTTATCGACGTCGACTCGCTAGATTATGCCACAGAACTTAACCACCCATTGAACGTGATTACATTATAACTGAGATATGAGGTTCCTGTAACGAAATTCTCTATTGGTATAACTTGGAGAAAGACATTATTTTGTGGAACCTATCTACCCGCAAGCACAACAACTTACCGTTTCCTTATATTGACTTTCAATACTCAAAGGGTATCCATTATTGCCATAAAATTACTTATCGATTTGATTATTATCACGTTAATGATGACTATAAGGTGGTCATGATAGTACAATTTTTTAGCCTCAATAATGATTTCTTTTGGGTCTAATATTAAGGTTTACTCTCTTAAAAATAATTAATTGAGAAGGATTAAGGATTCCCCTTATTATTTTCTTGGCACGAAAGGTTATGATATGATTGTTTGTGGTGCTTTTCACTGGATTATCAAACAAAAACCTATTTTTGATAAGGTCCACTTAATTAATTTTTTCGGTCTTAGAATTTCATCTAATGCCATAGCCTTATTATTTCGATAAAGACTTTTTATTTAACTTATTACTATTGACATATGGGTGATGAAAAGTTATGGAGAAAAGGAGTCTTAGACTAAGTTGGTTTTAATTGCATAACCTATTGTGTAGACATCCCATTCTGTTACCCCCTAACTCTCCTTAGGTCCCTAGTACCTCCCTTCATCACCACAAACCTAGGTCATGTCCCGAGTACTGATCTAGAAGCCATCGGGCACTCTCCGGCTCAGTTTGACCAAAAAGTCAAACTCTTCATCTCGATCTAGACTGAATGAATCTTCGAAGGGCACTGAATACCCTTTCCAACGGTCTGTCCCATGCGCGATTCCGACTTGCCATGCGGACGAACGATCCGTTTGCGTCCGAAACCTGACCTAGAGGCTCCCGAGCTCTGTTTGACCTAAGTCAACTCTTCAGCTTGACCGAGGCTAAAAGAATCTTCGAAGGGCACTGAATACCCTTTCCAACGGTCAATCCCGTGCGCGATTCTGACTTACCATGCGGACGAACAACCCGTTTGACTCCAAGAGGTCAACGAATGCTTCTAGGGCCCTATTGACCAAAGTCAACTCCCTAAACCGGGTCAAACTCTTTGGAATGTAGAATTACATCTCCTAACCTTTCCAACGGTCCACCCCGTGTGCGATTCGGACTTACCATGCGGACGAACGATCCGTTTGCGTCCGAACGATTCCCCGTCCAATGGACAGACAAATGCTTTCGAGCCATATTTGACCCAAAGTCAACTCCCTAACCCGAGAGAGGTCTAAAGGACTTTCAAAGGTATCTGAATTAACTTTCCAACGACATACCCCGTGCATGATTCTGACCAACGGTTTTCCCTCGGCAACCGATTTTCCAAAAAGGCCTGAAACACACTGCCAAATGGCAGGTTCCAGACCCTGCCTATCGACAGGTGCCGATAGGAAGGACCAGGTCTATGCCGATCGGCAGTGACTTGAGCCTATTAAAGGAGGCCTTCACCTCATTTGCAAGAAGAGCCCAGATCTGATAAAATTCACTCTCAACGAATCCCAGAAACCTCTCTCGAAGGCAGCGTGATTTCAACTTCCAAATCCCTTTTTTACTTCCACTTTTCATCATCCTTTTCATCAAACTTGGTGAATTAGACTCCATCATCATCCAAATGCAAGGGCTGCTCCCCAACACTCAAGATCAAGCTCAAGATCTTCAAGAAGGTCCAACTTTCTCTTAAATTCTCTTAAATTCTCAATAACATGTTTTTATTACTTAGCACTTTTATTATCTCATCTCACGCCTCCTAATATACTTTTTATTTAGTATTATTGCACATCTCTTATTTTCATATAAATAAAAAACCCAAAAAACAAGAAAAAGAGGGTTTGCTCATAAATTCCAAATAGGGATTCTCATACTTTTCTCACATTTTTCTCATAACTAAAACACATTTTCTACACACACACACACACAGACAAATAAGAGATCCCCCATTTGAATTTATGGGATAAACCCCACCCCTCGTTTGGTATGCGAACTACATGAACTTTGATGCCTTTATAGGCTACTTAGGCGTTTCGGGGTAAAATCCTAGACTCGAGTCCTCTTTTCACTTTTTCTCTTATTTTCCTATTTTCTCCAAATCTAATTTTCTTATATTATGTATACTTGCCCTTAGTGACGTATTGCTCCATATGCGTTGTCGTTCTATTATAACGATCAACGTAGGGGTAATCGTGTAAATCTTATTTTTTTAATATTATTCTTATATCTTCTTACGGATGACTCGCTTTATCTTTTCCATGATACAAGTCGAGGATTCCTACCTCCATTATATACATACACATGCACACATATCACGGGGGGAAATATAAAGGAAAATAGCAAATATCCATGAGAGACCGAAAGGGCGGAATGGGTGTCTAACACCTTCTCATTTTGTAACTAAGCCTCCGAACCCTTCTCGAATTATTTTGGTTTCGCATGCACCAATATGTCTTTGGATGCCATCCTTCGAGATGGCTTCCCCTTTTTCTTTTGTCTGTTTTGAGTAAAATAGACTGGTGACTCTGAATCTCTCTATATTTTTACACCTCATTTCAAATGACGCCGACCGAAGCGCTCCCGAGAGGGATGCGCAGGACCCGAAGGATCCTCTCCCTTCGTGCGCCTGCCCCAGCGCGGCGAGAATCGTGGATGGCCACAGTGGCGACTCTGCTGGGGACATGTTTGTGGGTTTGACTCTATTTGCATGGATGTTATATCTGTTTATGTTTCCCCCCATATCTGCATGTTCCCCTTTTCCATGAGTATCCTATGCTTATGCTTATGTTCACACACTTGTAGAAATTTCTCCATGTACACTTCGCACCACGTGCACCTAGGATCACATATATTCACTTGTTTCACGCATCAGCCATCCATACTTGGTGTACCTTTGGTACTTGTACTTTGCTCCCTGTTTGGAACAATCAAGAAAGGCATTCTCATCATAAGATACTAATAAGAGAATCATGTATGATTCACACGACATCACCAAAGAGCATTGTTGTTGACCAAATTTTACCCAGTAACTCGAGGGTCACTTCGTGATGGGCGCTGGTCCGACAGGTCGCAGTTAGCCTAAGCGATATGACTCTCGCCTTCCATTGGCCAAGTACCTTAGACGTATATCAAACGGTTCCCCCGTATCATACCTCTTGACCGAAGTCATGACGGGAGGTATATCGTAGGGAATTCATTCACGTACACCGAGTATATCAAATTTTCTCTCACATGTACCGTCCCCACAAGGTATATGGTGAGGCAATTCACATACACTCAGGTGTATCAAATGGCTTGTCCACACGTACTGATTTCTCGCAAGAGCAAGACGTATATCGTGGAAGTCACGCCAAAGGGGGGAACCCATGCCGATTCACCCAACCAACTGCATACCCGTATATAGGTGTCAAACCTAGGACACGCACTTTAGATTGCCGGTTTTAACCCGAAACTTTGTCGAAATTTCGGGTCGGCCTGCCGCCCAATTTTCGCGCAATTTTAAAACAAGACTCTGTCTGTGAGCCTGGTTACAAGTCCAAACCGTAGCTTTGCATATATTAAAAACCCCACTTTTCCAGGCTCGGGTCCCGTCCGGCATTGCATTTAGGAGAATTAAATACAAGTGAGAACATAATAATCATGCTGAGTTCCGTATCCAAAAACAGTTTTCCCTTCTTTATCAAAAATTTAAAAACATTTATCCCTTCTTTATTAAAACTCCAAAAACATTTCTCCCTTCTTTATCAAAAATCCAAAAACATTTCTCCCTTCTTTATCAAATATCCAAAAATAGTTTCTCCTTTTTTTTCTCTCAAAAATAAATCTCATCCTACACCTTCTCAGGTCGATTGCAAGCCCTTGGTCTGGCTCCCTATTGGCTTCGGTCTTCAGTTAAATCCCCCCGAAGTTTCGTCCGTTCCTCTACTACTTCTTTTGAGTCCGAAATCCATTCACTTTTCATGGATAATACATATCAAGTACCAGTTATACAGCCGGATCTGACGACAGTCCTGGCTCAGCTCGTGTCCAAGATTGACAACCTCCAAACTGAGGTTCGAGAGATGCAACGAAACCAGGTTCTTATTCCTCAAGAGCCCGAGGCCCTATTCCCTCGTGCTATGGGTCCACCCGAGCCTATCTGGGTTCCCGAAGAATATCAGCACGCTCCACGTGCCCCTCCTGTCAATGGGTCGCCGCCTGCCCAGCTACCAATGCCAAACATTGCCCAGCCTATGGCTAACCTGCCTTTGGTCGTTGATCCAAAGGAGGAGGAGTTGAATAAAGTCAAAGAGGATCTCAAGATGCTCACCAAGAAGTTTGACCAAGTCAGGATCTCTGAGAATTACATGGACTACACCCACATGTCTCCTTATCCTAAATCGAGGTTTCCCGAGAAGTTTAAGATGCCAAATATCGAGAAGTTCGGAGGGAGTGGACCCCCCATTGTTCATCTTCACAGTTATCATCGTTCCATGACTCTACTAGGGGCTTCTGAAGAAGTGATGGCCCAATTATTTAAGCAAACTTTAAAGGATAGTGCCCTCCGATGGTTTTTATCTCTTGAGGAATCCAGAATCCGTAGCTGGGAGGATGTAGCTCGAGAATTCATGTCGCAATATAAATACAATGAAGAGCTTGAGGTCACCCGTCGTGATTTAGAGCTGCTCAAACAGAATCTAGGAGAATTAGTCAGTAACTTCATAACTCGATGGAGGGAGCAAGCAGCTACCTTGACTAATCAGCCATCCGAGGAAGAACAGGTCAACATAGTGAAGAAGAACTTCTTGCCCCATGTCCGAGCGACGATGGGAGGATAATACTATCCCCACTTTCGAGCTCTCAGAGAGGCTAGAGTAGAAATCTAGGAAAGCCTCGTTAAAATAGAAGTTGAACCGAAGAAGGTGTCTAGACAATTCACCCCTAGAAAGTATGACAAACATGTCAGTGCTACAGTCTCAACCATCAACAACATCTCTCAACCAACCACATCATGGGCACCAGAAAGCTGCCCTGCCCCCATCCGAAGGGAATACACTGAGATCCATGCTCCCCTCTCCAAAGTTGACCAAGCCTTGTTAGGCCGAAAACTCATCAAACCCTTGGATCCCCGTCCATTTCCAAATCCACTCCCAAGAAACTTCAAGGCCGATGCTCATTGTGCCTTTCACCAAACTGTCGGCCATACCACGGACCAATGCTTTCACCTTCGAAACATAATCCAAGATCTCATCGATCGGGGTACCATCGCCTTGCCCACCAATCCTAAGCCAAACACTACTCACAATCCACTTCCAAATCATACCAATGCCATCTTCTTAGAAGAAAGCCCAGATTTTGATCCCTTAACTCAAATCACACCCATATACTCTCCTAAACCTCTTCAAATCTGCCCATATTTCCTTCTACACCCTACTAGCCTCACTGATCAGGCACTGTCACTCCTTACCAGAGTATGCATCGATGTCCGTACCCAGTCTGAAAATAAAGGTATGGAATTATCAGAGGTGTTGAACCAACTCCTAGAGTTCGGGATGAAATTTCCCTCACAGATGGTCATCGATTGCCAGAGGTTTAGCACACTATTCTTGAAAGCACGAAAGTGGGCCCGAAATTCAGACAGGTGGGTGGTACCGATCGACGAAGTCAGTCTAGAGGATATTGTCCAGATTATGGCAGAATTATTCGAGCAAACCAACAGCATTTGCAGTATCACCGGGTTACTTGACACTTTGAAGCTATAAGGGCGTTGAGTCCCTTCAATCACACTTATCCCCACAGAATTGGAGGATCTGTATGAAAAAGCAGTTGAAGTTGTGGAATGCATTGACTTTACATGGAAAGACAGAATTGTTGCCACCGGATGGGGGGAAGAATTCAAAGATTCGAGCAAAGAACAAGCTTCAGAAAGAACTTTCCCAATAACCGACATATGTGGGATGATATCATTTGAAGAGCTCTTCGAAGAAATAAACAGGGTGGCAGAATAACTTGAGATTGGTGAGGAAACGGGATTCATGTTCTTTCCTTCTTCAGTAAATCACATGACCAGATCAGGGAGACATTACCAGGTTCCAAGCTCACTACCAGCAAATGACAAGGGGAAGGGCGTTAAAAACCTTCCTATACCAGAAATGACCATTGAGGAGAGTAAGATCCTCGAGCAACTGAAGAAAACTCAAGATAACATCACTCTATGGGTACTTTTCATATCTTCCCAGCTATATAGAAATGATTTAATCAAATTGCTCATTGGACCCACAGTTCCTCCCTCTGCCTCACCAGAAGAAGCGGTAAATCTGGTCGGATCCTTGACCTCTACCCGAATGTTATCATTTTCTGAAGAAAAAATCCCCAGAATTGGGACAAATCACAATCATGCACTCAACATCTCCGTCGAAGTTATGGGGAAGGCTGTGACACTCTCCCTTGTCGATAACGGATCCGCCTTGAATGTTTGCCCTCTAAGAACCTTCAAGTGTTTAGGCCTGAAAGAAAGCGACCTCGCTCCAATCTCCGCCGCTGTACGTGCCTATGATAATACCCGTCATGAGGTGATAGGATCCATAAAACTTCTAATAGGGGTTGGCCCTATAAACCCTGTCGTTGAATTCCAAGTCATAGACATCCCAGCTTGTTTCAACCTGTTGCTCGGACGACCCTGGCTCCATATTATTAAGGGTGTGTCTTCCTCACTCCATCAGAAATTGAAGTTCTTCGCCGACGGGTGAGTCATCACCATTTTGGGCGACAACAAAATGTCGAGGGTACAAGCACTAGCAGTCCAATTCTTGAGATACAGCACGGGTCAAATAATATGCTCCTATCAGGATTCTGAGTTGAGCCACTCCTACTTCCGGCAGGGGACGGTTTCAAAGAAAGGGTTTGTCCCGAATATGACCCTCGTGGCAATGTCAATGTGATTCAGATGTTCAGAAACATGCACTTTATGCCCGGACTGGGACTAGGGCAAAGGCAACAAGGGATACTCGAGCCCATCTAACTGAAGAAAGCTTTCCCTCCTTGTGGCTTGGGGTATCAACCATCAGAACGAGAGCTCAAAATGATCCACCAGTCTCGACCAAAGAGAAGATTAGACTACATCCCGACTATCTCATGAGACTCCTTGAATGGGCGATTCATTAAAGAAGGCGAAGACTTTCCCTTTTGCAATTTTCCAGAACCATGGTATGACCCCACAGACAAGAAGCTGAAGCCGGGAATGGAGATATTTTTCCAAGATAGCTACCCATGGGCCGAAAGTTTCCAACACCGCGTACTACCGCTCATCAAAGATAGCAAAGAGACTGAGGAAAGTGATTTTGAAGATTCCTTCAACTTACAGACACTGGGGGTGACACTCTGCATGGTTCATTCAGGCACTACATCAATGGATCCATCCCGTCTGATTAAAGATGCTGATATACCTCTCCTCAACTGGCATGCTGCGCCAGTTCTACCTCTTGAAATCTCCCCTAACCCCAATGTTTACCTATTTCTTCTTCTGTTGTCTATCCTTGTTCAAATGTAATCGAAACCTCTTTTGATAAGGCTCTCAATGTTGTTTTTCCTATCAATGAAATAAACGAAGATTTTGAGTATCTTGCTCTGCCTTACATTAGCTGCTTGGATTCTAATCGAATTTTGATGATGATGATTTTGCAAATGAATAATTCTTAACTGATCTAAATAAGGTTAATAATAAACAACATAACCGCGTTCAAGTTAACGAAGAAGAGACAGTTGTTATTAATCTCGATTCTAGTAGCCAACTGCGCGAGATTAGGATAGGGGCCACCCTTGACGAGCATGAGAGTGCACAACTAAAAGAATTGCTAAAGGAGTTCGTGGATGTCTTCGCATGGTCCTGTGATGATATGCCCGGCATTGGTCCTGAAATAGCTTAGCACGAGATTCCCCCTCTCCCAAATTACAAGCCGGTTAAACAAAAATTGAGAAAACTCTGCACCGAATGGTCGCTTAAGGTCAAAGAAGAGGTGGTAAAATAGTTGAATGTGGGCTTCATTCGTGTGATCGAATATCCCACGTGGCTGGCCAATATTGTACCTATACCGAAATCAGGGGGGAAGGTTCTAATGTGAGTAGACTACCAAGATTTAAACAAAGCTTCTCCAAAGGATGATTATCCGCTACCCAATATCGATATGATCGTGGATAACACAACCAGTCATGCTCACAAGTCATTTGTCGACGGGTTTGCTGGATACAACCAAATCAAGATGCACCCCGACCACCAAGAAAAAACCGCCTTCATCACCCCATGGGGAACCTTTTGCTACACCGTTATGCCATTTAGTCTCAAGAATGCTGGGGCTACCTACCAAAGGGCTACCACAACCATCCTACACGGTCTGATTCATAAAGAAGTCGAGGTTTATGTGGGCGATATGATTATCAAGTCCAAAACTAGGGAAGGTCATGTTTCCGCTCTCCGGAAGTTTTTTGAACGACTGCGACGGTATCAGATGCGACTTAATCCACAGAAGTGTGTCTTCGGTGTTACAAAGGGAAAACTCTTGGGATTCATGATCAGCAAAAGGGGATAGAAGCAGATCCTACAAAGATGAAGGCCATACTTGAGATGCCACCACCCCGAACAGAGAAAGAAGTCTGAGGTTTTCTTGGAAAATTATAATATATCAGTCGGTTCATCAGCCAGCTAACCTCCATCTGTGAACCAATCTTCGAGCTCCTTCGAAAAGATTCAACCAACGTTTAGAATGAGGCCTGTCAAGAAGCTTTTGACCGAATCAAACAATATCTGACCTAACCTCCAGTGCTCATGCCACCATAGCCTGGTCTCCCTTTGCTCTTATACCTAACCATAACCGACACTGCAGCTGGGGGTTTGCTAGCCAAATACCTTGAGGACTCCCGTAAAGAAAGAGCCATATATTATGCCAGTCATAAATTGGCCGGGTACGAGGTCAACTACACTGCTTTGGAGAAGGCGTGTGCCGCACTTGTCTGGGTCACCCAAAAGTTGCGACACTACATCTTCGCCTTCCCCATCAAACTAGTATCCCGAATAGACCCCATCAAATACCTGCTTGAGAAACCCGCCTTATCCAGTCGAATGGCTCGATGGTTGATGCTCCTAACCGAGTTCGATATCGTGTACGTCACATAGAAAGCTGTTAAAGAAAGAGCCATCTCTGACTACCTCGCCGATTACCCTGTAGAAGAAGCAGATGTCCAGATCTCTGAATTCCCAGATGAGAATATCCTCTGCACCACTCAAGACCGCCTTCAATGGAAAATGTTCTTTGACGGCACTGCCAACAAAAAGGGATATGGCATTGGGATACTTCTGATCGCCCCAGATGACTCCCATACTCCTATCGCCATTAAATTGAATTTCTCTTGCACCAACAACATGACGGAACACGAGGCATCACAGTGGGCCTCAAAGTTTCTCTCAAAAAAGGTATTTAACACCTTGATGTCTACGGGGATTCTGCCCTTATCATCGGTCAAGTGCTCAGAAAGTGGAAAGCCAAGGACGAAAAGCTCCAACCCTTCCGTGCCCACTTAGAAGAGTTAGCCTCCCAGTTCCGAGATGTAACCTTCCATTACCTACCCCAAGTAAAGAATAACCTAGCCGGTGCTCTCGCTACCTTGGCCTCCATGGTCGACATGCCCGAAGGAATAACAATGACCTCCTTCCTAGTTCAAAAACAAGACAAACTGACCCATTGCTACCATATTGAGATTGTCTCCACTGAAGATCCCGAACTAGCCGATTGTTGGTACTATGATATCTGGTGCCTCCTCAAACATGGTAGGTATCCCAAGGGGTCCAACAAGAGAGACCAAACAACCCTCCGAAGACTGGTCGCCTAGTACATCATCTGTCATAAAGCTCTACTCAAGAGGAACTTCGATGGAACTCATCTACACTGCATCGCAGGGGTTGAGATTGAGAAGATAATGCAGAAACTCCAGAGCGGGGGATGCGGACCCCATATGAATGGTCACATGCTTGCCAAGAAGATCATTCGACAGGGCTACTACTGGACCACCATGACCCAAGACTGCACCGCCTATGTCCGGAGATGCCTCAAATGCCAATAATTCTCCAATCTTCAACACCTACCTCGACAAGAATTATAAAACATGGCCTCTCCACCTGGGGTATCGACATCATAGGGAAGGTTACACCAAAGGCTTCAAACGGACATGAGTTCATCCTGGTCGCCATTGATTACTTCACTAAATGGGTCAAAGCTGAGTCATACGCAGTGTTGAATGCCAAGAAAGTGGCCAAATTCCTCAAGAAGAATATCATCTGCCGATATGGGGTCCCGCACGAGCTAGTGTCAGATAACGGGTTGTATTTCGAAGCAGAAGTCACAGAAATAGTCAACGAGTACGGGATTCAGAGACATAAATCTTCTCCCTACTGACCTCAGACCAATGGTGCAGTTGAAGCCGCCAACAAGAACCTCAAAGCTATCATCAGCAAGATGACCGAAAGTTGTAGGAATTGGGCCGATCGGATCCCGTACGCCCTCTGGGGCTATCGAACCTCAATCCTAACCTCTATTGGGGATGCCCCTTACTCCCTGGTCTACGGCATGGAAGCAATCCTACCTGTGGAGCTGGAAATACCCTCGCTACGCGTTATGCTCGAAATCAAAGTTAGTGAAGAAGACTGGTGCCAAGGCCGTCTTGATGAGCTATCCCTCCTAGATGAAAGTAGATTAAAAGCTCTTTACCACATATAGGATTACCATCGCCGAATAGCGCGATCATTCAACAAGAGATTCAAGGACCGCGGTGTCCGGGAGGGGGATTTAGCCCTCAAAGAGATAATAGAACCCATTTGGGACCCCAGAGGGAAATTCAAGCCTAATTGGAGCGGCCCCTACATTGTGAAGAAAATCTTATCTGGTGGTGCCGCCATGCTCACTGACCTAGATGGGGAATATATGGCTCGTCCAGTCAACCTGGACCGTCTCAAGAAATTCTACCCCTAGTCCTAAATCTCGGTGCGTTACGACTCTTCTCATCCCCCTTCCAAAAAAAAAATATACCTCATTTCCCTTTACCCAAAACTACGTGGGCCTGATCCTCTGCAAAAACTATTTTCAAACAGATAAAAAACTTTTTCAAAAACCCCAGAGGTATGTAGGCAGCTCATACACCTCACATGAGTGCGTCCCTTTCTTTTTCAAAATACCATTCTTTTCTTACCTCCGAGAACGGCGGTTCATTCTAAAGAATACTTGAACAAAAGGATTATGTATGCCTTAGCGATCGGTGTAGATAATTCAAAATTACAAAATTCATCGAAAGGCACAACTAGATGATCAGAAACTTGCTTATTTCATTAATAAGAAATTACAGTACGGATTACATAAGAAAAGGAACGGATAACTCCATTCCCTCTACTACCATAAAATCCAAATAACCCCCCCCCCCCCTCCACACACACACACACATCTATTACACAAATAAACTCCCTATGAGTCCTACCCATAGCTATCAGAGGAGCCTACACCCTCATCATCTACATCCTGAGGTCCCCAAGTTTCCCCTCCCTGAATAGAGTGCCGTAAACATTCCATGGACCAATAAGCCCGAACTATCTCCGAAAAGACCACAACACCTCCTTCCATGGTGTTAGATAAAACAAACCATCTTTGTCCAGTCTCCACTGCCAACATCTTGCTGACTACTTTCCTCCACAACCACTTCATATAATCTTTGGGGACATGCAAAACTTTCCCGACAGACTGGGAGGGACGGGTCGATGGACGCCGATTTTTCTTCAAATATCTAAGCAACAGACGCAGGCGCTCAGTCAAATCTTCTACCGGAAAGAAATTCGAGGTCCGAGGTGGCACGACCTGTGCCCAGCCAAATTGGCACATAAGCCGCCAAGGGAAATAAAAGGAGGTCTGCCTGAGACCAACCAGCCACACGTATGAATACTCTCCTAGCTCCAGAACAGGCTGCAACTGCCCCCACTAAGGCACTGACCAATACAGACCACGAGCCGCCCCATACTCCACAAGCCAATGCTCCCAGTTCTCAACATACAGACCAACACTGATGAAGTAGCGTGAAAAGAAGTTAGGTACAGCTGACAGGGGATATTCTGGAGGGGTCGCCAAGCGGAATCTTTCAGACAACCACATGAACAGCATAACGGGGCTACCCCTCAAAAAGTCAAAACGACCTTCTCTCCAGGCATCCAGGCCATTCAGGGTCTCCGCCAGTATCACCGTCGTAGGATTGCGACGATATGACATCTATAAAGTAATGGCTGTAAGTTATGGGTACACCTGCAGTTCTCCAGTCACCAACAACAATTTTGAAAAAAGACCCAGAACAACGGCTCCAGCGAAGCCAGCATCACCTACTTCCCGCAAATGCACGGACTGCAGCACCGCTGGGAGGGAGATCATTCCTCCATCAACCAATGGTCTGGCCGCCGAAGGCGAAATATGAAGAAGCTCGGCCAACAAATCCCTGGGAGATAGGGAAAATTGGGGTAAAGCCGCAGCAACACTAGGATTTACACCCAGCATGGCAGAAAATTCCTCATAGGTAGGGCAAACTTCATCCAACCCAAAGCGGAATACGTGGTCTTTGGGGTACCAGAATTATACCGCCGCCATCAGCACGTTCCGCTCAAGAGGCCGATTGCGCCACAGGGAGACTCGACGCATGTTGAAGGCATCATAGTCGACATTATAAGAGCACATTGCTTCCAAGGCTTCGAAGTAGTTAGCAAACTCAATGCTACCAGGGAGAGCCATCTTGCAAGACTAAGAAATAATGGGCAAATAGGTGAAAATGCAAAGGTGTGATGAAAACGCTCCACACTTACCCCTTTTTATACTTGAGAACCTCATAGGAGACATAATCGATGCAGAAATCGAAGGGAATCCTACCCCACAAGGTACCAAAGGCTGAAGAGGGTACCATTCAAAGCTTTAAATTGATGGGACTGAACTGAACTGTCGATAGGCAGTTCAGGGTGCTTGCTGATCGGCAACCCCCCCATTTTAGAAATTTCCTCTTTTCCTCTTCTGTCAAATTAGAAAACTTAATAAAAATAAATTCATATTCTCAACAGAATTTCAAAATCCCTTTAATTTCCCCTTTTTAATCAAAAACTTTCCTTCAAATTTTTTTTTACGGTCTCAGAAGCAAAGTAAAAAGCGCATGTGCATGCATTCATTCATCATTAATAAAAGCAAATAAAAAAAACTACATTGCATTGCATATATCTGTTATCTGTGTTACATCATTTTTGCAGAAAATAAAAAGAAAAAGCAAAAATAACGGGAGTCATCCCGAACCCACATTCTCTCTCAATCTCTCAAGAGCTTCCACCCCCGCGACGTGCTCTCTTCCCCCTACGGCGAGATGACGCACCACCACTACCCGAGCCAGAGTCCTCTCCGGACGAATCAGACGGCACCAAGCAAGAAGGAACAGGAACCGCATCCCGAATATGGGTTGTCGTCGAAGATATCCAGTCTCTGATGTCCCTTAGTCAAGTGGTCGGCACCCGAACTTACTGCGAGAAAAAGCGAAATCAATATCAAAATAGAGATTACCAAAATAGAAAAGAAAGAAAGAGGAGAACAGAAAGATATACCGCAGGTCAGAGGACCTACTCTGTCAAACCCCAACTCCTCCGGATCCATCGTATGAGGACGGTGCAGCATAGGCACCATCCCTCTATCAGCCCACCGAATGTTGTACGAAGGGGTATGCAACCGCACAAAAGTAACCTCTTAAGTCACCGTCGCCGCAAACGCTGTCGGACCACCGCCACTGTGGGAAGATCCCACCACTCGACTCAAACCCGTAGAAGGGAAAGGCAGGGCATCATATATGCTGGGTGCCATCAACCAGCTCATCACAAAGTTCATATAGTCATACGGCGTAGCCGTATCAGTATATAATAAGTAGGACTCGCCGATCATCGCCGCGATCCTCTTATCCTCCGATAGCAGTCGCTCCCGCCTCATAAACGTAGGAGCCTGCGCAGGTGGCACCACCACCTCCTCCTAGGTAATCTGATGAACCACCAGCTCCCCATGGTACCAAGAATGGCCGAACTCATGCGCCAGTAAAATGTCTCATTCGCGCGTTCACCCCGGTCGCCCCCGCATCCTGAATTGTTGTCCCCCAAGGATAAAAGGTCACCTAAAAATCTCCAAGCAGGCATAAATCAATACAAGATCAGAAGGTGCAAAAACCAAGACTGAAATGGAAAGAGCCTTACCCTACCACTGGTTAGGTCATTCAAGACCTGGTGCACCGCCTCCAGAGAGAGAGAGATCCCTTCGACTGCCGATTGGCCTTACGCCATCGATACAATCGACAGAAGTCCCCAACAGTGTCATCCTTCAAAGCGATCAGTGGGGTATTGCACCCAATCACCTCGTAGAACCACGTCTGAATTCACAAACAAAAAGAGACGCATAAGGAAAATGCAAATGCATGAAAGGAAAATGTGAATGCATAAAAGGAAAATGCAAATGCATAAAAGGAAAATACGAATGCATGAAAGGAAAATACGAATACATAAAAAGAAATGCACAAACTGAAGAATACCTCAAGAAGGTACGTGGTCCCAGTAAAGATCTGCCGGCAGCACCGGCTAAATGCATCCATAGAAGAGTAAAGGGTCGCCAAAGTCAGACTCCCCCAATCATAGAAAGGGATGTTTAAAAACATCCTCAGGTACGGTAAAAACCATAAATGGAGGACGTCGTCGCTCGACGCAACCATGAAACCTCCCAATACCAGCAGAATGAATAACTGGGCCATCTGCCTCACTTGTATCCCGTCCTCCACATCAATCGCCCTGCTCAGCAGAACATCCTTCAGTAGGGATAGCCGGATAGAATCCCCAGAAACTATCCTCCCTAAATCACCAAGTGCCGCACGCACTGCCTCCGGTCTCACCCGTAAAGATCTATCCACCTCTATCTTCTCTCCATCACAATCCAACCCCAGAAGCTGTTGCACGTCTATGGGAGTCACAGTCATCTCTCCGAAGCTGAAATGGAAGGTGTGGGTAGTATCCCACCACCTCTCTCCCAAAGCGCACAGGACCGCTGTCGAACGAGGCGTCTCATCCAGCACCGATGCCAACTGCCCAAAACCCGCTGATGATACCATCCAACACACCATAGGTGGGAGATTCTCCCAAACATCCCTGAACCCCGTCGTCCCTCAGGCGCGCATGTTCTTCAAAGAAATATCAGAGTGGCAAAAAGGAAAAGTCTCATCAAAAGTCAAGAAAGAAAGAAAAATCAACAAAAAGAGAAGAATACCAAAGGTCAGGTTACTTACATAACCATCGGGAACCACTTTCGAAGAGCGATGGCGCGATGACTCCCGCAGCAAGGTCCGCTCATCCGCAACAGGCTCAAACGCATCAAAGGAGTTCTCACTCCCAAAAGCAAAAGGCGCCCTAGCCCTCCACTCCACATTCGCCCAGTCATCATCAGTCAACCACTCCCGGTGGACTGCAGTGCTCACAAAAGCGGCCATTTCTTGAAGATCGAAATGTTAGAACGATCTGCAGAAGAATCGCAGAGAGAGAGAAGGCAAAGAAATTGTGAAAAAATGAAGTGATTCGCCCCCTTTATATAGGATGTCAAGCGCCATGCCGACCGGCACCTCCCCCCACCATACCGATCGGCACTGACCCCTTACCTTCCCGAGGTAGCCCAAAAGTCTGTGCCACTGCCGAATGGCACCCCTCATACCATGCCGACCGGCACCCCCCTTAAATTTCGTACAGAAATTCCCAGAAAATACCAGAAAGCCTCAAAAAATTCTCGGAAAATTCCTAAAAATCCCAGGAAGGATTTAGAGCCTTTTCACCAAGAAAACTTCGCATTCCCTCGAGAGGAACCCCTCTTTCCCGGAGAAATCCTCAAAAACCTAGTGAAATCTCCTCCCGAAAAAGCACTAGAGGATCTCTAAGGATCACCTGATCACTTCCCCAGCGGAGTTTTTACAGCACCAAAATAGGTTGTCCCCCTCCCCCCCCCCCCCCCCCGCGAGGTCTCCTAAAGAAATAAAAAGCTTTCCCAGCTATCAGCTCCCCAGCTCAAATCAAAATCACAAAGCACTTTCTCCAGCAAAATAAAAATCCAATCTTCATCCACTCTTAGGTCAGAATTGACCTCGGTCTTGGATCATCACCTGATTTAGGTCATAATTGACCTCGGTCCTCGGTCGTCACCACTCTTAGGTCAGAATTGACCCCGATCCTCGGTCGTCACCACTCTTAGGTCAGAATTGACCGCGGTCTTGGATCGTCACCTGAGTTGGGTCAGAATTGACCCCGGTCCTCGGTCTTCACCACTCTTAGGTCATAATTGACCTCGGTCTTGGATCGTTACTTGAGTTGGGTCAGAATTGACCTGGATCTTGGATCGTCACCTGAGTTGGGTCAGAATTGACCCCGATTCTCGGTCGTCACCACTCTTAGGTCAGAATTGACCTCGGTCTTGGATCGTCACCTGAGTTGGGTCAGAATTGACCCCGGTCCTCGGTCGTCACCACTCTTAGGTCAGAATTGACCTCGATCTTGGATTGTCACCTGAGTTGGGTCAGAATTGACCCTGGTCCTCGTTCATCACCACTCTTAGGTCAGAATTGACCTCGGACTTGGATCGTCACCTGAGTTGGGTCAGAATTGATCCCGGTCCTCGGTCGTCACCACTCTTAGGTCAGAATTGATCTCGGTCTTGGATCGTCACCTGAGTTGGGTCAGAATTAACCTCGGTTCTCGGTCGTCACCACTCTTAGGTCATAATTGATCTCTGTCTTGGATCGTCACCTGAGTTGGGTCTGAATTAACTCCGGTCCTCGGTCGTCACCACTCTTAGGTCAAAATTAACCTCGATTATTAGATCTTCACCCTAAGCCCGCGTATTCGGCTTTGACTCGCAGAATTATTCATCCCCCGACACCACTTCAGGTCCTCAGAATCGACCTAAATCATCATTCCATCCCTGGCACACTCCTTAGGTCCTCAGAATCGACCTCGACCCTCTGAATCGATCGTACTCCCTCAAAAGCATCATATGGTATCTATTCAACGGTCATCATTTGTTCCAAACTCACCCATCGAGGGGCTCTGTAGACACCCCATTCTGTTACCCCCTAACTCTCCTTTGGTCCCTAGTACCTCCCTTCATCACCACAAACCTAGGTCATGTCCCGAGTACTGACCTAGAAGCCATCGGGCACTCCCCAGCTCAGTTTGACTAAAAAGTCAAACTCTTCATCTCGACTGAGACTGAATGAATCTTCGAAGGGCACTGAATACCCTTTCCAACGGTCTATCCCGTGCGCGATTCCGACTTGCCATGCGGACGAACGATCCGTTTGCGTCCGAAACCTGACCTAGAGGCCACCGGGTGCTCCTGGGCTCTGTTTGACCTAAGTCAACTCTTCATCTTGACCGAAGTTGAATGAATATTCAAAGGGCACTGAGTACCCTTTCCAACGGTCCATCCCGTGCGCGATTCTGACATACCATGCGGACGAACAACCCGTTTGACTCTAAGAGGTCACCGAATGCTTTTAGAGCCTGGTTGACCAAAGTCAACTCCCCAAACCGGGTCAAAGTCCTTGGAATGTCAAATTACATATCCTAACCTTTCCAACTGTCTTTCTCGTGCGTGATTCAGACTTACCATGCGGACGAACGATTCGTTTGCGTCCGAACGATTCCCCGTATAATGGACCGACAAACGCTTCCGAGCCATATTTGACCCAAATTCAACTCCCGAACCCAGAAGCGGTCCAAAGTACTTTCAAAGGTCTCTGAATTACCTTTCCAACAGTATTCCCCGTGCATGATTTTGACTAACGGTTTGCCCTGGGCAATCGATTTTCCGAAAAGGCCCGAAACACACTACCAAATGGTAGGTTCCAGACCCTGCCTATCGGCAGGTGCCGATAGGCAGGACCATGTCTATGTCGATCGGCAGTGAACTGAGCCTATAAAAGGAGGCCTTCACCTCATTTGCAAGAAGAGCCCATATCTGATAAAATTCACTCTCAACGAATCCCAGAAACCTCTCTCGAAGGCAACGTGATTTCAACTTCCAAATCCATTTTTTACTTCCACTTTTCATCATCCTTTTCATCAAACTTGGTGAATTATCCACTCTCCAGCATCATCCAAGTGCAAGGGCTGCTCCCCAACACTCAAGATCAAGCTCAATATCTTCAAGAAGGTCCAACTTTCTTAACTTTCTTTTAAATTCTCTTAAATTCTCAATAACTTGTTTTTATTACTTAGCACTTTTATTATCTCATCTCACACATCCTAATATACTTTTTATTTAGTATCATTGCACATCTCTTATTTTCATTTAAATAAAAAACCCAAAAAACAAGAAAAAGAGGGTTTGCTCATAAATTCCAAATAGGGATTCTCATACTTTTCTCACACTTTTCTCATAACTAAAACACTTTTTCTACACACACACACACAAGTAAAAGATCCCCCATTTGGATTTATGGGATAAACCCCACCCCTCGTTTGGTATGCGAACTACGTGAACTTTGATGCCTTTATAGGCTACGTAGGCGTTTCGGGGTAAAATCCGAGACTCGAGTCCTCTTTTCACTTTTTCTCTTATTTTCCTATTTTCTCCAAATCTAATCTTCTTATATTATGTATACTTGCCCTTAGTGGTGTATTGCTCATTATGCGTTGTCGTTCCATTATAACGATCAACGTAGGGGTAATCGCGTAAATCTTATTTTTCTAATATTATTCTTATATCTTCCTACGGATGACTCGCTTTATCTTTTCCATGATACAAGTCGAGGATTCCTACCTCCATTATATACATACACATGCACACATATCACGGGGGGAAATATAAAGGAAAATAGCAAATATCCATGAGATACCGAAAGGGCGGAATGGGTGCCTAACACCTTCCCATTTCGTAACTAAGCCTCCGAACCCTTCTCGAATCATTTTGGTTTCGCATGCACCAGTATGTGTTTGGATGCCATCCTTCGGGATGACTTCTCGTTTTTCTTTTATCTGTTTTGAGTAAAATAGACTGGTGACTCTGAATCTCTCTACATTTTTACACCTCATCTCAAACGACGTCGGTTGAAGCGCTCCCGAGAGGGATGCGCGGGACCCGAAGGATCCTCTCCCTTCGCGTTCCCGCCCCAGCGCGGCAAGGATCGGGGATGGCCACATAATGATATTGTGTCTTTTGAGGTTTTAAGGGTTGTAGAATATTCAAAGAGTGACAAAACAAAAAAATGCTTATTTGGTATAATATTATAAGGAAAAAACTTCAGAAGGTGGAGGTTCAGGGACTGCCAAATTATTTTACTGCCAATGTTTGCTTTGGAGGACTTGTCTTGATCAGTGGCGGTGATAATAGAAGTGGTGGGAAGAAGCACATGGCATAAGACAAAGGGAAGAAGAAAAATCGCACAAGGAGGTAAATAAATTAAGCTATTGTTCAATATAATATCTTTATGTTTCTTAACCAATCTTATTTCTCATTTGTTCTTTTGGTCTGTTTTAAGCCTATTATTTTCATAGGGTACTCGTTTATTTTTTGTAAGGCATATAATGGCTATACAAGAGTTCTTAAGTTATGGCAGTACATATTGTAAGAGTTAACAATTGCACTAAATCTTATATTCCTCGATGTCACTAAATTTCTCATATATTTTGACTTTTTTCTTAGAGTTGATTTCTTATCAAAGTGATTTAAGAAATTAGAGGATAATTGAGTACAAAGAAGTAAAGAGTGTGGTGTTATGGACTCTGAGTGGTGATGCGCTCATGAGGGTTGGGGGGGGGGGGATTTGGTTTCGGTGGATGCGGAATCACTTTCCTCCCATTCCACTGCTCCCCTCGAGGTTGGGTTATCAGTTCGATGGTTCAATAATTTGCCTCTCGAAGATGTTTGACACCATATCTAGTTTTTGTCTCACGCCCATGCTTTAGTCCTGAGTCTAGATGTATTATGTGGGAAGGGTTTTCAGTAGTTTTAGAGTCGCCAGCTTATTTTATATAAAAATAAAAAAAGTTCGAGTTGGCCCTTATGGGCTAATCCTAGGACAGGTTTAAGCTACGATTGATCCAAAGATTCATTTTGTGGGGGCTGGGAACTGATTTATGAGTGAGGAAGGTATTAGGCACCCCACTTCTTATTTATGCTTCCTTAATTATGTGCTCATTATCGTTCTTAGCTTTATGTGATTACTTTCTAGTTTATTTTAGAACACGATTAGAGACCTTAGTTTGAAAATCTTATAAATGTAGATAAGTTCTTAGGTATAAAATGGTATTAGTTAGAGGCATAAGAATGTCATTTAACTGGTGCTCATATGCAAGAGTGATTATGTGTGTCTCTGTATTTAGGATAGCAGGTGCCTGTTTGGTATGTACGTAAATGTGCGAGAAAGATCGACTTGTATATTGATGGTAGTCAACGTATGTAAGGTTGTGAGAAAGCTTGGCTTGTATAACAGGTTACCATAAATATATAGAAGGGTGAGAGAATGCGCGAATTTGAGATAGTTTGGTATCTCATTCTAGGTTTTATGGGAGAGAAAAAGGTAAGAGATGAGTGCTTCTCTGTTATGACAACATATAGAGAGAGATATTGTTGAGGCTTGTGCTCATGAGAAGGACTCAATATCGTACCAATGTACTCATGTTTCCACAAGATCAGAGCTTACATAGTTTGGTTGTAAGTTAGCATATTTAAACGCTTTATGGTGTGCGCGAGAGGTTGCAACTTTGAGATATTATGATATCGTATTTAAATTAGAAGGGATAATGGATAAGATATGGGATATGGATGCATCCACGAGGGGTAAATATATCATGAAACATATTATCAAGGCTTGTTCTCATGAGATGGAATCGATGTTGCATTTATATACTCGTTTGACCGTGAGATCAAAGCCTATGTAGTTTGTTTGTATGCGTATCCAAACTTGATGTTTGTGCAGTGTATGACTTGTCTTGGATAGGGGAAGAAACTATATGTGGGACAAAGGGTAGCTTCAATAGATGTTCATAATCGGAGTCAACTAGAAGTGGTCGAGAAGTACATTCATCACCGTCAGGTGGTGATTGACTCGAAGGTATTGTTGAACCTTCAAACCAGTTTGGAGGTGTGGAATGAGAATTATGTAAAATATATAATGTTTTATGGTTAGGACTCCGAGTAAAGCACCACACCTTAGGGTTGTAGTGGACCAGAAGCCATCGATAGAGATCTAAGTATCCCTTATCTATATAGATAAAATCCTGGAGGTGTCGTGGTCTTTAGGTTAGTTTGAGGTGATGGAGAAAGGGGGTTTGGACTAGAGATGGAGGCATCCCTAAGATATAATATACCAGAAGACGTATTATGGGTATTGGGATTCATGATTTTGGTTAAGTATAGCACCTATATACCCAATGAGACTTGGGATCAAGGCTAACGTAGTTCCAACAAATGAGAAATATTTACTAGTTTAGGCAACGAGATATCGGGTATATAATATATAACACTACGGTATTTATGGATCCTAGTCCTTAATATAACATTTTCGTTTTGTTTGATTGATATATTTATATTTTAAAAATACGTTAATCAAAGTCTGATGGTTGAAAAGTGTGTAAGAAAACAGATATTCGGGGGTGTCGTCGTTAAGATGGGCTTTTTATTCGCTCAGAGTAGCGGTGATAGTAGTCCGATTGTAAACTTTGGATTTGCAAAGTTTCGGGCTAACTTGACTGAGTGACACTTTTATGAGAACGGTTTTGAAAAGTATGTTCATGTTTATATTTAGTCATATCATTTGATTAGCATTTATTTAATATATGAGTATGTCATGTCAATAAATAGAAGTACTTGGTTAAGAACCAGACTTTAAAAGATAAACACTGTAAAGTGCATGCCCGGTCCCCTATGAGGAGGTTAGGATATATGATATAAATATATATGGACATTTTACACAACATATATGTGGGGACTAGACCTAAATTTTACTTAGTTTCTTTACTCTTGTAGCGTGAGACGAATTTTTCCCGAGGGAGAGTCCCTTGTGAAGTGGAGACATTCAGTCGAGCAGAGCTTTGTTTAGAAGTGATGACTTTTGTGAGATGAGCGTAAAGGTTTGCCTATATTTCTGGAGGAAGTAAATTTTCAAAAGTATGAAATTTAATAGGGGAGAGAGTTTTCTAAAGTACTAACTTCACTCCGGACTTTTTAGGACAATCTCAAGTATCTCGGGTTCTCGGGATTGAAGAAAGTTAAAAAACTGAATCAATGTTGGGGTTTGGGGTGCGTTTCAAGGTTGGTGGGGACCTCATTTTATAGGGGACGATTGGACTCTTTTGACTGTTAGGTCAACGACATCCTTTAACCTTATGGTTAACCGTTTTTCCACGGATATAGTGGATAGGGGTGGTGTAAACACGTGCATGGTTAAGGGTAAGACTGTGTAGATTCTGCAATTAATACTTGAGAGGGGATATGTGATACCCCGGAAAATTCATTAATAGATTTATCAGGTCTAGTATAAAAATTATGGGAATAAAAAACATTTTTAAGAATATTAGCATAACAAAATAACTAAAACAGAAAAGTAATAACGAGATAATGTAAAACTGAAGTACTATAACACCAACTCTGACACAAATCACTTCATATACAAAAAATCCAACAATTGAATATAAAATTTATCTCATACAAATGTGTCACAGGATAACCTTTCAGTTAACACCGTTTAATTGTTCATGTAAAGGAACCCCTACAAAGGTTTTTGTTCCTTTTAGTAGGTTCTTAGTATTTGTGCTTTGGCCCCTGAAAGTTTTATCCTTATGAATTATGAACCTCTTGATTTTATTTGGGGTGATTTCTCACTTCTAACCTTAGGATTTGATTGGGCATGCATTGAGGTTTTCTACTGAATGGGATAAATGACCCATACCTCAACTAAAAACTGGGGTGTCCATAAAGGCGGTCAACTAAGAGTACATGTGCGGACACTCTTTAACGAAATAAGAATGGATAAAAATAGGTTTCCCTAAATTTAGGATGGATGTGGTTGTGAGTGTAAGAGGTAGAAATTTTTTTTTTTTTTTTGGGGGGGAGGGGGACAGGATTTTTGGGCAGTGGCCAGAGAGTTAACAGTTCAGCTAATTGTACCCTTTAATCGTTTGGTCATCCCTAGGGAAACGATTAACATTTCGATTATGAGCTAGATATGTTTAACCATTTGGTTAAATGATTGGAAACTTTTACTAGTTCGGTTAAATGCCTTAGTGTCCAAAACAGATAAAGATAGTTTGACTTGGCAGTTTCATCACTTTTCCAATTGTTTTCTTATTCTCTCTTATTTTTTTCCCTCCACTCTAGACTTATGCACTAATTTATGAGTTTCTCTTTGGGGTTTTATATATTTATATACATTATGGATCATTTGGAGATCATTGTGGTGGATGATGATGAGATTCAAGGCATAGACTTGAATCAAGCTGAGGAGGGAGTTATGGATGGTAATATTGGGTTGGGGGCTTGGGTTGTGCAGCGAATGCAGAGTCTTTGCCTCCAGTGTTTGTTATGGGGCCCATGGGGGAATAAAATATGGACCCTGATGATGCTGATGATTTAGAGGGGATAACATGGCATGGGGATCCCATGATGCTTGAGGCGCAGGTGGCCTATGATCCTCCTCTGCCAGTGGATGAGGAAGACACGGAGATCCTCCTATGAGAATGTAAGCACTATAAGGTGTTAGGGATGCATCCTGCAGATGCCCCACATGTAAGTTTTATCAATCTTCTCTTTATGTTTCATTGCTTACTTTGGTTGTTGTACAAATCTTTATATTCAACCTGTTTACTTAATACCCGATATTTTATTATGGGACTATTATATGATTGGGACCAAAACACGATGACTTTATATTTACTATCATCTTAAACTAAAAAGAAGGAGTAATAAACAACAAATGGTGATGGAGGATTGATATAACATGATAGAAATTTTGGAGGGGTACCCACCTAACCCCTCATAAAAAAATAGATTTGGGCATGAGCCGGTCCAAAACAGAATGTCCAAAATATTAGGAATGCAATCCCAAGCCAGCTAGGGGTGCCATCTAAGCAACCCCAAGATATTTAATAATTGTCCTGCTAGCAATCCCAAGCCAATGAGGGGGTGTTAGGTAAGTGGATCCAAGCAACGGGGGGTTCCATGCAAGCGACCCTAAAATAATAAAGAAATGCCATATAAGCAACCCAAGTCAGTGAGGGATTGCCATGAGAGTGGTTTTGAGTCAATGAGGGGATGCCAGGTGAGAAACCCCAAAAACATTAAGGAGGCGCTCTATGAGCAACTCTAAGACAACGAGGGGGTGATCTACGAGCATCCCCAAGCCTATGTTAGAAATAAGTGTACATAGATAATCATTGCTAACACTTTGCTATCTTTGTACATAGGAATGCTTAATAAGAAGACTTAGCCGAGCTAGTAGGGCTCGATCAGATGGTCAGTTGGGATCTCTTGGGATTTTTGGTTTGGAGGTTGAGAGGCAAGTCTGGCAAGCTAGGGCCCAACCACTTCAGCACCTTAGGAAATAGATAATACTAAAACAAGGGACCTGTGAGGTCACTCACACAACCATTTTAAGTTTTAAACATTGGCGAGTGGCCCTCAAGGTCGCTCGCAAATTTTAAAAAATTCTTTACCAAGTAACCGTTTGAAAATATTCCCCCAAATCGTACTTTTTGGCACTCTGCCCGACATATTTGCCTTTTGACTTTGAGTTGCATCAGATATCTTCTGTTAGAGTTGACAGACGATAAACAGTAAAATAGGACAAAAATTGCAACTGAGATATTATCACAAAGAATATCCTTTTGGCGCTCACACGCCACATCAACCTTGTATTTGGCTACAAATAGAGCACTTGGGCAAGGTCAAAGATAACATTATTTGAAGCACTGTTACTCTATACAAATACATACAAAAATTATTCTCTCCTTACTCTCTCCTAGGCACTTGAAGTGCTTATCTCTTCACTCCTAAGAATCATCACTTTCAAGTGATCCCATCCCTATTGTTCTAATTGAAAAGCACATATTCAATCATTGTTTTCCTCACTTAGCAATCATGAAATTATCATTTTATCACAAAAGTTTTCTTCCAGCCACTTTATACTCTTGAAGCTTTAAACACCTTGAAGGAAGGTTCCATTGGAGTGACCTCACCCGATTACGTATATTCATAGACCCCAGTACCATTACCTTCTTACATTTAGCAACTACGCTGGGGAGGTATTCTCATTACCAATGGTTAAAGAAGGTTACAGTGTTTTTAAGCAACTACTTTTCAAAGATAATCTGGCTGGTAATGGAGTGCAAAGTCATCAGATGACCAATGAGGAGGTTACGATTATCAGAGCAAGAGCTCATGCTTCTCTAGGGGGTAGGCAAGCACAATAGAGGCTACATTGTTTAATGGAATGAACCTGATGAACATATTTTTTGAGTTTACGAGACAACACAATTTGGATATAGCCAACTTCGGTCAAGCTTGTGTGACATCTGTGATAGCGCCTGTTAGAGGAACATCTGTAGTGGAGACGACTCCAGCTAGAATAGTGGTGATGGAGCAAGTGGTGATGCCAGTCAGTTCGCCAACTGCAAAGAAGGTAGAAATGGAGGAATCATCCTCTAAAGTAGTCATAATAGAAAAAGTAAAAAATATTCTCTCCTACCAAAAGGATTCGCCTCTCATGTATGAGAAACTATATGACCCATACCTAGACAGTATCACTGAAAAACCATACCCTGAGGGGTATGTTCCTTCCAAGTTCATGAAGTTCAATGGGAGAGGTAAGAACCCTAGGGAGCACATCAAGAGGTTTGTGGAGTACCTTGACGTGCATGGCAATGACAAGGATCTCAAATTACCAGTGTCTTCAAAAACCCTCATGAGAGAGGCTACATGTGGTACTCCGATTTAGCGCCAAACAACATACCTACTTGGAACAAAATGCACAAGAAATTCTTGCAAAAAAAATTCTTAACCAAGGATGAGTTCACGTTGAGGCACTTGGGCCAAGAGGTGCAGAAGTTGGGTAAGGAACTGATGCAATACATCAAACTCTTTAGAGAGAGGGAACTAAATGTACACGAAGATGTTACAGAGGTAAGACTACTGTAGATTTGCATGGAGGGGATGTTAGAAGAGTATAAAATTCATCTAATCAATGAGATCTAAGAGGGTACTTTCATAGAATTTACACGGATAGCCAATAGCATAACTATGATCATCAAACTAAGTCCTTAAGGATGGAGACCGCAGATGCCCTTGCCTGCTGGTAGGTTTAAAGTTCCCCAATAACAAGTAGTGAACTACGTCGAAGGGAGCCCTAATGGAAAGAAATGGGGCCAAGGGTTTAAAAATAACAACATTGCTAGAAAAAGAAAGTTTGGGAATGATGTCCCACTGTCATTTCCATGAAGTGTGGCAGAGGATATGGATTACTATCTCATGTTAGTGTGCGAGGGGGTGGTAGGTCCCCCCTCATTCGAATGGTCAGGTAAACACGATGGCAGAGGATATGGATTACTATCTCATGTTAGTGCGTGAGAGGGTGGTAGGTCCCCCCTCATTCGAATGGTCAGGTAACCACGATGGCAGACAAGGCAGTTGCGAAGTTTTGTGAGATACACCAGAGGGTGCAACATGCCACTAAGGATTATTACCATTTGCGCGGGATAATAGGGGAGCAAGTCGCTAACCGCACCTTGTAGATCTTGCCAATGAATGTTAATGAAAACCCATTACCAGCTCATCACTATGGCACAACAAATATAGTGGTGGTATATGATGAGGAAGGAATACTCAAGTATGAAGAGTGGTCAGGTAATGACGATGCGTGCAAAAAAAAGGTTGTTTAACTTAGCCAAAGAAGATCATAAGGATGAATGGGGTGAGCAGGTGAGCCCCCAAGAAGGAAATGTGGATCTAGTCATTGCCCTGAACGAGGGACAGACATAAAAAGCTGAGTATATATGCAATGAATATACGCATGAAGTAGAGATAGATTCATAAAGTGCGGATATTGTATGAATCCCCAAGTTCAAATGGTTCTTTAACCAAATTGGGTTAAATCATGATACGCGAACGGTAACTATCAAGAACATTTTAGAAGTGGTCCAAGAGCAAGGGGATCCCTCTCTCAACTGGAATGGTCCCATTGGAAGGTTAATTAATAGGTACATATCTGGGGTGATATTTTTAAAAGTGGGAAGACATATTCCCTTCTTTCACAATAAACCTCTATATTTTACAACCTTGGTAAATGGAAATAGTTTTTTAAGAGCGCTTATAGATGGGGGCATTAATAAATATTATGCCCATTAATACTCTTTATGAAACTGGAATTTCTCAGGAAAAGATCGTGTCGGTACCACTCATGATCACTGGCTTCGATAGTGTGGAGATGCAGTTGTTTGGCTATGTTGATGTGGGGATTAAGTTGGGGAACTTTACATTCGACATTAAATTTCATATTATCAATGATAATGTGAGTTATCAACTTGTGATAGGTCGAGTATGGATGTATACGCATGGAATTGTGTCGTCAATATTCCACCAGTGCGCAAAAGCCAATATTCGTGGGACGAAGATTGTGATTAAAGCAACGAAAATACCATTTTCAGTGGAAAAGGCCCACTTAGTTGATGCGACATTATACATAGAGTAAGATAAGGAAAGCATACTCTTGATTAAGGGAATAAGATAATCCCACCTGACCTAAGAAGATGTTAAGTTCAAGAAGTTCGTGCATGAGTGGCTAGGCCCACAAGTGGCTCCTTCTAAAAGTAAGGGAAAAGATAAGAAGAAGTTTGAAGAAGAATAAAGACCCCCATGGACTTATAAGAAGATTATTTTGCCTAACCGTAAAATCATGTACCTATTATAACAGTTTATATAGGTTATATTTTGGTATTAAAGCATCGATCTGATACCCGAATGTTTTATAATTGACGAGTTTACATTATTGATCATGTTGAAGAACCGAAGGGGACACTAAAATGTATGCAGGATGGATCGCGGGAGCAGCTCCAAGATATTGAGGAGAAAAACCTAGGAGTGGAAGGTGGTCATGAGTGGCCCATATTAATTTCTAAGGGCCTAAGTCCTAATCAATGAGAGAAGATCATTGACCTGCTCAAGGAATTTATAGATGTTTATGCATGGGAATATACAGAGATGTCGGGAATATACCCAAAAGTGAGCTCTCACAAATTAAATGTTTTGCTTAATGCCTTACCTGTGAGGCGGGCCACCCGGACTTATAAGGCTGAGTTAGATCTGAAGAATAAGATGGAGGCGTAAAAGCTTCTCGCAGCTGGGTTTATTAATCCTATAATAAAATTACAACCAAAAGATATCGTTTTAACCTCATACGCAGGCTCCTTGGGTCTCTTAGGAAAGTTTGAATCATCCTTCGAAATGTCATCTTTTACAGTTTTCTTCTCATAATTCCTCAAGGATATAATGGATATCGATGGTCAGGGGAGTATATTCATCGTATCTCTTTGGTTTATTAGCCCTTTTTTCTTTCTGCTCTTTCTTCTTCGAGCTTTTATTGGTGTTGGTTTTGTAGCTACAAACCCCTTTAGCAGCTATAGCTTCTTCCGTGGTCATAGTCCTGCCTCCTTGGCCAATAATTCGATTATGGTCTAGGGTGGTTCCTTATCCAGCACTCAGTATAACCTCCCAGGTCAAAAACTATTCATTAACGTAGTAATTGTCATGTTTTCATCATAGTCAATTACCTCTAGCTTCACATTGTTGAAGCGAGTGATGAATTTGCGGATAGTCTCGTCGAATTTTTGGAAGACGTTTAACAGATGAGCCACTCGATTTTCGGGCTTGGCTCCAAAACAAAAGTTGCTGATAAAGATATCGGCTAACTGCTGAAAGTTTGAGATTTATCCTCACGATAAACTATTGTACCCGATCTATGCCAAACTAGTGATCATAGTTGAAAATGCTCGATAATGCATCTCATCTTTAATTGAGTAGATATTAGGGGGGAAACTTAGTATTTCTTTACATGCAATATATGGTCAATTTTTCCATCGTACCTTAGGGTTATTACAGGCGATTTGAACTTTGCAGGTGTAAGATGATACACACTTGATGGATTAAATAGAGACCTTTTCATAAAACCTTGGTTTAAGGGGTTCTTTAATCTATAAATTTCTCCCAAACGATCCTTCAGTCGTTGAATTGATATCTTCCATAGTTGATCCTCCTACTCTGCTTTAAATGCAACGGCCTTACCTGATTGGCCTCGGCTTTCTGATGAGCTCCCTTTCTTAGAATTTTGTTCGGCTTTGTTTGACCCTTGCAGGCTCGTCCTATACTTAATTGAGCATTATGTTCTTCTGATGTCAGACCTACTTGGCTCTTCTCTGCATTTTACATGTCCTCTATGATGTTTCCCTTTTATTTTACATGGGCCTAGATGATCAAATGTAGAGCCTCTGCTCAACCTTTCTAGTATACTTGACCTCTTTTCAGAGAAAGACTGTTCGTCATCATAATTGGTTGTCCTGAGAGACGAGGTGGATCTCGAGAGATATGACCTGTTATTTGGTAATCTAGAGTACTTGGATCTACTTTTATCATCTTGTGAATCTAAATTCAGCCTCCTTGGGCTCTTTAAAGCCTATTCGCGTTAAGCTTGTCGTCAGTCTCCGCATGGGGCAGGAGGTAACATTTTACCCCTCATATCAGAGGGTTCTCTCCTAGCTGAGGCGATAGGATCTTCTCCGGGTCTACTTTGCCCAGCTTGGAGAGTACGCATATGTTTCTTCACACTCTCCTATATTGCCTCATGGCTACATGTAGCCCATTCCTACAGGCGTTGAAGGCGGGTTTACATCTGTCGCACGACTACTCTCTGGGTTTTGGGCCATTTCCCATAATTTGTAAACAAAAATAGAGTATCTAAATAGAAATCGGTGGAAATCAGGATAGGAAAATTTCATAGAATTTGGACTCGTGGATAGAAAATGATAAGAAACAACAAGCGGATTGTCAAAATTCCTACGGACGGAGCCAATTTGTTATCGTCTAAAATTGATATATGGATTTATGAGTCTTAGCTACTAAATATCAATAATAAACAATGAAAAATAAAGAAATTACCGCTACCAAATTGCCAATGTGGGATGAATAGAGAGATGAGAGACAGAGAAGGAAACAAGGGATTAATGTGATTCGGCCCAATGCGGTGGCTATATCCACGGGTGCAGTGAAGATTGTGTGTATTTCAGTAGGCCAAATCCCTGAAAAAGATGGATACAAACTCTTAAGATTCTTTCTCTAGGGTTTATGTATGGCTATTGTCAGATTCAACAGAGGATCCTTTATCACATGGGATTGAGTGCTATTTATAGGTCATCACGAGAGAGAGAGAGAGAGAGAGAGAGAGAGAGAGAGAGAGAGAGAGAGAGAGGTGGAGTGCCTTTATAGGTGAAGCATTTACACATTTTACATACCATGAGGTGGATAGTCATGAGTAGGTTACAACCAGAAAAGTGTGGAATATTTCCTCACGAATGTAATTGGATTAACATGACTATATGTATTATGTCAGATGATTTAAGCTAGTGTTGGAGTAGACGGAGTTAATTAACAGTATTAACTGATGACATGACACTGTCCAATTGAGCATAATTATAACTGATCCAACTTGATTACTATTGCTGACCAAGTTTAATAACCAGGCCGAGATCTTTCCAGCACATGTTTGTGACATGTGTCACTACCTGATTGGTCCATTTAATGTCCCGTATTTATGGTAGAACTGTTAGTTTCTCACGAGGTGTGTGTTGAAGATTTTTTTATTGCGCATGATAATCACAATTTTTTATATAATGTCATTAATGATTCATAGTTTCTCACGAGGTGTGTGTTGGTATTATGATAAAGTCCGCTCGGCCCATATGGAGCCGCAATTGATTCTCCATTCTTATTTTCGAAACAACGACTAATATAAATTGTATAACTTTTTTACCAGGTGTTCCCCCAAAGATACTTATATAGTATAATACATTGTAGTGGTCTCATCGATCATTGCTAAAGAACTCTCACCATGTTGTGGCCATCCATACCCGATGGCGCCCGCGAAGGGCACAAAGGATATAAATGGACGCCGTTGCCATGTGAGGTGTGTGAATGTGTAGGCATCAAAGTTATCAATCTATTTAAGCAAAAAATGGAAAGCACCTAAAAAGAGATAACGAAAAGACAATTAGTGTAAATGAAACCAAATGAGATATGGTCTCGAAGACTATTTTTATGGAGTAGGAAGGTGTTAGGCACCCACTTGGCCCTTTTGGTCTCTTAAGGGCTCTACAAGATATTATATTTCTCCTCAATGCATGAATGGATGCGCGTGTGAGTATGACAAATGTGTTGTGTGTAAAATGTACAGCGATGGACTAAAGAGAAACACACACACACACACACACATATATATATATATATATAGAGAGAGAGAGAGAGGTTCTCTAGTGAACAAAAAAATTGAACTTTTTAGTGAACCTCATAAAATATTAAAAAATAACCCAATTACTTGTAATTCATTATTGTAATTGGTCCGTTAGCGGCAACGGGCACACCTGTGTGACACACGCACCCCCACCCCCCCACCCCCCCCACCCCCACACCTACCCCCAATTGTAACTGCCCCAAACCCCAACACTTTTGGGGTTTGGTGGCAACCCAGCTGCCATTTTGCCCATATACCCGAACCCAGGTCGTCAAGACCCAACACCCAACTGAAATCGAACCCGGGCACACCATCATTGTTTTTAGTTTGATTTGGGTTTGCTATTGGGGTTCAAATTCAATTTGGTCTAAGTTCAAATTTGGGTTTGCGATTGGGTTTATTAATTTAAAGTTTGATTTTTTGTTTGGGTTTAATGGCATTTGAGTTTAATTTGGGTTCCACGGTGTAACTTGGTTTATGGTGGTGGTCTTGAATGCTGGATGGAATTGATTTTGGATGTGTTGGAGGTTCGTCGGCCGAAGAAGGTTTCGGCAATGCCGAAAGCTGTGGAGATGGTGGAAGGTGGGGGTGGTCGAAATGGTTTCAGGTCATCGATTTTCATGGTTATCCGTCTTAGGATGCTCCGAGTTGGAGACGAATTGATTTTGTAGCAGGTGTGTTATGAGATAAGGATGGTGAAGGTTTGGTTATGGAGTTAGGAGATAGAGTGTGGGTATAGGAGAGAGAGTGGGAGGGGAGGGGTGAATGTGTCACACGAGTGTGTCCGTTGCCGCCGGCGCGGACCAATTACAATTAATTGGGTTATTTTTCAATGTTTTATGAGGTTTATTAAAAAGTTAAGTTTTTAGATTCTCTAGAGAACTTCTCTCTCTCTCTCTCTCTCTCTCTATATATATATATATATATATATATATATATATATATATGGATGTGCATGTGTGTGTATGTGAAGAGTGGAGTCAACATATCCAGATCATAAGAAAAATGGGTATGTATTCCCTGAACGAGACAAAATGTGAGCAAAATCCCTAAATCGTAACCTCACTGTTAAAGGAATGAGTATGCATAAACGGGACCGCTAGAAGAGCAAACTAACTAAGCAAGAGTAATATGATAATTAAAAAGGTATAAAATGACTATAAATATGAATGACCTCCAAATCGTAAACTCACTGCGAGAAAGTGAGTACGCATAAGTGGGACTGCTAAAAGAGTAATGAAAGTGATAAGGCTAACTACATGAATAAAATAGACCAACTAAATGAGTGAAATAATAAAAAAAATTAGATGAAATATATAAAGCGAATTGAATTCCAAAAGTAGTTTTGGGGATGCCTACATAACTAAAAAAGGTATCAAAGTTCGCGTAGTTTGCATAATGAACAAGGGTGGGTGTAAATCATAATCCGAATATGGGGTGTATCTTGTGGGTTATAAAGAGAGTTTAAATATAATAAAATTATAGAAAATATAATGAGGACACTCCATATTGGGAATACGGCTTATAACCTTTTTTTGGGGGGGGTGCGTTTATAAAAATATTTTTAATAGTATATATGATACTAAGAAAAGGTAGAAGTATCAAAGGTAGCTAGTGATAGAATATAACAACTATAAAGCAAAAGAATACACTAAAATATGCAAAGTGGAATTTATTAGATTCGTAAATGTGGTTTTGGACCTTTAAGCTCTTACCAAATCTATTTTGAACACTTAGTTTGCTGATTTTTGGTGTAGATGATGGAGGTTGAGTGGTGGTTAAGGGTAGGGCAGGATGAAGTAAGGGAGTGTATAAGAAAATGTGTGGGAAAATGATGTATGCTAAATTTGGAATAGCTACAACACTGAAATCAAGGTCATGTTCAAGTGGCGTGAGGGTTTCCTTAATTAAGGAACCTTAAATTAAAAAAGAACAAGCTTTTCCTCATGGACCTACCAATTGACAGGTCTCCTCACCTACTTATAGGCAGAATGGACAGACTTGCCTTCCAAGTAATCCATTTTTGCTTATAGGCAGGTGAGGTGTCGTGCATAAAGGCAGGTATTGTAGGGTTTCATTGTGCTTTGGGGCCATAATTTTTTTATCCAGGAGTCTGATTCGCCCATGGTTTGGGCCATTGGAAAAAAAGGATTAAAAGATCTATGATTTGCTAAGGGAATGACTTTCAAGTTCGAGAGATTAAGAAAGTCCAATAGGCCCATGGAAAGCATTGTTATTTTTTAGCTAGGGTTTGAAGGAGCATTTTGGGTCTGATATTGAAGGGACTTTGTTCGAACCCTATGAAGAAGTGTAGAGGTGTCAGGATAGGGTGTCAAAAGATCCCCTCGAGGGTCAAGCTTAAAATAAGTGAAAGGTCATCAAAATATAGACACCCTATAGAAGTTATGTGTGTTGAGTTCCTTTATATCAGAACTTTGATGGGAATTGGTACACTGAGGGAGCGCGGGATGTGATGTAGTTTGTGAATAGGATTAGGGGTTTACTAAGAGCCCAAGGTGTGTCATGACTGTTGATGTAAAAAATTAGATCACTCTAATAATTCAATCACAGATAAATAAATGAGACAAAAGATTTTTAAAGTGGTTCAGCCTTATATGAATGGCCTACGTCCACTGTTGTTTTATTGCTGAGTGTTTGGAAATTCTCGATTGCAAGAATTTGTGTTCTGGACCCCAAAGTTTGGATTTAGAATCAGATCCCTTACAATGAGGATTGTACAATGTATTTATAGCCCTGAGGCTGTAATGTGAAAGGGTAATACATTAAATGATATACATATGAAAGGGTAATACATTTAATGCCCTCTTTGCGTGTGCGTCTGAATGATAAGCATTTAATGAATCAGTTGAACAGTTGGTTATCCAGCTATTAATGCTTTGTTCGAGATGCAGCTCGGACCGCATGAGTAGGTCGGACCGCCTGAGATTCTCGGTGCTAATGAGTTCCTCGGAGAGGTCCTGTTCCTCGGAGCATAAGAGTTCCTCGGAGAGGTCTTGTTCCTCGGAGCGTAAGAGTTCCTCGGAGCGTATGATCATCTCGAAAGTTCTTGTTGTTGACATGTAGATAGCCACGTGTCCTCATATGGTTGGTCCAAGTCAGCAGATTAAATTTGGTATCAACAGAAGCCCCCAATGTTTCATAGTTCGAAATTTGAGGAGTATGGAACATTCTTTCTCGGAAGACGGTAGCTTTAAATAGTTCTTCCTGATTTTTAGGATCATCTCCCTTGTATTTATTTCTCCTTCCCAATTCGTAGAATCATGCTTTTTTGGACTTTTCTGCTCGCTTCGATTCCCGCGCCAATATTTAATGCCTTTTTAGCCGTCGGTAACGAAATCATCCTTTTTATAATCATTACTTCGCCAGTTCCCAAGGCAAGGTATTTAAACTTCACAGAGACTCCCATCGTCTTCTATCTTTTCAAATTTTCATCTTCGAGTTTTTCATTGTCTTCTACTCTCTTGTGCGTTCATCTCTTCCATCGTTCATTGTCAACAGCTTCAGTCTTTTTCCTGTAAGATCTTCTTTCTTCTTCTTCTTCATTTCTTTTAATTCATCATCATGATTTACCCTGTTGAGTCTCTTGACAAATTTCGATCTGATTTTTCCATTCCTTCTTGGGTTGTATTGGAAGAGCTTTCTGAGCCTTCTAATTATTTCAATTTGGCTGAGGGACATTAGTTCCCCAGTCTCTTTTTTGCTGAGTGTGGATTTTCTTTTCCACCAAATCCTCTGTGTCTGGAATTTTGTCAGTACTTTGATGTTGTTCCTGCACGAATAGCCCCCAACACATGGAGAATAGTTAATGGGGTGTATAAATTAAATCGAGTGCATGGAACTCGTACAGGAATTCCAGAAATCATGTACTGCTATAGATGGGCAGCTAATGATAATATTTATTATTTAAAAACTAGGTTTATAAATAGAGCCTTAGTAGTCAATCTCCCTGATGCCAACAGGGACTATTTTGAACATAGGGTTGTTGTAAAAAATTGGCAACACCCTCCTTTAATCGGAGATGAGGTTTACCAGGGTCCCAGATGCCCTCCTTATGGCAATGGGATAGGTTATTTTTATTTTATTTAATTTATTTTGAAATCATGTTTGTTTTGTGTTTGATAAAATGTGTCACTGATAACAATGTTTGTTTATTTGCAGTTGATAGTAAGAGAAAGTGCCGAAAAGAAACAGATGTCAATATAAGGCATTTGGGACTTATCTGGGGTTTGCATAAAAGGGTTGCTGACGAGCACATTCGATCAGCCTCCTATTTGCTCCAATACAAGAGCTATACAACTTCTTTCACTGCTCGTCCAGTGATCAGTGAAGCAGAGCCAGTACCACCCTCTGCAAGTTCTTCGCCAGAATCTCACGTTCCATTGAGCGAAAGGATGAAGAAGAGAAGGACTCCTGCTCTGTTTGAGAAAACTGCCTCCGGCTCCGGGGAGGTAAAAAATATTAGGATTGATGTCCCAAGGGAGGGGACAAAGAAAACTGCTGCAGCTCCTCCAGCTGCTCCTGCGAAGATTGCCGAGAAGCCCACAGTGGCTCCGAGCAGCTCTGCTGCTCCTGGAGAGGTGATTGTGATATCACCGACCAAGGATTCTTCCTTGGTTGTACCTGTTCCCCCGAGGAGGCTAAAGAAGAGCTCCTCGGTCAATTTGGCTGACACCAACATTCAGCCCCCTGCTGCTGGGACTGGGGTTCCCACTTTTGTTCCTCCGAGCTCTGACATGAGCTCGGTAAAGTCCTTGACCATTCTCGAGGTGCAAGGTAATGAAGATAACCTTACTCGGGATATGGTTACTTCTTTGGTTGCTCGTCATCTTGCTTCAGTAAGTACCTTTACATTGAACTTTTTGTATTTTCCTTTGTTATTTCTTGTTTCTAAATTGCTTTCTTTTTATGTTTACAGTTGACGAGCTGCTTTAACATAATCCTGAAAAAGGATGAAGCCATTAAAGCCTCATGCTCCTCGTCCAGTGTGGAGGGAGCTATGGAAGAGGCTATCAAATCGTTGGAAGACTCTCGCCAGCAGTATGCCACTGATAAGGCTATCTGGGAGAGAAAGCTTGCCTCCTCCGAGCAAGAAAAAGCTCGAGTTGTTGATGCCTCCAAGGAGTTGGAGAAGAAAAGGCTGCCTTGGAGAAGGCAAATAAAGAGCTCGGAGAGAAGTGTAATACCCCGTACTTTTGGCTATATTTATTTATGGGATTAATTAATTAAATGTGAATTAATTGGAAATTAATCTGGGTAAAATACTAGAGAGTTGTGAGTTGGTATTTGACTATATTGAGTATATACGATGTTATATGAATATTGAATTATGAGAAATTTGTCGTGAGATTTATATACGACATTTTGGAAATTTTGTTGAGACGCGTGTGACCGTCGCGTCATGGTGTATTATTTTATTTATAAAGTGAATTTAAATTCTATAAACCGTATGGTCATTTTGAGTGCGCCAACGCATCCGGAAGGGTCAAGATAGTCAGAAAACTCTAGCCGGGGGTGTAGTTTGGATTCCGGGGTATTTTTAGGCCATACCGGCATCATAAAGGGTATTTTGGTAATTTTACATTTTGAGGAATTAAAAGTGACGAAAATTGGGAGTTTTAATCTGATGTGGATTTAACCCACTAAACCCACTAACCAACCCATATTAACCCATTAAGCTACGGAGGCTATGATTAGGTTTACAACTTTCCCAAAGAAAACCCTAGCCACCTTAAGCCACCATTGGAGAAGAAGCTTGGAGAAGAGAAGAAATTCTGCAGAAATCTTCACCAAACTAACACCAAAATCAGAAATCAAATCAAGGTAAGTGTTTTAATCATATTTAAATTCGTAGGATGTTTCTTCCATGTTAGAAAATTGAAGAATTACAACTGTTCTTGAAAGATAATGAAAACCCATGTAGTTTGGAGCTTAGAACTTGAAAATATTGAGGAGAATTGCATGTAGAATGATAGGTAGTTAATTATTCTCATGATATTTGTGATTGGAAGAAATTAAAACGGATTTATATTGAGTTAATTCACGATTCAAAAGTTAGGGTTCATGTTCTTGAGGAATTGGGGAAAAAGTGTAGAGATTTATAAATTTGATTGATGTTAGGTTGAATTAATCCTTTAAAACGTGTTAGGAGATGACTATAATATGTTTAGGATTGATTAGGGACCTTAAAATAATCATTGGGATGAATTTTAGAAGATATTTGAGGAGTAGAAATGGTGAAAAACGAGATTTAGAAAAATCTGGGACGAAACTGGCAGGTCGTTAGAAGCCCCTCCCCAGGTCGTTCGAACGAACTCGTTCGAACGAGCTTCTAACGAGTTGACCAGTCGCTGCTAATGAAAAGGAATCTCGTTCGATACTTCGTTTGAACGAGATCTCGTTAGAAGGAACAGTTCGTTCGAACGAACTGGATCTCGTTCGAACAGTCTCGTTCGAACGAGACTTCTAACGAGCTGACAGTCCAATCTCGTTCGAACTGCCTCGTTCGAACGAGACTTCTAACGAGCTGGCAGTCTGGGCCTTTTTGGACTATTTTGATTTTTGGAGTCCCGTAAACTTGTTCGAGGATATAGATATCATTCCGTTGATGTTGTAATGATAGAATTGGGACATTTGGGTATTTATGAGAAGGAAATTATATACGATAGTTAAATTAAATGGACGGTTTGGGTTGAGACGTGAGTGTCTACTACGACGTGAGAATAAATTATGGCGCGTATGATTATAAACCGGAATAGTATAAATTGTGATAATTATAGTCTGGTACGAGAATGAGAATAGTACTACGATTAAACTACGGTATTACTAAGATGTGTGTTTACTTAGTATTAGTATATGAATTGTGTGTATGACATACCTACCATAATTGCTATCACGGGAGGTTTGTGTTCGCTTAGGGCCCTCTAATCCTTGTGTTGCCCGGATTTAGACTGGTTACCTTGATGAACATAGGTCATAGAAAGACTTATTGGGATATTAATAAGTCCGCTAATCGTGGGAGCGTAGGTATGTGCGTGACCCATGTGATGTGACTGTGTTCGCCTCCATTGTTTGTGATGTTGTTATCTGTGAACTATTCCTGAGAGATTCGAAATATGTGATCCTTATGTACGTGATGTACCGGGATGGATAGCAGAGTATGTGTGCACCACAGCTTAGTTCTCGGGGTGCTTGTATTGTATATTTATGATGTGAATAATATACACTTAATTAATGGGAACCTTCATGTTAATGTTGTGAATATAATTACAGTATTGTTTCGAGAAACAAAACGGGTTAGCCGATAGTGAAAAATATTACATGATGAGTAGCTGAGTTTACGTTAAACCCCTATTTAATTACGAGCGTTATAATGTTAATAGGACCGAGTAATAAGAGTAGGACCTATGACAGTCTAGCTAGTTATGATGTCACTTAGCTAGTGGTTTGTGTCGTTGTAGATGGGTACTTACGTTAGGAGTGCACAGTTAGACGAGAGGTGAGAATATCATGTGAGTGCACGTCCTAACACGTACTTTGCATTTAATGTTTTAAATGTTTTTAAAGCACTTGCAGGTTTTAAAATATAACTCCACATTCGGGCTCTGACCCGTTTGCTTTTCAAATCTACTTTTCTTGTAAAACCATTTTAGGTGCCTAGCCACAAGGACACCAAGCATAGGATACTCATTCAGGTGACGAGTTGTAGCTGTTTGTGGAAGCTACAGGGATTTGCTGGTAGACGCTTCTATCTTTTGGATTCCAGAGTCACTATTTATCAGTTGTAGGGCATGTTGCCCCTTTCTATTAGAGACATCTTTTACATTTCAGTTTTTCAGACTTTGGCATGTATTATTTCAGTATTCAGTTTAGTTGTTTCAGTTGTGGGATTGTAGTGAGGAGTTTTCCTCCAGACTTTAATTACATTATGCGATGGTTATTCTTTTTACTTCAGAAAGGTGTATGGTGTTATTATTCTTTATTACACTTGTTGCATGTTAATCAGACTTAAACTAAAATTTGGCACTTACTTTTTTAATACTAGGTGGTTAGTAATCTTTAAAATGTTTTCGACAGTGATGCTATTAACTGGACCAACTTGGCATTTTGAATTAATTTAATAAAGGAGTAGCTACCCGGTATTTAATTAGTCGGGGTGTCACAAGAAGCTCAGGGCTGAAGGGGAGCTTGAGAATAAGCTCAAGGTTGCTGAGGAAAGGTTGGTCCAGCTCCAGGAAGTAACTCGACAGAAAGAGGAAGCTGAACAAAAACTGAAAGTTGCTGATGATTTGCTATCCGAGAAGCTTGCCTTGGAGAAGGCCAAAAGGAAAGCTGTTGTGAAGAAGTCCTTCAGCTCTGGCTGGGACAAGGGGTGGAATAAGGGGTGTGCTGCCATGGCCTCTCAAGTGGACTATGGCAGTCTAAAGTATTTTAGGGACGGATGGGTTGCTGCCCTTCAGGAAATGAAGGTCGACGAGTCATCCAAGCTCTTCCAGAGACACATCCCTGGTCCCCCTCCTACTCCGAAAGAATTAAAAGAGGATGAAGCTACCTCTGAGGAGTCTTCAATGGTAGTGGGAGAACATGCCCTAACCAACCATCATGCTGCCGAGCAAGTTGTTTCTTCTTCCGAGCAACAGCTGGTGCTTTCTAAGCAACCCACAGTTCCCTCCGAGCAACCTGCTTCCTCCTCCCAACCTTCCGAGAAGGTTTTGGGAGATAAGGAAAATGTGTAATGTTGTTCGGTTTTACCTTTCTTTTTCTCTTTCTTATCGAATGTAACCCAGAATTTGTAACTCCAAATTTCATGATCTAATAAAGCTTGAGTTTTTTCTTTCATACGGTTGTCTCTTTTCTATTTGTACTCTGTCTTGATCTTCTTTTTGATGATTGTCTTTTCTTTCTCTGTTAGTTTCTGGCTGGGATGGATCTGCTATCTGCCAATGATACAAAGCTGATACAGCAATGTAATGAATATTATAAGGCTGGTCACACAGACCTGAGTGCATCAGAAGTTGCCGACATCCTTGGTCATGATGCTTCAGAACAGGCAGTCGAAGCATATCAGTACCTGAAGTGTTTACTTGACCGAGCTGTAGTCAATAATGTGGCTTACTATGAAATGATCTAGGATCTCCAGTGTACCCTCGAAGACCTTCAGAATCAGTACAAGGAATCAACTGCCTTACTGCATGAGGGGTACGAGAAGAAGTATAAGCTGATAGTTGCTGACAAGGGCTACGAGAAGCTTTTTGCTGGGTATGATCTGAGGGAGAGAACTCTGAAGGGTAAGGTTGAACAGTGCAGACAGATTGCCGAGCTGATGGATCAAGAGAAAAACAATTTGCAGAAGGAGCTAGCACAGTTGAAGTCTGCAGCTTCTTCTTCAACAGCCCTAATCCCAGTGACTGATAAGGGATTTTCACTTTTAGAGGTTGAGAATGCCAAATTAAAGGAAGAGTTGGACACCTTGAGGAGGTCGGGCACTTCTACATCTCCTCGGGGGTGAGCAAGAGCTCCTCGGGGTCGAGGAAGAGCAGCTCGGGTGCTGGTCGAGGAACAGAGAACAGCGTCTGCCTTAGAGAATCAGGCCTTCTAACTAATGGCGAAGAACCAGGCTTTGTCTGATATGTCCAAGAAGATAAGGGACTTGGAGAAACAGATCTCTGCGCAGAAATCAATATTGGAGAATAAGGAGCTTTTCACCAAGAATCTCCACGAGCAGCTAGAAAGGCTAACATATCAGTTCCACAAACAGCCCAGGGAATTCTGAATGGCTGGATACAACGAAGCATTATTCCATTTGGATGATTGTATCCAGAATGCCAACAATGAGGGCTACAAGCAAGGTTGGCTGAATGCCTTAGGTGTGTTGAAGCTCGAACAAGGACACTATCTATGGGACTACCATGATCCCGGGTTGCTTAACCTGCCTGTGCCACCGTACAACTTGGAGATGAAGTGGATCCCTGCTCGGGCTAATCCTCGAAGCTTAATTTCAAAATACCTCGGTGACTATAATCTTCACTCTCAGATCGAGGTATCTTGTCCCGAGCATCTATTAGATCGACCTTCTGTGATGAACGTCAGGATGCTGAAGGATTTGAACTTCATCAATTCTCCTCAGTCTTTCAATGATCCGCCTGCTGGCGAGGAACCTATATCGAAAGCTGATGGGAAAAGACCAATAGAATAGGAATTTTTAATGTAACAGTTAGTATACATATCAATGTAACTTGTAATTTATTTCAAATTTAATGAAAGACTTTCATTATTGCTTGCAAATCTTAATAGCTATTGTCTTGTAAATATCAACACTTTACATTTATGCATATCTGTTAAAAAAATAATAATAGTGTTGTTCATCGACCAACTTAGTAAAAAAAAAATTACAAGTATCAGTAATGTTGCTCGATCACTTAATAATAAAGTAATGAGTATAAAAATGTTTAAAATTTAACCAACCAAGGTTGTTAAATTGTGCTCGTCGACCAACTATAGTTAGTGGGTTCTTATCCCCGACCAGCCATACTTGGTAGATTTTGGAATATTTTCTCCTCGTCGACCAAATATGTTGGTACAGTTTGGAATATTTCGTTTCCTAGCCAAACAGGTTGGCATTTTTAGGAATATTTCTCCTCGTCGACCAACTATGTTGGTACAGTTTGGAATATTTTCTCCTCGTCGACCAACTATGTTGGTACAGTTTGGAATATTTCGTTTCCTAGCCAAACAGGTTGGCATTTTTAGGAATATTTCTCCTCGTCGACCAACTATGTTGGTACAGTTTGGAATATTTTCTCCTCGTCGACCAACTATGTTGGTACAGTTTGGAATATTTTGTTGAGTAGTCTACCGAGTAGTCTACCGAGCTTTCGGAATATTTTGTTGAGTAGTCTGCCGAGCTTTGCCGAGTAGTGCATAGCACTATTATTCCCCAAAAAATTTCAATAAACAGAGAGACTTGCAGAATATTTTTATTTTATTCATACCGATGGAAACTGTGTTACATATACATCACTGATAATACTTGCGCAGATGTTCTGCGTTCCATGCATTTTTAAACTCTTCGCCTTCTAAAGTTGCTATTCGATAAGTTTCTGGTCGAACAACTTCTGTAACTCGGTATGGTCCATGCCAGTTTGCCTCCAGTTTGTTATGCTTTTGAATTACTTTCTTCAGCACATAGTCTCCTTCTTTCAGGTCGCACTTCTTCACCCTCTTATTATAAAACAAAGTTGTATGCTGCTGGTAAGCAACATTTCTAATGGCTGCCTCCTCTCTGACCTCCTCGAGCATGTTTAAATCCAGCCTTCTCATTAAATCGCTGACAGGGGAATTGAAATTCAGTACCCTGTGTGTTGGGAGACCCAACTCGGCAGGTATGATAGCTTCACTTCCAAACGCCAGCATGTATGGTGATTCTCCCGTTGCTACTCGGGGAGTAGTTCGGTAAGCCCAGAGTACTGATTGTAACTCGTTGATCCAATTCGCTTTCGCATCATCCAATCTTTTCTTCAAACCGTTCACCAGCGTTTTGTTTGTCACTTCAGTTTGTCCATTGCTTTGAGGATGGCCTGGTGCTGAATGAACTTTCAAAATGTTTGGTTGATGACAATAGGCAGCGAACTCCTTGTTATCAAATTGTGTTCCATGGTCTGTGATGAAAGCATGAGGAAGACCATATCGGCAAATGATGTTCTTCCAAACAAATTGGTACACCTTCTCGTACGTCATATCAATGAGTGGCTCAGCTTCTACCCACTTAGTAAACTAATCCACTGCGATAACGAGGTACTTGAACCTTCCTCGGGTCGTTGACAGTGGTCCAACCAAATCAATTCCCCACATGGAAAATGGCCAAGGGGAAGTTATAGGTGTCAACAATGCTTGTGGAGTTCTTCGGATGGAGGAAAAGCGTTGGCACTTGTCACATTTCTTGGCATAGGCTATACAATCTGCCCTCATCGTCGGCCAGTAGTATCCCTGCGTCATCACCCTTTGTAAAAGTGTCCGACCTGCTACATGTGCTCCACAAGACCCTTCATGGATCTCTTCAATCAAATCTTTCACCTCGGTGGGATGTACACATCTTTGCAAACCTGCCATAATTCCTCGTCTATATAAAACACCATTAGTTAGTACATACCGAGCAGCTTTAAACTTCAATTTCTTGGTTGCAAGCTTGTCAGTTTGCAATTCTCCTTCCTCGATATATACCCTGATGGGATCCATCCAAGATGGTCCTAAATCAAGGGTGATAAAATTCATCTTCAGATCTTCATCTATACTCCGACCAGCTAACACTTCAATTGGGATTGTTCGTCGTAGCTCGGTGCGAGTAGCTGATGCTAGTCGAGCTAGGGCGTCTGCTCTCGCATTCTTCATTCTTGGTATTCTGACCAGCTGAATAGCGGTAAATTCTGATAACAGTTCCTTTGCCTTTGCATGATATCTGATCATTAATTCTCCTCTAACTGCATATACTCTCATCATTTGGTTTACAATCAATTGAGAGTCACTGAAAATCACAACCTATTGTGCCTCCATAATTTTTGCCAAATTAAGCCCTGCAATCATGGCCTCATATTCAGCCTCATTGTTGGAAGCTTTGAATTGGAAACGCAAAGCGTATTCCATGTCGACCTCGCCTTGAGTGCTTAGAACTATCCCCGCGCCACATCCTGCAGTGCAAGATGAGCCATCTACATATAGCCTCCATATAGGTAACTCGTCTTTAAATTTTCGATCAGTCAGAGTTCCTCGGTGAAATATTTACTGCTTCCTTTCATCCTCCCCGGATTTTTCTCGCTCCTCGTCGATCATCTTTTCTTGCCCTTTTACCAACCGAGGTTGGTCTGAGCTCAAATTTAATGATCCTTTAACATCCACTTGCCCTCTTACCAACCGGAGTTGGTTTGAGCTCGAATTTAATGATCCTGTAACATCCACTTGCCCTCTTACCAACCGGAGTTGGTCTGAGCTAGTGTCTGTCGATCCTGTAACATCCACAGGTTGTTCAGCGAGCAAATTTTGCTCCTTGGGAGTATCAGGATAGGTGAACTCCGCTATGAAATCTGCTACAGCCTGCCCTTTTAGTGATGATCTGGGTTCATAAACTATATCATATTCTCCGAGCTCTATTGCCCAGTACATCAATCTCCCTGATTTCTCTGGCTTATGAAGGGCTTGTCTCAATGGCACATCAGTGTATACTACTATAGTATGAGCCTGGAAGTACGGCCTCATTCTCCTACTCCCCTCAATCAGCGCCAGTGCCAATTTTTCTAGTCTCGAATATCTGATCTCTGCTCCTCGAAAGGCCTTACTTGTGTAGTAAATTGGCTTTTGTACTCCATTCTCCACTCTGATCAACGCCGAGCTAACTGCATTCTCGGACACTGCAAGGTACAAATACAATTTTTCTCCCATCACCGGCCTGGACAACAGTGGAGGTGCTCCCAAGTATTTCTTCAAGTCTTGAAAAGCCTTCTCACATTCATCATTCCACTTAAAAGTTTTTCTGAGTGTCTTGAAGATGGAAGACATCTATCAATTGCTCGTGACACAAATATGTTGAGTGCTGCTACTCGTCCTGAGAGACTCTGTACTTCCTTCTTCGTTGTTGGAGATCGCAGCCCTAATAGAGCTTTGATCTTTTCAGGATTTGCTTTAATGCCTCGTTGGTTGACAATGTACCCGAGGAACATGCCTTCTCGTACTCCAAATATGCACTTCGTCGAGTTCAGCTTCATTTGATATTTATCTAGTTCATCAAAAGTTTGACTTAAGTCAACTAGATGATCTGTAGCTTTCTTGCTTTTTATCAGCATGTCGTCAACATAGACTTCCATATTGTCACTGATTTGTTCAGCAAAGACCATGTTCATCAGCCTCTGATATGTCGCACCTGCATTTTTTAAACCAAAAGGCATAACATTATAACAATAAGTTCCCTTAGGGGTAATGAAAGAAGTACTCTCCCTGTCTTCAGGTTTCATTTTGATCTGATTATAACCAGAATAAGCATCCATGAAGCTCAGCAACTCATGTCCCGAGGTAGCATCCACCAGTTGATCAATTCGAGGCAGTGGAAAGTGATCTTTTGGGCATGCTTTGTTGAGGTCGGTGAAGTCTACACACATCCTCCACTTGTTGTTTTTCTTCTTTACCATCACCACATTGGCTAACCAATCTGGATATTTTACATCTTCAATGAAATAAGCTTTCTGGAGCTTCTCGACTTCCTCCTGTATAGCTTGATTCTTCTCGGGACTGAATACCCTTCTTCTCTGCTTCACAGGTTTGATCTCCTTATTCACATTGAGCTCGTGACATAAGAAGTTTGGGTCAATCCCAGGCATATCTTCAAGACTCCAGGCAAAAGTTTGTTTTCTGCTTCTAAGGAAAGTTATCAATTCTTGTTTTAATGAGGCTTCCAACGATGAACCTATTTGAGTAGTTCGCTCAGGGTGTTCGTCGTCCAGAATGATATTTTCAGTAGCTTCCACCACTTGACCCTTCACGAGTTGCAACTCATCCCGAGGATCCAAGGTTTCAATTTTTACACCTTCACCCACTTGATAAGTAGTAGTCTTTTTCTTTGATTCTTCCAATTCATCTTGCTCGGCGGATGAATAATAGCACTCCCGAGCTACTTTCTGATCACCTTTCATAACTCCTACTCCAAAGTTTGTTGGAAATTTCAAGCATTGATGCACTGTAGATGGTACAACCTCTAACTTCTTCAATCCTACCCTTCCCATGATGATATTGTACGATGACTGGACATTCTTATCCATCACGAAAAAGCGTATTCTTTTTGTCCGATAAGCAGGCCACGTACCAATGAATATATCCAACTTGATCGTCCCAAGTGGAAACACTTTCTCGCCAACAAAACCGATGAGGGGTCTGTGGTAAGGCTCCAGTTGAGATAGCATTAAATTTAAACTATCGAAACACGAGTAAAATATGATGTCTGTCGAGCTACTGTTATCGACCAGTACTCTTGAAATCATTACCTCCTTCATTCTCATTTTGATCACCAGTGGGTCGTCATGAGGATATAAAACTCTTGCAAGATCATTCTTCGAAAACCCAATGACCAATTTTTCTTTGTTCACCTTTCTCGGGCGATCTTCCTCAGCTAAATTTATTCGCTGAATGTACGAGCAAGCTTGAGCCTCTCCGAGGTAAGCTTTTCTTTCTGCAGTAAGGTCTCCTCCTGCATCTCCTCCTGTAATGACATTACAATCAAATTACCCAAAGCGTATTAAAAATACCTCTCGTTCTGGCTGCCTTGGTTTCTTGGGAAGATCGGGGTCATCATCTGGATCATCTTCATGGTTTCTCTTCTTTTTCTCCTCTGCTCGATGAGGAGATCCAGACCTCTCTCTAGCTCGGTCATTATTTCTTCTTTTGCCTCCCCGATCAACGTACTTTGCTAGCTTTCCTCGTCGGATGAGTGTTTCAATCTCGTTCTGAAGAGCTATGCAATTTTTGGTCATATGGCCATGATCCTTATGGAACTCGCAATATTTCTACCTATTCCTCGCGTCAGGGTCTGACTTCATTTTCTTTGGCCAGTTTAACTCCTCGCTGTTCTTAATTTCTTCCAGGACGTGGTTGATATTTGCCTTCAAAGGCGTGTAATTATCAAATTTCTTCAAGACCTCCCATGACGACTTACTGTTGGAATGTTTGTCACCACCATTGTTCTTATGCTCTTTTTTCTTAGCTTTATCAACTTCCATCTTGGTTTATTTGGCGTCCATATTCTTCTTCGCAGACATAGCCTCCTCGGCATTCATAATCTTGGACGCTTTTCCCATCAGGTCCGACATGGTTCGAGGTGGATCTTTGGCCAAAGTGTAGTATAACTTGTTTGGCAGCAGTCCACTCATTAAAGCCGTAATCGCTGTCTTCTCCTCATAATCAATGACTTCGAGCTTCTCGTTATTAAAACGAGTTATATAGTCTCTAATACTCTCACCAGCTTTTTGTCTAACACTTAACAAATGTGCTACTCGTTTAACTGGCTTTGCTCTGAAGTAGAAATTTTCAATGAATAACTCGGCCAGTTGAAGAAAAGCTGAAATCTTACCCCGAGGAAGATTATTATACCATATCTGAGCAGATCCGGTAAGAGTTCCCGAGAATGCCCTGCATCTCATCTCGTCTGGGACAGCATAGATGTCGGCAGCAGCTTGATATTGTTCTATATGAATGACAGGGTCAGTCTTCCCATCATACTTGGGAATCAAAACAGGTGCTTTGAACTTTCATGGTGTTGGAAAATCAACAATGTCCTGGACAAAAGGTGTTCCTCGAACAAAGGTTTGTTGTAGGGGGTTCTTAGCCTTAGTCATTTCCCCTAATCTATCCTCCAGCCTTTGAATAGATCCTTTCCATGCATCATTCCCTTCCTCAGGCCTATTGGTTCGAGCGACTGATCGCGTTGAAGTGACTTCCTGGGATTTATCTTGACGAGCAGCTGGTCGGTCAGCGGATCCCTCTTGATGAGCAACTGGTCGCGACTGGGCAGATCCTTCCCTTAAATCTGATGGTCGTCGAAAACTCCTCGACGCTGCATTAAGAGGACTTTTGTTCCTCCTAGGCCCTAATCGATCAAAAGGAGAGGCCCTACTTAATCTTTCCAATGCACTGGCCCTTTTTGGGGAGAGGGTGACACGTTGTTCAGTATCTGTGGCTCGTACTGACGAAGTTCGTCCAGGTTGATAAGAAAAATCTTCAGATTCCTCATTGCAATATGAATTAGTACGCCTAGTACGCACAGAAGGCGCACGGATATTTCTTTGAATGCTTCGTGATCCGGAATGGGCTGGCGCACCGCCATGGAGTGCTTGGATGAGTTGTCGCATCGTTTCTTGCATGATAGTCTGGCCCTGAGCCAAATTCGCCATCATTCCAGTCAGATCTGGAATAATTGGTGGAGCAGATGGATTTGGAGGGGTTCCAGTGTTTCGATTGCTGGATTCAGGTATATCAGCCATTGGTATTGGATTGTGATTGGTGAGAAAACGATATTACCAGTCGTTCCCACAGACGGCGCCAATCTGTTGATGTAAAAAATTAGATCACTCTAATAATTCAATCACAGATAAATAAATGAGATAAAAGATTTTTAAAGTGGTTCAGCCTTATATGAATGGCCTACGTCCACTGTTGTTTTATTGCTGAGTGTTTGGGGATTCTCGATTACAAGAATTTGTGTTCTGGACCCCAAAGTTTGGATTTAGAATCAGACCCCTTACAATGAGGATTGTACAATGTATTTATAGCCCTGAGGCTGTAATGTGAAAGGGTAATACATTAAATGATATACATATGAAAGGGTAATACATATAATTCCCTCTTTGCGTGTGCGTCTGAATGATAAGCATTTAATGAATCAGTTGAACAGTTGGTTATCCAGCTATTAATGCTTTGTTCGAGATGCAGCTCGGACCGCTTGAGTAGTTCGGACCGCCTGAGATTCTCGGTGCTAATGAGTTCCTCGGAGAGGTCCTGTTCCTCGGAGCATAAGAGTTCCTCGGAGAGGTCTTGTTCCTCGGAGCATAAGAGTTCCTCGGAGCGTATGATCATCTCGGAAGTGCTTGTTGTTGCCATATAGATAGCCACGTGTCCTCATATGGTTGGTCCAAGTCAGCAGATTAAATTTGGTATCAACAATGACCATGCTGGGGGTTATGGCCTAATTATGTGGGCCGATGTCTTATTCTGAGTACCTAAAGTGTATTCAAGGATTGCATCCTAATTCTGAGGACTTAGTTGGTGTTTGAGGATTATGCCGAGTGTGTGAGGATTGTGGACTGATTTTAATGGATAAGGTCTTATTTTGAGTACCTAGAGTGTATGTGAGGATTGCTTTGATTTTAGCATGGTTTTCTTCAATCCCCTTTTCACTGACCATAAAGCGTAAGAGCTTCCCTTTGGTGATACCAAAGATACATTTTTATGGATTGGGGCACATTTTTAACTATCGCGATTGTTCGAAGAATTTCCTCGAGGGGGGATATGACCTTCTCGAGTCTTTGACATGATGATCATATCATCAATATATACCTCAACTTCTTTATGGATAAGATCATGAAAGATAGTTGTTTCTACCTTTTAGTTTGTAACCCTAATTTTTTTAAGACCGAAAGGCATGAATGTGTAGTATAAAGTTACCCATGGGTAGTGAAAGATGTATCATCCTCATAATCCGGATGCATCTTAATCTGTTTATAATTGGTGAACAAATCAATGAATGATTTGGGAGCAATATTGGTGGTGGTGTCGACGATGATGTGAAATTTGGGTAGAGGATAATCATCTTACGGAGAGGATTTGTTCAAATATCTGTGACCCTATTTTTCTTCTCAACATCATCAAATGGCATGCTCTCATCATAATTCTTTTCACTTTTTTCTAACCTCACCATGACAGTCACTCTCTGAATCACTTAATCTTGCTTTATAGCTTTCTTATTCTTCTTCTTAAAGACTTTGTTCTTTTCTTGCCTTCACAAGTATATTGGGTATATATTCATGCGATGTCATACTCCACCCCAACTAAAAAATCTATCTTCTTCTCTTTCTTTTCTCTCTTGGATACTTTCCTCTCTTTATTACCTTAAGAGTTATATCCAGTGTACTGGGTTAGCTTAAGTTCAAACTTCTTTAATTTTTTGTAAATTTATTATAATTTTTATAAATTTTGCTTAACCGTTTCACAAACAAAGTAATATATACTTCAACATTCTCTTTTGGTTTACCTTCGCTCTTGATAGACACAACCTTCTCACTAAATTATGCAATAAATATAATATCCTTCTTAGGCTTAAACACACTCAAAGGTTCTTCTTTATCACAAATTTGAGGTAACCCAACCAACTCTTTTAAACTACATATATCTTTATCCTTGATTTTATTAGGGATAACAACCTTGCTTTTGAATCTAGAAGTTGGCATTCTCGATAACTTCTTCACAACCTTTTTCTTGAGTTTTTCTATCTTAGGTTAAAAGAGGCATTGATTGTCTCGATAAATCTAGTATAATAATCATTTAAGCTCCCATTTTTATTCATTCTCATTCTTTCAAAGATTGTCTTAATCTTTTACGACTTATCTCTCTTAACACTAAATGCAACCTCAATTAAATTTTAGCAAAGAATCATGTTAGATCAGATCTTAGATTTATGTGTGTGTGTGTGTGTGTGTGTGTGTGTTTATATGTATGTGTGCGTGTGATAGTAATTGTGTATACGAATAACAAACAACAACACAAAAAGGCACAAGCCAAGATCTACGAGAAAAACTCCCATTTAGAAGTAAAAAACCTCTGTATATCCTAGCCTCTCATTCAATTTGAAAATAAATTTTATACAAACGCAAGAAGGTACCTATGGACGTTGAAACTCTCTCACGTTTGAATGAGTGGTGCACTCAAAGCTCCATCAATCGAACAAAGAAGTCGCATTTTCTATCCTTGTATCGCACCACAAATTAACGACATAGTGGATAACTCCCCTCTTTTTCAAATTCAGATAAGCATATGCAGAATTGAATCTAGGCTATATGGTTTTTTTAACTCAAAACACTCTCAAATATTACAATTCATGAATCAAGTATGAATATATTTTTTTCTCACAAAATTGTCTAGATCGAGTTAAATTGATAATTGAAATATGTTTCTCCGATCCTCCCCAAAAATACTCTTTATGTGTGAGAAGTACTCAGGAAACAGATCTTTGAAAATGGGAGGGAAAAACTCCTATTGATAGTAAATTTTGAAAATCTGGAAGCGTCGTGTGCACAATTGAAAAGTCATTCATCCACACGGTTTTGCGAAGTTGATAAAGTCACCTTTAACATGTGACAACCATGTGCATTGAGATATTTCCTACTATGCGCATGCTTTTAGGTAATAAGCATAAGATGCCTAAAAATGTGTATGTCGTGCACATAGTAAGGATTTGGATCCGTAATGTATGGTTTTGTGTAGAACATTTGCCATCACTAAACTATCCTGCCATGCACAAGGGACCAAAACTCACCCTTATGCACGCTTGTAGGCAGAATACAAGATTCACCTAAAAAAGCATACAAGCCAATGACTTTTTGAAAAAAAATGGTTGATCAGTTCACAAAAACCATTTTCATAAAAATATAAGCATGTGCGTGTGTGTATTAGCCTCGAGACGATTCAATCAAAACTACCACAAAAATAAATACTCTTCAATCTTCATGATTTGCGTGCAAAAGCTTTGACGTAGAGAAATCGTATGATCTTCAATTTCAATGTCCATAGATTCAAATGAACAAGGCTCTCATGAGATATTGTTTAAATATGAATCAAGATTTTTGGATCTAATTTGTGTATAACTATATATTTTATCACGGGAAATAGCCAACAAAACTATAATGAAACCTAGTACAAGATCTATTACATATTCAATATCCCCCTTTGTCTATTTCACGAGAAAACCCCCAAAAAATATTGATTACAACAGCCAAACTCACCCCACATTATCCATATAATGATAATGGAGTGTCGCAATAAACATGAAATCCATATGACAATTGAAAACCAACAAGTCGAGTGTGACACATGGGTTTGAGTTGCAATCTCACAAGTATACCGGAAATACATGAAACATAACCAAAAGATCATACAAGTGTGACACGCACAATGAGAAACTCCTCGTACTTTAGGAATCATCCGATAAGAAATCAAAGTAGAAGTGTATTTGACATAAAAGTATAAGTGTATCCCCCGTTTGACATAAAAAATTCAAAGTAGAAGTGTATTTGAGATAGACAATGGGTATATCATTTCATAACACCAAAATTGCTATGAACAACAACTAGAAAATAAAAAACTAGATAACCAGGTGATAAAACTAATGCTAAGATAGTGGTAAAACATGGACTATAACAACAACTAAAGCACATGGATATGGTAAACATGATGTATATCAAGTGCTTTGTTGGCCCGAAAATATACCCAATAGGGGGTGAATTGGGTATACGGTTTTAATGGCAATTTTAAACTTTCTTAACTTGTCATAAAGATTAATTGCAATATGATAAAATAAATTATTAGTGTGCAATTCAATCAATGATAATTATAATCAGCTAAGAGGAAGAGATAAATGAAACTTTCCAAATCGAGGTTTTAACGTGGTTCGGATAGTGCCTACGTCCACGCTCGAGACGATACTCGATAACTTCACTATCTCTGGTTCAATTACAACAAAACCAGAACCTCACAAGGAAATCTACCTTGCAAATGGCAACCAACTAGACATTAAACTCGTCCTTGACCAAGCGGTACCCACTCCAAAATAACGGCACTACCATCAAGACGATCCAATGAAATTAACTGCTTGTCATGGTAATTAAACTTGTAACCGAAACGTAAAGCCAAGTAGCTTTACTAAAATAATGGAATTGTATGTTTACTTTCTCCCTCTAAAAGTACAAGTAAAGAAGTCTCACAAGTATATAGGTCAAATGGGTTTGGGGGTAAAGATTTATCAGACGTGGGTGTTAGGATTATAACTTCGCTAAAGAGGGATTGGGATGAGACTTGAGCTTGTAATGGAGGTTTGGGGTTTGAACATCTCTAATGATTTTCTTGCTTTTTCTTTAGAAATGCAATGATACAAACTAAAAAATGGAACTTTACTTGAGAGGATTGGTGTTGTGAGTTTATGTGATTTGGAAAGATTGTGGATGGTTGTATTTATAGGGATAAGATGAGGTATGAGTCAGCCAAAAATGGGTAGAAATGTTAGTTAGGTAGTTGGAAAAGGTTAAGATTTTAGTATAGGAGTTTGGAGGATTTTACCAAAGTACAAGTTTTGAAATTTGCACTTTCAGTCAACTGAAAGCCTACTTTTAGTCAATCGAAACTCCTTTAGTTGGCTTGTTTCAAAGTTCCAGCTAAATGAAAGATAGTTTAGCTAGCTAAACTTTTTCCTGGGACTTTTATTCTATTAAACCTCAAGTTCAGTCGACTAAAACTCTTGGGTTTTATTTAAAAGGTTATTTGGTTTGGGTCCAAGCTTTGGGGAAGTGTTAGCGTGTTCTAGGGAGGTCGTATGTGAGTAGTTTTGAGCTTATACATGTTGAAACAAGTTACTTTACTACTTTATAAAATGGTTACTAAATTATAACAAAATAAAGTAATATGTGTCAGGGCTTTTGAGCATTTCTTTGACTCGTTTGAAACATTAACTTCAGAGCTTACATGACTTTCTTGATGTAATTCTTGCGTGAGTATGATCATCATAGGTTGCGGGGTGTGTTGGCATAAGCTTCTTTGAACTGGTTAATGTTTGAACATTTCATGAGTCTTTTGATCAATGGTTTTGATGCAATATTTAAGTTATTCTTGTGATCTTCATTGTCTTTGGTTCGTGGTCTTCATTCTCTTGGTTGAGGGCTCCATTTTCTTGGTTGAGTGCTTCACTATCTTGCATGGGATGATTGCACGGTTGCCTGGATGAAGTGTTCCTGGTTACATATCTTTTAATGTATTGAGTGCTTAATTTAATCCCAAGTACAATAGAGAGAAGATAGTGAAATATGTTATTATATCAATTATGTTGTCCTTAAACAAAATCCTTTTTAAATACATATTGGTTTCACATGAATATCTAATAAAAACTAGTAGAATAAGATAAATCTAAACATATGAACATGTGAAGCATGATAATACAATAAGGTATAACTAGTTGAGACAAAAAATATAGAGCAACGAGATATATAAATGTCAACCAACATTTTTTATAAATAACTAACAAAGGATAAAAATATCCATATAGCCAAACTGGATGTATTAACATAAATAACTCTAAAACTAGATAGGAGTGATACAAGTCAAGCAAAAAGCATCTCAAGTGTACTAAATGGAATTTGTAAAAAATACATCAAAAACAAATTGAGATAAATAAAAAATCTATAACCCTCATCATAAAAGTCAGCTAACATATCGTCATCATTTTCATCGTCATCATCAACATCATCCTCATCGGCAACAACAACATCCTCATCATCCTTATAACCATTATCATATTCTACTAGAGCAGGAGCATGAATCGAACCATAAATAGACGAGACCAAAAATGACATGTCGCGATGCTCAGTCATTAAAATACATGTAAAATTATGATATACAGTCTTATTGGGTTGTGTGAAGTAATAGTCAAAGTGATCTAACATCATAGTCATCCTCACATCCATTCGAGTAAATGCATCATGCATGAAAGAAAATTGTGCATCAAATTACTCTTCGGAGGATTGATGTTCCCCTGGGTAAGTGTAGCCATAGCAGGAGCTAGAGCATATGATGGAGTATGACCATGTGCAATATCCTCGGCATCGAGGTTTATGGCTGGTGTAGGAATCTAATGCAAATTTTATCCCTTAGAATGTGAGACACTAACACTTGTGATTACACCAAAAATGTACAAAAATAGATTATATCTTAAACGGTGAACACCTAGAGAACATAGGTACCTGGTGACCCTACGAGCAAAGACTAATGCATCATGAAGCTTATGTGAACATCCATGATGCATAGCCCCAAGAATGAGCAATGGATAATTAATGGTCTGACGCGTAGCAATAGCACGTATGAGTACAGGAAATCCCGTGACCGTCTTCTGTACATGAGGTCATAGATAACCACTAATCTTTAGATGGAGTAATGTTGTCTCGGCGATGCATGCAAAAATAGGTTCCTAAGTCCTAACCCATGTAATATTTCTCCTAGTTAATAATGATGTTAACTAATGATGGGTAAAATCGCTCTCTTTACAAGGGTATAATCTGGATGCAACTATATGTCTAAATCAATATGTGTATCCAACACATCCTCAATCAGTATGAACATAATATGTAAGGATCAAAGGATCCTCGTATGAGACTATTATATTCGTATATAACTCGTGATAAAGTGTGGCATTATATGACACATGCAGGATAAGTAAACAAGATGAAGCGAGGTATAGAATTTACCTCTGGCAATACAAGCTCTCTACAATCCTCTGGAGATGTGTCAGATCCATATCCCTCTCATCTCTAATAACCCGAAAAATAAATCATTCCTCAGGGGCATGCCATCCCTCATGAAGCAAATATAAAATGAATCCATGGCCATCTCAAGAATGGGTATAGAGGTACTCGGGACCTGAGTACGTTGCCTAGAAATGCTCGGTGCACTAGGAGGTGTGATAGGGATCTCCTAAGAACGAGATATCTCACCAGGACCACACGGGGGCCGAGAAATGACTATCTTATGTGCATGAGTCTTCTCATGAACCACAGTGACAAAATTAAGAAAATATACACAAACATAAAAATTGACAGAAATCTAAAGAAAGTATTTACAGTGATAAGATAAATATATCAAAAATACCCAAATTTAACCTCTAACAGTAATAAAACACCTATAGATTATGGAATGTCCTATAATAATTCTAAAATATGTTAAATCAATCAGAATATTAAAAAGAAAGACACTTACTCGAGTCAAATCTATAAATACCCAAGTGTAAAAAATTTAAGATTTCTCATTCCAAATCCAATCTAAAATCACCCAATATGGAATCAATATTCAAATCGAAGCACAAAATTTCTTTAATAAAAAATAACCTAGGGTTTATATTTGTGGTTAAGAGATTTGAAATGAAACCAAAAAACCCTATTAAAAATCGAACATGTGAAGAATTTGTGATATCATATGAACAGTTAAAAATCACAACATACCAATGGGCACAAAACTGAACCACGCGAACAGTTCGAGACAGTAAGCTAAAGTTAGGGAATACTTAACCAAAATGCCAAACACTCAAAATATGATACGCATATATGAAAATGCATGTGAAAGTATTGATTTTGACATTTAAGGCATAAATTTGGGATATATGCAAAAATCAACCACTCAAACATACAATATATACATATGACCCAAAATATATAAGGTGTGAACATGATTAGGCTACTTATGATAAACATGATCCATTGTATGAATTTACTTTGAACCCTGATCAATGACATAGTTTAAGTACATATTCAAAACAAATATTAATCACACAACAACATAGTTCAAAATTTTAATCAAATCATGCAACTTTTATATCATAATCATGGCATGATAGTGAACAAGTGAGAGTCACAAAATCAAGTGAATGCAAATAATCAAGTTATAAAAATTACAATTCATGCTTAAGTTTATAATTTCATCATTATCCTTTAGAGATATTCTAAATAGTATACTTTAACTATGCAATCTCCCTCATATGATGTAAATACTAAAGTAGATACAAAAATATAACACTACAAAAAATTTAAAAGCCCTGTGTTGTTTTCTTACCTTGAATTTTAATCCTACAACGGCTTTTTCTATGGTGGATTTTACACACAGTTCGATAGACACTTAATGACGATACTTATATTCAAATCGACATGATCTTATCCATGGTAGCCATTTTCAATGTAAGTATTGTCTCATCAATAAACTCCATAAAGTCAAAGTATTTTGCACACACAACTCTCAAATAGTCCATAGATTTGTTTTAACATGACCAGTATTAAATATATGGACTCAATAATGATTTAAAATTAAGCACTAATGCAAGTCACATAATAAAAAATCATATGATCCAAGTGATATGCAAGTGTATGTATAAAGTGAAATCAAAACCAAAGATTTCATTAATCTTTAACTATCACGATTTTTCTCTTTAATATTAACATATCATTTAGTTAATCATTAATTGTATCATATAAATAACAATTCAAAATTTAACCATCATTTAAATCACGTCAACATATTAAATCAATGTTGACATATAACTTAATTACACATCACAAAAAGAATAAAATGAAAGTCTTTTTGGTATTTTGAAATATAAATGATGTGTATGAAAAATTATTTGATTGTGAAATGAAAATGCTACCTAAATGATATGATACCAAACGAATCAAGAAGTACCTATGAAGTGGACCTATATAAGCAAAGCCCTAGGTATCCTTAGCATACTACCAAGCTAAGCAGTTAGGTTTAATGCCTCTCCCGAATCTTTAGGAGGCGCAAAGATCACTTACTTTTATGCAAACTTTCTTTGAGGTAAGTTAACCTCAATCTTCTTCCTTAGATAATTCTGTAATACCCCGTATTTTTATGCTATATTAATTTGGGGATTTATTAAATTTAATGTGAGTGTATTATTTAATAAAAAATCCGGAAATTAATTATGTTATAATTATTAACGTGACGAGAGTTAGTAATTATGGGAAATTTGTTGAATATTACTAATGAGCAAAGTAATATATTATATTGATTATATTGAATGTAATGAGTGAATAAAATGTCAGTTTTGGAAATTTGAATCGGGACGCCCCCGTGTCGCGTCGGGACTAAATTTTGATGATTAAAAAGTGAATATTTTATAAGTTTCTCGTATGGTCGTTTTGAGTGCGCCGACGCGTCCGGAAGGGTCGAGATAGTCAGAAAAGTGTACCCGGGGGTGTAGTTTGGGTCTCGGGGCGTTTTTAGGCCTAATTAGTAACCCGGGAGGGCATTTTGGTCATTTTACATTCTTGGGTAAATAAACCCACAAAAATTCCAAGGGTTATAACAGATATCTGGATGGTCACCTAGGGTTAGAAACTCAAAACACAAGTGACGGCCATTGGAGAAGAGATGAGAGAGCTCTCAAGGCAATTCAAGGCCAAAGAGCCACCCGTTTGCACTGCCGTCACCGCCAACGCGTAGATCGCGAGACGAGGAACGCAGCCATACCAAAATCATCCGTGAATTAGAATATCAAAAATCCCAGGCAAGTATTTTCTTGCGTATTTTCGTTGGTGCAATCTTCATATTAGTTTAGGAATGATTTGTGATGAAAACTATGGAAGAAAACCCAATTTGTGATAGGAGAATCCATGTAGTATTGATTTATATGAGGATTCTGGAAACCCTTGCCATGTAGAGGAAATTAACCACGAAATTTTGATGATCATAAGAAAGAAATTCTGGAGAAAGATTTGTTAGAAAACTGTTTAAGAAAATTCTAGGGTTCTTGATAATTAGATATAATTTTGGGTTGAAAATCCATGTTTAAATGATGAATATGTACATGCCTTACGTTAAAAACATCTGGTATATTGTTATAATGTTAGTAGTAGAATTCTGGGACGATTGGAACTTGAAAATATGGATTTGGTGTAAATTTGGAGATGAAACCCGTAACTGCATTTCTGCAGATTTTCGTGGACCTGCTTGATCGATCGATCGAGCCTAGAGCTTCGATCGATCTAAGGTTCGATCGATCGAGCCCCAGGCCTCGATCGATCGACCCCTCCTGGCAGACTCCTATTTCCCTTGTTTAATTAGTTAAACTAAATTTATCGTGAAATAATTCTTGGGTATTCTTAACAAAATATTTTGGGAGATAGGAAAGACCAGTAGGACATGTGAATAAGTGTTGGTAACTTTATTATAAGACGAGAAGTTTACTTTTTGGGGTAATTATATAATGAACGATGAAACTACGTATTTCAAGTGAGAGATTACGGCGAATAGCTACGATAGTGAATAGAGTTATACCTACTGAATTTTCTACTTGGAAGGATAGAGTCCACGAGTGTCACGTAATAAGTGAGAAAACTCTTCGAGTTAAGGTTAGAGATGAAACCTTATACGTAATACAAATAATGTGAAATTAAGGATAAATGTTGTAATTATGGGTGACGAGAGGAACCTATATTAATATGATAAAAGTGGTATATTTATATGATTGTGTGTACATATATTATATACATGTGAAAATCATGCCCAGGCTACTTACTATCCCTGAGGTTACCGCGCTGGGACAAGTCTTATCTCGATGGGACCTTTATGGGGGATATTGACTTGTACCCTAGAAGATAGATGTCCTTGGTACAGGCTATCGACGTGATAGTTCAGACGGTCCTAAGAGACGCAGGCATGTGCCATCCTCTTAGAGACTTGGAATCTATTCTTCGCCTCAATTTTGTTTGTGTATGTGTTAATACAATTCGAGAGTGATTCCGATTGTATTCCCCTTAATATGAGTGATATGGGGTTTTGGATAGTAGAGTATTCCCGCACCATAGTTTATTTGGGGTGCTGTTATAATATATATATATTATACGAGTAGTTAATATATATATGGAATTCTGAAATTTGGAACTACCTACTGTGAATTGATATGTAGGATATGGTTGATGACTCAAATTGTAAATACTTGTTTTGGGAAAGTATAATATGACACTGGAAAACTTTATTGACTAATAAAGTTAAAATGAGAACTTTGGTTATTAATTGAAATATTCTTTTCAAACAATTGTATCGTTAAATTTTGAATCCTGCGAAATACCTAAGATAAGTTAAATCGTTGGGGAAAGGATAGCGTGTTATATAATGAGATAAACCATTGGGAAGGATAGTACGATAGGTGTGCACATTAGAAGAGAGGTAAGGATTTCTCAAGAGAGTGTTGCACTAATATGTTGTTGCATTGGCATGTATCAATCTAAATACTTGCTAAACGTATTTTAAATCAAACACACTTTCGGGCTCTGACCCGTTTCTCTCTCTCTCTCTCTCTCTCTCTCTCTCTCTCTCTCTCTCTCTCTCTCTCTCTCTCTTGTATATATATGTATGTATTACAGGTGCCCAGTCACAGGTGCGTCTTGCTTAGGATCTCTTGGAAAGAACGCGCTGCAGCTTAGGTGGGAGTTGCAGGTCTCTTGATTAGACAACTTCGTTCATTCGGATCCACTCTTAGTACTTTCACTAGTTGAGAAAGTGTAGCTCTTTCCTTTATTCCATTGTTATTGGACGTTTATATTTCAGTTATTTCCAGTATTGTTCTATGGGATTTATTCAGTTTGGATTTGTGACTTTAGTTTTCGTATGTTGACATTCGATTGACGAATGTATTATATTAATTGGTTTATGTTGCAGAATTTAGTATGATGTGATTCTTACTTTTTGAATGTTGTTAATAAAATAAGTGATTTTTCTTTAAATAAAATCTGGAAAGTATGTATGAAATTGGTTTTGACACTTAGCTTAATTATTTAGGGTGTTAAACTGGAAAAATTTATTTTTATTGACAGTGATGCTGAGAATGAACCAACTGTTTACCTTGATTTAATTTAATAAAGGAGTGATTGCCCGGTATTTAATTAGGCGGGGTGTCACATATTCCTTGGTATAACTCCATCATTTTACGTATACATCCCTCTTTTTTCATGGGAATTTTATTCCTAGGAACACAAGCATGAGATTTAGGTCTAGAAAACTATCTCCTAACCTTTCTTATCCCATTAGCCACAAAGTCAACCGTTCTCATCAACTCACCGTCTCACCTCTAAACTCAATAATAGTATGTTTATTGATAAAATTTCTCCTATTTTGATTGAACCTAGCATTTATAACTTTCAAGCACCTACAATTTTTGTTAAAATAACCATGTAATGTATAATGGGTACAAAAAAGCACATATCTTCTAAACTTAGGTTTCGGTTCATGATCTCTCTTTTCAATGTTCTCAAGATTCTTTCTTTTAAAGAAAAAGTGGGCAACATGAATGATTTTACCAAAAAATTAATACACATAGGCATAAGCCCTTGGTGAAGATATGGGTACAATCTTCTTTTTCTTCAAATTTGTAGTGTGTTCCTAACTTTTGTTCTTATTACAAGAAGATATTACAAATTTCAATTTCAAAATAATATTATTTTCTTTCATTGGTTTAATATAGCCAATACCATGTTTATCAAATTTTATTTGACCATGGATCATGAAAATATTATCAAGAATGTTTATTCTCTCAATCATGTCAATTTTTAAATATTTGGCACGTTAAACATAATTTTGTAACTTTTCAAAGTCTCGTTCTAATAAAATGAAACCTCAATCTTTTTTTGACTTTTATAACTTTGTTCAAATTGAAAAAAAAAAAATTCAAAAGTTTGACGCTTGACCATTTCATTTTTAAATACTCTTGATAAAGCTCATCAAATCCATCATTTATGTCTTCAAGTTCATTATGACTAGACTCATTTACCATATTTTTCTTCAAAACATCATCAATTGACACGCTCTTATCAAAATTATTTTCACTTATTTTAATCTCACTATGAATGCGATATCACCTATTCATTCATCATCTGAAGACCATTCATCAGGCTCACTCTCTAAAACACTTTATCTCGCTTTATAGACTTTATTCTTCTTAAAGTTTTTGATATTTTCTTGCTTTCTCTATTATATTAAACATGCATCAATGTGATGTACTAATCCACACAACTAAAACATCTATCTTATTCTCTCTTTTTTCCTCTATTAGGAACACTCGTCTCATGATCACCTTGAGAGTTATATATAGTGGATTTTTTGTGCTTAGGCTCACTATATATAACTCTCATGTGTCTGCATCCTTGATTTAATCAAGGATATAAACATTGGTTTTTAATCTAGAAATTAGCATTCTCAATGACTTCTTCACAACCTTGTTCCCAGGGATCTTCTCTTCTAGGATAAAAGAGTCATTTACTACCTTGATTAATCTAGTTTACTAATAAGTTATCCTCTTCATTTATTATTATTATTTCAAACACAATCACAATGTTTTGAATCTTAACTCTCTTAATACATGAAGTTCCTTCATGAGTAACTCTTAATATATCCCAAAGTTCCTTTTGTCATTTCGTAATTGAGTATATGGTTAAGATTTGTATTGTAGCCGATGAAAATATAGCATTCAATGCAATTGAGTTATAATTGCAAGTAACAAACTCTACATCCAACCAACTTAGTTCCAATGGCCATAATTTGAACCATCAAAATAAGAAGGACAATTCATAGAGATACTATCGTAATACTGATCCATTATCCCATCAGTATCTAAACACAACCTCAAGCTAGATATAGAGCAACGAGCACAACTAAAACAAACAAATAAGCAAAATCTACTCTAACACGTGAGTGCTTAAAAGAGCAATTATTCTAACACCAATTGAGGGTGGAGTGTTTCAAACAAAGTGTCCACCTAAAATAAACTTAAAGGATGGATGAATATATTTTAATGAGGATTATACCAATTTTAGCATTTCAGGTAGCCAATTTTTATATTAAACCTAGTTTACATGCATTTAAGTGAGAGATCTAACATATCTAAATCAATTTAGCAAATCAAGAACAAATCTAGGTTAATTATATGAATTAACTAGATGCAAGACCTAATTCACTTTTAGTAATAGATCATGTTGGATTCAATCTTATGTATAAGAGAGAGAGAGAGAGAGAGAGAGAGAGAGAGAGAGAGAGAGAGAGAAATAGTGTGTGTGTGTGTGTGTGTGTGTGTGATAAAAAACAATGACACAAAAGGCATAAGTTAAGATCTACGAGGAAAAACCCCACCCGGGGATGAAAAAATCTTGGTTCATCCTAGTCTCTCATTTAATTTGAAAAAAAATTACAAAAATACAAGAAGGTACCTCTATTGTTCGATAATTAGAAGTTACCTATGGACGTTGAAACTCTCTCCCATTTGAAAGATCCATCGAGCGAACATGGAAGTCACGTTCTATATCCTATAATTGCACTACGAATTAACTCCCCAATAGATAACTCACCCCATTTTTATCTGGAATTAATCTAAGCTATTTAGGTTTTTAACTCAAAATATTCTCAAATCTTATAATTCATGAATTAAGTATAGATTCATGTTTTTATCTCAAAATTATGTAGATCAAATGAAATTAATAATTGAAAAGTGTTTCTTTGATCATTTGCCTCGAAAATACTCTGTCTATCTATGAGAAGTACTAAAGAAAAGGATATTTAAAAATGGGAGAGAAAAACTCCTATTTATAAAAAAAAAATTAAAATCTTCCAGCATCATGTGCACGGTTAAAAAGTCCTCCATGTTCACGATTTTGGGCAGTGGCCAAAGTCACGTTTAACATGTGACATTCATACGCATGAGGATATTTCTAACCGTGCACACGCTTTTAGGAAGTAAGCATAATAAGGTTTTGTAGTCGTGCACACGGGTTTAGACATAACATTTTTATGCCTAAACCATATTGTCGTACGTACAGGTTCAAAACCTAGTCGTGCGCACTCTTGTAGAAACAGTACAAGATTTACCTAAACAAGCATACAAGGCAACAAAATTTTGAAAAATTTCACTTGATCGGTCCACTAAAACATTTATATCAAAATACAAGAATGTACATGTGTATATTAACCTTGAGACGATTCAATCAAAACTATTATAAAAAATATATAATCTTCAATCTTTAGTATTTGCATGCAAAATATTTGATGTAGATAATTTGTATGATCTTCTATTTCAATGTCTATGGAATATAATGAATAAGACTATATTTATCTATTATTTATCTATTAATCAAGATTTTTGGCTTGATTTTGTGCATGACTCAATGTTTTGTCACGGGAAGTAGCCAGTGAAACTATAATGAAAACTAATATAAGATATATTACGTCTTTGTGATGTGATTGTCTATGAAGAACTTGAGCTTCTAATGGATGGGGAAACAACACCTTGGATATTATGCAACCACACATGACTAAGCAATAGGTTAAAAAAACAAAATGTTAATCACTTGAAAATCGACTTGAGGACGAATTAGGACAGTTCCAAGTGTGAGAAAGATTAACCCCATGAATTTTAGGCGGGTACTGTCATAAGCACGTACAACAAAAATTTTTAGAGTGAGATCACTGACTTACAACCCCAAGCCTCAAAGTGTTTAAAATGAATAAATATTGAGGGCGAAACCATTATCGACTAGAACTAAATGAATGATTTTCTGTAAGACATCAACTGGAATATTAAGATCGCAGTTGTGATTAGGACCAAAATTAGGGTTCACTTCATTATCAAAAGTAATTAGCCTCCTAGAGGTCAATATACCGATTATATGAATGGGTTTATCGGGAGATATTGTAGGGGGAACCTAGGCATGCCTGAGGAACTTGATGGGGTAATTTTTGAAATGTTGTGAGGACATAAATATCCCCACGAGGTAATGTTCGTTTGGTATTTGTATAATTGTTATAGGATATTCCTCACCTATATTATTAATTCGAGCATTGACATCACTTTAGCAACTTATTTCCCATTGTCGATTGGCTCATTGTCTGCAATGGGAACTGGGTATTTATAATACTGGCTTGAACGAGTCATATAATTCACTAATGATGGGTATAAGAGGATTATTGTATCTTCATCAACCACACTCGCACTAGAAACCTCATTGATTTTGAACAAGAGTTTTTTAAAGGAAATCATCCCTAAAAAAAGGGTGGGAGTATCGAAAGATTCATAGTTGGACTCACCATTTGATTTCTCTGAGTGGTTAGAGTCATCATTTACACCTTATGGGGGTTATTTTATTATTTCCTGAAAAATTTATGTATTCGAAAACCTCAAGGGCCTCAAGGTACATGTCTTCCCGTGCTAAGGATAAGTGATTTTGGATGGGACTAAATACCCTTTAAGTCTCATGGATATAAGAGACCAGAAACTTTTATTTTTTTTCTTAAGGCTCTCTTTTGTCATAATCTAGACTGTGTCATCTAAACCGAACTCATTCGGAGTTAGAAACCACTCGTGAGATTAATGAGCCCACTTGTGTGCTTCCTTGTAGAGATTGATTATTCTTTTATAATTCACTTCCTCAAAGGTCAATCCAAACTTAAATTTCATGTAAACTTCTTTTAACTATTCTAGAACTGTTGGCAGGTTCATGCTTATTATTTTAGACTTTGTGTGAATCGCTATGAAGGCTCTAGTCATCATAGTGAGGGTCCGATCATAAGTAATTTTTGGATGGAGCAGGTTAGTTGGGTATGTTTGTAGGGGAGTTAAGGACTTGTACGAGGAAGCGAGCAATGTCGAGTTATTTGTGGGATTTATATTTGTTTTGAAGTTGAAACCTAAATTTGCATAAATTATTATGGCATTTACACCAAGTTGGTGTGGATGTAAGGGATTATGTGTGGCGTTTGGTTTTGGGATGGATGGAGGGGTAATGATGACTTTACCGATTATCCCTTGTACAATATTTACGAGGCAGTGACATTAATCGGTGGTATTATAGGTAGAAGTCATGATGAGCATCATGTTTTTTAAAATCGGGGAAGTGGGTTAAGTAGTGGATGAGGGTCCAAAGTCTTGGTGAGGTTACGTGAAAACAGTGATTGATAAACTTTAGAGAGAAAATAATGGAGCTTGGTATTATCTTTTCTGATGGAAGTTGAACGGGCTTCTGGTGCCCATGAAATTGTTGGGTTGGAGGATATGTTGTTGAAAATAGCAGTTATCTTTTTAAATTTTATTAGAGTGAAATGAAGTGTTAACTTCTACATTTCTGATTATATCTTCGCATTATGACAAGAAGCATTTTCTTCAACTTCTACCCGAATTCTTAGAGATCTTTGAAATGAGGATATTATTGACTACCCATGGTGTTCTTGATATGCAACAATAAATTCTTCTTCACAATACTGACTTGTTCTTCCTCCGATGGACAACTAGTCATGCTTACATCTTTGTCTCTCCATTTGATTATAAAGCTATTAAAGTCTCCCGAGGGTATTATTTGTTTAATTAGAGGTAACAACGAGTTACCTCCATTTCATCGTTGTACTTATACCGAGCCACGAATTTTCGATCAATGTCCTCCTAACTTCGGATGCGGGATTCATCTAGGGATAAAAACCAGCGAATAACACTTTTTGTTGAAAAATTTGAGCCATGACTTGTTTTATTACCACCTAGCAAGCTCATGGTTTCTTGGTAGTTGCGCAAATGCATGTTGGGAGGTATATTTCCTCCGAACTAATCCACATTTTGAACTTCTAAGGGATACGGGCTTTGGGATAAGGGGATATGTGAGCATAGTCTACATTATTTCTGGAGAGTTTTACTTGATCAAATTTATGAGATAACATTTTGAGATTTTACCTCACCCTAATGAGTTCTTCCTCTTTAGAATATGTATGGATTTGCACATGCGAGTTAACCCCTAGTTATGCAGACGAGTAAACGAATTACCATTGATAATTAGAACACGTGGAGGCATTCCAATGGGTTGATCGTGAATCCCGAAAATAAGATAATATTCCCGAGGAGCCCACATAGGTTTAGGCACTCCTTGACCCATGAGAGTACGGAAGGAGACATTTTGATTTGGCAAAAATTATGGCTCCAGAACCCTTGGCATTTGAACTTTATTCCATTATAGTTCGATAAAATATTATTGCAGATTATCGATCTTAGCACCGAGTTGAGCTAGCATAGTCATCAAATATGGTTGAAGATTGGCTTCTGATTTGGGTTTTTCATGAGGTAGCTGTGCTATGAACTATATGTCTATTCTAAATAAGGTGAAAGTGAGGATAAATAAGAACTCTAAGGCGATAGAATAACAGATCATAACTAGTAGGTCATCAGGAAAATCTTGAGGGAATGGGATTACTACCAAGAGGGAAGCGGTTTATTTTTAAGAAACGAGGTTATTTATTATTTTTGGAAAAATTTATATTATATTATCATTTTTTGGTATATTTGAAATATGGATAAAAGGGTAAAGGGAGAAAAAGTTCTTAAATGTGGTTGTCATTATTAGGTTCTAGTTGTATTATGTCCCACTTATGGTGCAAGTTAAATGCCATACATGACCCTAGTAGGGGAAAAGAGAGGTTACGTAGTGCAAAACATGGTTTAAACTTATTCGAGTCTCGCGTATAGGGTATTGTTTATAAAATGGGCGAAATAGGACCGAATTGGGTGAAGGCGACCTGAAATTTTGACAGAATTTATTGGAACTAACATTATAGATATGAGTGTCCTAGGGCAAACAACTATATGAGAGTTAATCAAGGGGTATGGCTTCCCTCATTTGGCATGACTTCCACAATACAATATACCCGAGTGTACTTGAATTACCTCACTATATACCTCGTGGTGACACTACGTGTCAGAGAAAATTCAATATACTCGATGTACGTGAATAAGTTTATATTATTTACTTCCCATCGTGAGTTCATTTAAACAATACGATGCGGGGGAACCGTTTAATATACGTCGAGGGTATTTGGCCAATGGAAGGTGAGAGATTATTGCTTAGGTTGACTGCGCCTCATATAACTGGCAACCCATCACAAAGCGAATCTCGAATATTGGGAAAATATATGGTAAAAAATGTGTAGCATAGTGTGAAAATGCTTGAGTCTTATTAGTATCCTTGTGCAAAGTATTATGTATTCTAAGAGATATTTGTACAATTACTAAGCATGAAGTAAAAATAGAAGGTATATATAAGTGTCATCTGCTAAATAGCTAATATACAAGTGGGATAAAACATGTGAACATATGAGTGAAGAGAAACATGTGGATGGGTATAAGTGAAGTATGTAAGTGTGTACAATTGAAGTGAATCATGTGATAAAAGGGAGGAATATACACGAGATAAATAGGAAATATGTAAAAGTGAAAAAAAGATGAATATATACAAGTATTAAATAATTAAGCATGTACATGAGATGAAGAGGGATATACGTAGGTGATATAAAATAAATGATAAGGACATGACATATGGAATATGTAAGCATATACAAAAGATGAAAAAGAGAAGGTGGGAGAAATAAATGTAGAAGTTAAAAGATATACTCACATATGTAAAATAAAAAGTAAGAGAAGAAAAACAAAACTGAGAGTGCGCACGAATTAATGGACCAATTTATTTAAGTAAATGCCCCTAATACATAAATCCAAATTTTACTCAAATTTTAATTACGATGTGCATGCAAATTGTGTTCAAATATAGATTTATAATTTTATGACCAGACACGCAAAAACACACGAGATGAGGAAAAATCCATTTACAGGGCAATACATTTTATTCAATGTTATTGATAGTTTTGAATACAATCTACTTACAAAAGCACTTAGCTACACTAATTCAGACGCGCAGAGTCTTCAAAGAGTCAACAAATACGACCCAGCTCCAGAGTCGTCCAAAGGTAGCGGTCTACCCTCGGTATCCACCGATTCAGCCATCTTCCTTCTTCGGTAGTGAAACCTCATTTCACAAAATCATCCATAGAGAAAAGCCTTTACAAGAGTGTACATAAGAAACCTTCTTGATGTAGGTAAAAGTGATCTTAAATATATCCCGGGGGTGAGGAATATTATATGAGGTGTTTTTCTTTTCGAAAAAGAGTTCTTTGAATATCTGATCGCATCCAGCCTTTTTATAAGAAGGGAAGATAAAAAGGAAAAACTCAAAAGATATTGGGAAGATATTCATTAAAAAAAACTAAAACTGTGTCGGTCGTTCGTTCGAACAAAAGGTCAGGTCGTCTGAACGATACCTGCATCTCGTTCGAACAACAATCGAACGATGATTTATAATGAGATTACAGTGCTGAAAGATTTAAAACCTCGTCAAAGTCGTTCGAACGGATACTTCTAATGAGATGTCAACGAAATAAAAAAAATCGTATGTAACTTCGTTTGAACAACAATCGAACAATAGGACAAACTCATTCGAACGGCAGTCCTCCTCGTTCGAACGAGGCATCGACTTTTGGAAAACTTTTTAAAAAAAAATTGAGTTCTTTTGAGAAAAATATTGCCTCACAAAAAATAAGTAAATCCTAAAAAATACTTTGAACCTTTTTACCACTCCAAATGCATTATTCTTCCACGATTGTTGAGACGACCAAATCTTGCATTCTTTGACGATCTTCAACGTAGTCTTCAAGTACTAAGAAGTAGTGATATAAATGTGTTTAGGTTTCGTGTTTGTGTAATGGGATACGCCAAACCAAAATAAATAAAAAAGTGAGCAATCATAAAATTTGCTCTTACAAATTACCCCCTTCGGCTATTCTGGTACAAAACACCATCCTAAGTCAAATTGAATCCTATAACTTAATACAACAATTAACCCTCCCAAAATATAAATGAAAATGGAGTAGAATTTGTACAAGTCTTCAATTGTGAAACTCGATCTTTCTTTTGGCAAACATTGTCTTCATCTTGCGTGGGCTCAAATAATCATCATCCAAGCAGAATGTCCTACACACATGAGACAAAAAAAGATACCATGATGCATAGAGTTTTAAAAAGAAAATAAAAAAACTCCTACTCAATTTCTTCTCCCCCTTTTTATTCGCAATAGACAAACAAGTCGAAACTAAGAATGAAATAGTGGCATCACACGAAGAAGTAAGACACAACACAAGTATAATCAAATAAGCACAGGTGATGATACTCTCAAAGGCACATAGCAACCAACTATTTTTGAAAATTTTTGAACTTTTTTAAAAATACAAAGTATAAAAGGAACAAATACAACACACCATGGATTAACCCTAAAATATTCGAACCGTGAAAACGAAATGTAGGGGTGTGAACATTTTCCATAGGTAAATCAACATATGTAGTCATAAGAAGTGTGCACGAAGTTTTGAGACATTCTAACGAAAGATCTCAAAGTTTACCTTAGGTGTAAAAATTATGAACTCGAGTGAAATTGACATAACTTAATCAATAAGTCATGAACATAAATGATTCTCACACCGAAAACGCCAAACTATGTAATATTTTTTTCTTCGAGATATTTAGTTGTGTAAATCCATTGATCTTCGATTTTAACTCCCACAAAATCTCACACATATGATGATAAACTCTCAATAATTTTTTTAATAAATTAATGCTCATATGTTGTGAAGTATCAATGTACAAAAATTGGCTTGGCACTTATATTTTTATGTGTCTCTAATATTTTTAGGCTCTTTTATGCAAAAGATAGCTTTTTACACAAATAATATTTTTATCTTTCCTAGCCACTTTTCATTGCTTAACTTTTAGCAATATTTTTCGAAAAAAGATGTAATCCGGATAATGGTTCTTACATGCACAACCTTATCTCTTTTTACATTTGGTTTGTTATAAAGAAAAATTGAGAAGAGAACATCGTATTCGACAAGTGACAAGTTCATGCAATGTTCAAACAAGTTCGTGCACATTTGCATTAAAGTTGACTAGGAGTCAAACATGTAGAGAGTAATCATCGAATATCGACGTAATGACTCCACACATTATTAAGCACACTATAAAAATGGCGTCATGTCTCAAAACACTACGAAAAAGTCACGTGAAATTATGGAATGAATAGGTGATCTGGGCATATTAAATGTTCATCCATATATGGTGATAAAAAACACAAAACTCTTTTTATCTTTTTCAAAAAGAAAATATCAAAAATACTTTTTGCCTTTTTCATAAAAATGAAAATATATTTGTATTTTTCAAAAAAATTAAAAAAATAAAACTCTTTTTGAATTTTTCTAAAAAAATATCAAAATGAAAAATCTTGATACACTAATATCACAATGATAATACAATATAGCAACATGAATAAGATATATATGCATGGTAATCATCATACACTAGATAATATATCTGAACTCAGTCAACGGTGAAAATACCTAAAGATTTCCTAAGATCCTCAAATCGAAGTGTATATAAAGATTTCATGAATATATCGGTTAATTGATGATCGGTGCTCACAAAGCTCAAGGACACAACCTTCTCCTCAACTAGGTCACATATAAAGTGCTCGCGTATCCTAATGTGCTTCGTGCGCGAATTTTGGACCGGATTATGGGTATTTTGAATTGCACTCGTATTAGCACAAGAAATAATCATCGTGCCTTGTGAAATACCATAATCCTCCAACATTTGATTCATCCATAACAGTTGCATGCAATAACTCCCTGTGGCAATAACTCCCTATGGTAATATACTCAGCCTCCGTCGTGGACAAAGATATGGAGTTTTGCTTCTTGCTCAACCAAGAGACATGAGCACTCCCAAAATAGAAACACCCACCCAAAGTGCTACTACCACCGTCGACATCCCTTGCCTAATCAGCATTCGAATAGGAGGAGAGTTGATAATCGACATCAAAGGAATACCAAATACCATATAAAAGAGTTCTACTCACGTATTTGATGATACATTTAAGAGCGCATAAGTGTGACTCTTTTGGGCATGCCTGGTATAGCACACAGACTCCAACATTAAAGGCAATATCGGGACGACTGGAAGTTAAGTAGAGAAGACTACCTATCATACTAAGAGGATTTGCTCCACGTCCTTGACTAAAGAATTTTTGCTAAGCTTTATCAATGTACTCATAGGGTTACGTGAATGCTTAATGAAGTCTAAACCAAACTTCTTCACAAGGCCTCTTGTATATTTGTATTGAGATATGAATATCCCATCCTCAAGCTGACGAACCTGAAGACCTAGGAAGAATATAAGCTCACCTACCTTACTCATCTCAAACTCACTTTTCATCTTCTCCTCAAAGGTGTGAGCATGGTGGGAGCACGTGGATCTAAACACTATGTCGTCTACATTGACTTGGGCAACCAAAATAGCACCACTCTCTATCCTTACAAATAATATCTTATCCACTCCCCCTTTCTTGAAGGCACGAGCTAAGAGATAGAAAGTGAGCCTCTTGTACCAAGCACGAGGTGATTGCTTTAAACCATATAAGACCTTCTTAAGATAATAAACGTGTCCCAGGTGCTTAGGGTATTCAAACCCTTTTGGCTGTTCCACGCCACCTCCTCTTATAGAATGCCATTAAGAAAGGCACTATTGACATCCATGATATAACTTGAGGCTCGAATGACATGCTATGGCGATTTATAAGCGGATGAACTCAAGCCTAACGGCATGAGTTAATGTCTCAACAAAGTCTACACCTTCGATTTATGTGTAGCCTTGAGCGACCAACCTAGTATTATTGTGAACTTTGGTACCACTATTATCCATATCACTCTTGTAAACCCACCTGGTACTTATCACATTAGAATCGCTAGGTTGGGGCACTAACTCCCATACATCATTCTTATGAAACTGAAGTAACTCATCTTGCATGACGAATATCCAATGCTCATCCTTGAGTGCTTCTTTCACATTCTTGGGCTTGATTCAGGATGTGTAGCACAAATACCTAACCTTATTTTTGAGTTGAGAATGAGTTTTGACACCTAGCGCACATCACCAAGTATAGCATAAGGGTTATGACTTTTTTTAACCTAAGACGGTGCCTACCCAAAATCAGGAGTGGGGTCCACCATGGTAACATGAAGAAGGATGGGATCGTCACCAGGGGTGCATCATCCTCACACTAGGGGCTAGAAACAACAAACTCCGGTGGCTCCTCATCTCTAATCGCGACATTTATTGACTCTATAACCTTAAAGCTTGTAAGTTTAAAAACCCTATAAGCCCTACCCGTTGATGAATATCCTAAAAACATCCCCTCATTGCTTCGAGAGTCAAACTTTCCTAAATGTTCTCTATCTCGCATGATATAGTAAGTACTCCCAAAGACATGAATATACGATTGGTTGAACTTCTTCCATGTCCACAACTCATAAGGCATATGAAGTGTGTGCGTATAAAGATATACCATATTCATCGTATGGCATGCGGTGCTCACCGCCTCTGCCCAAAAATATCTAGGCACGTTTCTCCTAAGAAGCATGGATCTAGCCATTTCTTATATCGTCTAGCTCTTCATCTCAACTATCCCATTATTCTGAGGAGTACGAACGGACGAAAACTCATATTTTATGCCCACTCTATCATAATAGCTATCCACTTTAGCTTTTTAACATTCGGTGTCGTTATCATTACACATCTAATTAATAGTGACGCCATGTTGGTTTTGTAGGGAACAATACTTGGTTATAAGGAATTCAACCGCATTGGAATTTTCTCTAAGGAACCCTACGATATAATATCTAGAAAAGTCATTGACCATCATGAGAATATATTTCTTACCATCTAAGCTCTTTGGATGAGTAGGACCCATAAGATTCATGTGAATCAACTCCATAACATGAGAGGTGGCAATAGTACTCAACTTTAGATGGGGACTTCGAATTTGTTTTTCTTGTTGACAAAGAACACAAACTGAGGAAGTTGGTTTTCCAAGTGATGGTAAGCCACGAACTAAGTCCTTTTTCACTAATCTCTCGAGATCTCTAAAGTTCACATGACCGAGTCATTAATGTCAAAGGTCTATAATGGAGACCGTGACACTATTGCACATAAAGGAGGACTTGGGAATAATCCCATAACAATTATTTCCGGTCCTCACACCTCGTAGTAAAAGTTCACCTGATTGGTCATAAACATTACATTCAGACCGATTAAACTTTATCGCAAAGTTTGTGCCGCATAGTTGGCTTATGCTAATTAAGTTCACTTTCAACCTTTTCACGTACAACACATTGTCTATTTTAGGGATTTCGGGTATCTCAACACATCAATGCCCTAAAATACAAGACCTACTCCCATCTCCATAAGTGACTTTACCTTCATTGCGATCCGCAAGGTGGGTGAAAATTAAAATGTCACCAGTCATGTGCCTAGATCACACACTATCAAAATACCATTAGGAAGTATTTTGAACCTTGAGAGCAACGTCCACAACAAGGGCTTTGACGTCTTGCCTAGGTACCCAAGTGGAGGGAACCTTTTGTTTGCCCTTGTCATTATTGGCTCTAGTCGGAGCGTTGGAAGAGTTATCAAATGACAAAGACATCTATTGAAATTCTTCCATATGCGACTTCGTGACTAGAAACTCAACTTTCTCTCAAAGGCTAGCAAAAATACTAGAGCAGTGCGTGGGAGTATGTGTACACCTAGTTTACCTAATGTATAGTAAACCTCTCTAAGGCCACCTCTCCAGTTGCAAAAAGTGCAAACATAGGCTGGTTAGGGTCTAACTTGGTTCCTTTTTCTAGGATGAACTCTTTTTTATGGTTTATGTTGAGGGCTAACCAGTTTCGCTGTAGTATGGGAGGTGGATGCACCGTCATAACCTATTTTATGCCTCTTACCAAAACCTAAAGTGGGTTCGAGGAGCATCTTACCTACCTTCTTCGATGTATCCCCGATAGTTACCTTGACCTACCAGGCACGTTCAAACTTTTTCTTGAGTTGGGATACAAGGGCTTTTAGTTTCTCACGAGTCTCCATGAATACTCGGAGATCTCTCATAAGACTAGCCACCTTGTTGGTCAAGTCCCCGTTCTCTTTCTCAACTAAACAAACTCTCGCTCCCAAAGCTTCTCTCACCGATGACTCACTTTCTCTCGCTTCTCTCAACTCTTTCTTTAGCGCTAAAAATCTCATAACTAACCTTTTGTTTTGTTTCTTAGTTTTATAGGACTCAGTATATAGATCGGCATAGGCGTGTTGAAGGTCACTCTCGCCCTCACTTAAAACATTTCCCCTATCACTCTTATCGGAATGACTAGACTCACTGTCGAGGTGTCCATGTTTATTAGCTCACTCATCGGCGTGAGGTGCACTCGGTGTACTAACATGACTATCTGTGAATGCGGTGAAGTTACATCCACGTGGTGATTTATGCCCCAAACTCACCGATTCGACCTCACTATCGCTAAGCGTGACATTTAAGGCAGTTGCCTTTCCCTTGTCACTTTAAACTAGTCGGACACTAATGAGCTTTGTGACCCTTTCCCTCACACTCATAACATCTATCCTCGTCTTTCTTTGGGAAATGCTTTTTTTTCAAAAAATTTTTTGCCCGATTTATATTTTGTATCTTTCTTAAAACTTTTCTTTTCTTTGGAAGTATTTTGCTTTTTAAGTTTGAGAAACTATTTAAAATTTGTAGCAAATAGGGATAAATCGTATAAATCAAAATCATACTCAGAATCTGACGACACTTTCTATTCTTTTTAGATTGGTATTTTAGTGTAATTCCCATTTCCTCAGGCTTAACAATTTGAGGAAACATATCTATCTCATATGTTTGAAGATCTTCTACAAGTTCTTCTAACCTACGATAATCCAGGATTCCTAATGAATTTAGTACGGTAACCTTAGGAATAAAACAGGCAGGGAGCGGTCTCAATATTTTCTTAACAAAACGAGTCTCAGGTATTCTCTCACCTGAATTGAAACTCGAGTTTATTATATCGGACAGTCGTGCGTAAAACTCTTTAAATGATTCAGATTCAAGCATAGCGATAGTTTCAAATTGTGTGGTGATATTTTGCAGCTTAGAAGCTTTAACAATGTTGATTCCCTCGTGAGTGATTTGGATGGTATCCCAAGCTTCTTTAGACGTGGTGCACATTATAATGTGGTGGAACTCGTCAGGGGTGATGACTCCCAAGATGGCACTCAAACTGTGGCGCGAGTTAAAACCGCTCCATTTAAAGTCGTCTTTTGTCCATTGAGAGACAGTTTTAGGGCCAACGTCATTATCAACAATTACAATGGGTGGTGTCCACCCTCTTTAACAAAGCAACCAAAAATGTTCATCAATTAATTTTAATGTATACCTCATCCTAGATTTCCAGTAAGCATAATTGGAACCATAAAAAATGGGAATTTGTTTATACAACTTATCTATTAAATTTCGGCCTTTTAAATATCAATAATTTTTCAAAAAAAAAATTGATATAAAAAAAATTGTCAAAAAGGATTACACGATATTTAGTGTAACCTTGAGAGTGCGCTTGTAATCAATGAATTAACTTGTTTAATTAATTTCCAATTTAATTCCCAGTTATTAATTAAAATTATAACTCTTGCAAATAATTGTGATTGACAGAATATACATAATCAAGCATGCACACAGTCACAAGTTTGAGGAAAAATCCTCCAAAGGGGTAAAACCTTTTTATTTCACTATATTGTTTAACGACTTACAAATACAAAGAAATACAACTTGACACACGAATACCCATAGGCGTCGGTTCATTGTCGTCGGCAAGAGATCCCGCAAAATCTCCAATAGTCAGCAATGGAGAAACAACCTTCTTCTCCACAATAGTACTCCGGATGAGTAAAATGAGTAACTAGGGTTTAGAACGATTCACATATATATTTGGGATAATTTGGTGAATCAAAAGAGGTTTAAAACTAAAAATATGATGCCTTAAAATCGCAACTATTCTGCAGAAAATGGAGTTGTAAAGACTTGAAAAACCTGAATGCATAAGCATGTACCTATATAAAAAATTAAGTCGGCACGGTCGGTCGAACGACATATGATGTCGCTTGAATGACATATGACGTCGCTTGAACGACATATGACGTCGTTATATCCTTCTTCACGCGACACATCAAATGAAGTTAAAATTCCAAAACAATAAGGGTTCGCTCGATGACATCTTCAAGCGAGCTTCAAGCGACCCATCACGTGACATACAATGTCATTTGATAAGGTCGTTGAACGACATCAGCCTATCGTTTGAATGACAAGGCTTAGTCGCTTGAACGACTGAAGCGTCATTTTCTAAGTTCGCCTTCAGCTTTTTAGAAATTTATTTTAACTTAGAAAACCCAATTTTTCTTGATAAAAACATTTTAGAAAAAATTCCAAATAGATATGAAAACATTAAAATCTCCAAATTAAACATTTTACCATATTCGACAGTGGAATTAGTGGGAACTGTTGAAGACGTACGTTGCACGTTGCACGTTGCTCGATGTTGTTGCACTATATACGTATAAAGATGATGGGAGCGCAAAGCTCCGGATTCGAATTGAGGCCTTCATGGATGATCTTGTTGACGTGCCGAATGTAGTGTTATATGACATACTTACGACGATCTAGGACGCATGGAAAAATTCCTAAATTCTAAACGGACATTTATAAAATCACGTCCTCACAAATCTCCCCTTATGTTTATGCCGGTACATACATAAAAATATCTGAATTAAGTTACCCAAACTCAAAACTAATGACATATAATTTAATTTCCCCATAAACCGAAAAATTGGAAATACTAAATGACATGTCTTCAAAAAAATATTTAACATTTTCAATTCTTCAACTCTCCAATGTTTCTTTGTCATCATGAGTGTGTGCAAAAAAAATTATCCTCAATTGTGTACCTACACACATGAGACAAGAAAGATACCCGTGACGCGAAAAAGTTTGAAATATAATGATAAGCAAAAATCAATATTAATTAATCTTAAGTAAACCATTATAACATCAAACACGACATCTCCCCCATAATTTGTTGTCCCCCTTTTTATGATCTCCCCAAATAGACAAATATGAAGAACACAAAACAATGTAAATGGAGAATGTCACAAGGTAATAAACTTTCTCTTTTGAATTTTTCAAATTTTTTCTCAAAAAAAATTATACAACAAAGAATCACACCATGAAAGAACACGAAAATAACCAAGTCGGTGATAGCGGAAATGAAGGGATTTGAATAAATTCAATAGGAAAATCAATGGAAATAAACAAAACATATGAGCACGATGAATTTCTAATATTATTAACGAATGAACTCAACATCTTCCTTAGGTGTAAAAATGGTATAATTATAAGAAATTGATTCAATCTAATAAATAAATCAAAGCTCAAAGGGATTTTCACACCAATAACGTCGAAAACTATTTAATTCTTTTTTCGAGATTTTTAAGAAAGCGCAAACTCCCTTAAATTTCTATTCATTTTCTATTTTAAGTTCTTTTGAGGTGTCTATTTTTCTCAACTTAGAGAAATCCTATTAGCCCCTTTTTGGCATATGAATCTTTTTATTGCCTTAATTTTTGCTTGGCCTCTTTTAAACGGTGGCTTTCACGACGTGATTATTATCCACTCATAACCCTTTCCCGTGAACACTCATTATTTTTTTAATTTATGCAATTTAAATCCTCACGGTAAACGTTTCTTATATGCACAACTATTATTATTCTCGTTTTATCGCATTTGGTTCATTATATAGACAGAACTGAGATGAAAACACTCAAACCAACATGTGATAGACAAATACAAAATTCAAATAAAACCATACACGTGTGCATTAAAGGAGATAACGAGTCAAACATGTAAAAAGATATCACTAATCACATCTTAATGACTCCATACATTATAAAGCATATGTATGAAATGATGTAGCATCTCAAATCACTATCAAACAGTCGCGTGGAATATGAAAATGAAGTTGTGACTTTGGCTATCTTAAATGCCCATCCATAAACGATGTAAACAAAATACAAAACTATTTTTGTCTTTTACAAAAATTGATTAAAAACAAAAAAAAATATGGATTTTTAAGTGTTTCAAAAAGTAGAAAATCTTTTTGTATTTTTCTAAAAATAAGAAAAAATAAAATAAAAAAATGATATAAAGGATACAATGTAGAGATAGGAATTATATGATATAAACATGAAAATTACATCCTATTCTAGACACGGTAACCACCCCTCAGTCAACTATGCAAATTCTTAAAGACTTCCTAAGACTCTCGAATATAAGGGCGTCTAAAGGCTTCGTCAAAATATCAGCTAATTGGAGGTCGGTAGACATAAAACTCAAGGATACGACTTTCATTTCTACTAACTCACGGATAAAGTGCTTGCGTATCCTAATGTGCTTTGTATGCGAATGCTGGACTGGATTGGGGGATATGTGCATCGTGCTCATGTTATCACAGGAAATAGTCTTGGTGTCCTTTGATATCCCATAATCCTCCAACATCTGCTTCATCCACAGAAGTTGTGTGCAACAACTCCCGGCAGCTATGTACTCAGCCTCCGCAGTGGATAAAGAGATGGAGTTTTACTTCTTGCTGAACTAAGAGACAAGAGCATAACCAAAGAAGAAACACACACCAGAAGTGCTCCTACATCCATCTGCATCCCTACTCCAATCGGCGTCCGAATGGGCGACAAACGGTCATCAGTATCAAATGAATACTAAATGCCAAATGATAGAGACCCAGTCACGTATTTAATAATACGTTTAAGAGTGAGTAAGTACGACTCTTTCGAGGATGCCTGATATCGCACACAGACTCCAACGCTAAAGGCGATGTCGGGACGACTGACAGTCAAGTAGAAAAGACTACCTATCATACTCTGATATAAGGTTTGCTCTACGTCCTTGCCTGAAGTGTCCTTGTTAAGCTTAATTGAGGTACTCATCGTTATACGTGCGTGCTTAGTGAAGTCTAAGCCAAATATCTTCACTAGGTCTCTAGCATACTTGGATTAGGATATGAACATCCCATCCTCTAGCTGATGAACATAGAGACCAGTGAAGAATGTAATCTCACAAACCATGCTCATCTCGAACTCACTCTACATATCCTCCTCAAAGTCGTGAGCATGTCGGGAGCACGTGGAACCAAATACTATGTCCCCCACATAGACATAGGAAACTAAAATAGCACCATCTCCTCTCCTAACAAATAATGTCTTATCAACTCCCCCTCTCATGAAGCCATGGGCTAAGATATAGGAAGTAAGCCTCTCGTACCAAGCACGTGGTGCTTGCTTCAAACCATACAGAAAAATATACGTGATCAGGGTGCTTAGTGTCTTTAAACCCTTTTGGTTGTTCCACGTAAACTTCCTCCTGTAGAATGACATTCTGAAAGGCACTCTTGACATCCATCTGGTATAACTTGAAACGCAGATGACATGCAATGGCGAGTAGTAAACGGACGGACTCAAGCCTCACAACAGGAGCAAATGACTCGTTAAAGTCTACACCCTCTATCTGTGTGTACCCCTAAGCGACCAACCTAGCCTTGTTTAGGATAATAGTACCATTCTCATCCATCTTATTATTTTAGATCCACTTGGTACCAATCACATTCTTCTCACTAGGTCAGGGGACAAGATCCCAGACATCATTCTTTTTAAACTAAAGCAACTCATCTTGCATAATAGATATTCAATGTCCATCCTTGAGTGATTTTTTAATGTTCTTGGGCTCGACTTTAGATGTGTAGCACATAAAGCTAACCATGTTCTCTAATTGAGCACGAGTCTTGACTCCTAAGGTGGGATCTCCTAGAATGGCAGTAGGGTTATGACTTTTGTGAACCCGAGCAGGTGTGTCCCCTAAGTCAGGAGTAGAGTTCACCCTGGGTGTGTGAGGGGCAATTGGATCATCAGCTGGAAGAGTGTCATCCTCACACAAAAGGTTAGAATCAACAAATAATGGTTGTTCATCATCTTGCACGGTGACGTTTATTGACTCTATAACCTTATAGCTCCTCATGTTAAATACTCGGTATGCTCTACTCCTCGATGAATAGCCTAATAATATTACCTCGTCACTCCGGGAGTCAAACTTTCCTAATTGCCTTTATCCCGTAGGATGTAGCATTTACTCCTAAAGACACGAACATATGAAAGGTTGGGCTTCTTTTCAGTCCATAATTCATAAGGCGTATGAAGTGTGTGTGGACGAAGGTAAACCCTATTCACCGTGTGGCACGCGGTAGACACCGCCTCAGCCCAAAATCTCCTAGCAACTCTACAACCTTTGATTTTTTATAAAAAAAAAAGTACACAAAGCTTCTACAGAGTATCATGCGTCTCAAATAATCTAAATATCTTTAATGAATCCAACGTGTATATAAACCTAAAATACAAATATAAAACTATGGGGGGTGAGCAGGAAACTCGGTAGCTCGTATAACTGCTCCAAGTGCACTAAACATAATATATCAAGTGTATGCAATATGACACTCGTTCTAGGATTCCAATATAATAATAATCAATCTTATTTACCTATAACGTCTCTACACAAATCTCGAGCCCAAACATTAAATCCTCGTCTCACTTCCCACGAGACGATGTGGACTCTCGTTATACTTTCTTGTTACTTATCCTTTGAACAATCCATATACTCTACAAAATATGAATCAACCATCTCATCAAAATAATAAAGGCACGATGGGCTTATCCTCATCGTTCCACCATCACAACCTTGACATAACCGCCAATATTGACACAATCGCTAAAATCGAATCCATGACATTTGTTCATTCGATAAGAAACAAAAAACTTAACCCGAAAAGCTCACCCCGTATCACAGGTGGTTTAGCTAAGGGATGCCTATGCATCCTCCGATAAAATTTTAAATTAATTTTTCATTCTCCTTATGTAATCAAGAATATAAATAATTCGGTTTTCACATTTTGAGTACAAACTATCTACACAAAATTCCAATCCCAACATGTATGTAAATTACTCTAATTACATTATCCCAAACTACAAGGCATGAAAACAAAGCATATGGAATGCTTGCAACCAAATGAATATTCACATACAAAGTTATAAAATTATAAAATGCACAATAAGCATGTATCATATATACAAACATGGGTGAATATGAGTAATATACAAATAAATCACGGGATAGCGAAACTACCTTAAACCATAGAAGTTGAAAATGTCGAATAAAAGTGCTAAAAATCTTATAAATCGTTACTTGTAAATAATTATCATCATATTATTCCTCTTATATTGAAAACAAGTTATTTTATTTCTCCTCGAAGACTATCTCCCAAGTTCTTTTTGTTTTTGTATCTCAATTCTCTATAATTCTTTCACTAAAAGGTGTCTAATGCTCACAAAACCTAACACGCTTTTATATATTTGTAGATATGTTTAAAATAATCCTAATCAGTTTTGAAAAATATTAAGACTCGCCCCCCACTCTTCCTTCCTTTGATTTCCATTTAACTTCTCAAATCCTTACATAAATTGCCCCATTAATCGGGTTAACAATTCATCAACCAACTATTATTCTTTCCAGCTTAATTTTTATGATTTTTCATCAAATTAAATTTTTTAAATACATGTAAAAGTATGACCAATATGAATCCCGCCATCTTCCTCACTCAATTTCTCTTAATTTCACAATATAGGCCCTTAGACTAGCACAATAAACCTTACTAGTGACGAAACAACTAATATCTATTTAGTTTATTTTTCTCGTTTTATTATTTTAAGATAAATTATAAAATATCCAAATTATATTATGTAATATTGGTAATACCAAAAAGTAAAAATACAAAATGATTTCCACTTGTTTTAACCTGTCGCTTGTTAACTAGTTTATAAAAATTGATCATATAAAAAAAATTCACATCAGTTTTCTTTAATTAAAATAAGTTCATATACATATATTTCACACTTGATTTATTAAATCCATGTATTATTTAACAATTGCACTAAAATTCGTAAAATTCCACATAATTAGTTAATAATTCATAAATAAATTTTGCAAATAAGTATGATAATTCATCTGATCATATTTTAAATTGGATCCAAAAAATATGGGGTATTAGAACATCCCCCCATACAAAAGGAATTTTATCCTCAAAATTCACTAAAAACTATTCTTTCATTCACTTAATACGGAAAAATCAAAGATAACGCAATATACACATAGAGAACCGATAACCCAAAACTCGAGAATTCGAGTAACCTATAGCTCTGATACCAATTGTAATACTTAAAAATTTTAAAAATAAAAATAATTAAAATGCGTGCAGAATTGAACATTTTAAAAGGAAATACCATTTACAATAAATAATTTAGCTTGCGAAAACATAAAATGACATTTATTAGTAAATAACCGATTTGCAATTGTGATAAAATACAAAGATTAGTTTGTCATTAATAATCAAAGTTCTTTTTTTTACTAACTTAAAGCGAAAGTAAAATATACAACTATTTCTTACTCAACGACTCGTCTCCCTCGCAAACCTTAATGCTATTATATCTTTTACCTCTCCTCCACAATGCAACGCAAGAGTCCACCCACACAAGATGCCATAACGCAGGAGTCCACATACATCTTGGTATCCACCAATGAGGCTCAACAACCATCTGCGAAATCGAAACACGAAATCCATCGCTTCTTCATCGCAACACCACAAACACGGAGTCCACCGTGTGTAAACAACAAGTACGGAGTCCACTGCACGAAACACATTCTATTAAGACGTAGAGAAACAAACGTTGGTGCCCAAATAAAAGATCTCAAAACACGTGAATATAAAGAACTTGGATCTTTAAACACAAAGGGTGACACTAAGGTTTTGGAACATTTGTGAACAGATGAGGAATTGATGTTTTCCAAAAGTTCCTAAAAACTGAGTCCAACATGCCTATATATAGTAAAACATAAATTTCGAGGCAACGAACTCGTTCGAACAAGGATACACAACTTCATTCGAACGATAATGAGTTTTTGTCATAACGAGAACAAAGTTCGTTCGAACGAAAACCCTTTTTCGTTCCAACGAACTTCCAATGAGTTGTTCACTGTTAAACAAAAGCCCTCATTTGATGTTCATTAGATGCACATTCTAACGAGATTTCAATTTTAATCTAATGAGATTAAACTTCTATCCAACGAGAGCAACATTTCGTTCTAACGAGATTCAGAACACGTTTTAGCGAGATCGTGACAAAAAAAAAAAATCTTCAAAAAATATTTTAAAAACAGTTCCGAACAATTTTGTTCAAAAACAAACATCTTTAAAAATATCCAAGGACTGTATTCAAAGTGCATCCATACTTGTGAGATCATAAGTAAACATGAAGACAAACTTGGCAAGATAAACACGACACAATTTGTAACCAACTTTGAATCTTGATCGCTACGTCTTTATCAAATATTTCATAGGCTTACGAGTTCGATAGTACAAAGTCTAACCTATGACTCAAATATTTTGTTCGGAATTCAGCCACTTACAAATAAATTGACTTGATTGGAAATTTATCCTTACGCATAACTTTTGCTTTTGAATAAAAATATAGTACATAGCACTTCTACAACGTTCCATACGTCTCAAATAAATAAAATATCTTTAATGAATCCAACATGTGTATAAACCTGAAATACAAATATAAAAACTATGGGGGGCGAGTGAAAAAACTCAGTAGCTCATATAACTACTCCAAGTGCACTAAATACAATCGTGCCTGCACATATATCAAGCGTATACCATATGAAACTCATTTTAAGATCCCAACTTAACAATAATCAATCTTATTTACTCATAAACTCTATACACAAATTTTTAGCCTAAACATCAAATACCCACCTCACATATCTCGAGACAGTGTGGACCCTCGTTATACTTTTTTGTTACTTATCCTCCGAATAATTCATGAACTCATAAAAATATGAATCAACCATTTCATCAAATTAGTAAAGGCATGATGAGCATATCTTCATCGTCCTACCATCACAGCATTGACATGACCTCTAATCTTTACACAACCGCAAAAACAAAATCCATGACATTTGTTCATCCGATACGAAATAAAAATGGAACCCAACAAGCACACATTATATCACAGGTGGTTTGGCTAAGGGATGCCTATGCATCCTCCTATAAAATTTGAATTTAATTAAATCACTTTACTTATGTAATCAAGAATATAAATAATTTGTTTTTCAAAATATGAGTACAAATTCTCCACCCAAAATTTTAATCCCAACACACATGTAAATTATTCTAATTATGTTACCTCAAACTACACGGCATGAAAACAAATCACATAGCATGTGTGCAACCAAATGAATATTCATGCACAAAGTTATAAAATATAAAATACACAACAAACATGTATCACATATTCAAACACAGGAGAATATGAGAAGTACACAAATAAACCATGAGAGTACGAAACTATCTTAAACCGTAGAAGTTAAAAATGTCAAATCAAAGTGCTGAAATGCTTCCAAATATTAACTTATAAATAGTTATCATCATTTTATTACTCTTAATTTAAAAATAAATCATTTCATTTCTCCTATAAAACTATCTCCCGAGTTCTTTTTTATTTTCTCTCATTTTCCCTCTCAATTCTCTATATTCCTCTCACTAAAAGGTGTCTAAATTCCACAAAATCTAACGCATTTTTATATATTTGTACATAGGTTTAAAATAAACCTAATCCCTTTAAAAATATTAAGACTTGTACCCCACTCTTCCTCCCTTCTATTTTCATAAAACCTTTCAGATCCCCACATAAATATTCTCATTAAGTGGGCTAACAACTCATCTACCAACTAATATTCTACCCAACTTAAATTTTTTGATAAAATTCAACTTTTAAAATACATGTAAAGTCGGACCGATATGAGCCCCATCATCTTCCTCGCTTAATTTTTCTTAACTTTATAATATACTAGCATGCAACCCGCGCGATGCGCTTGCGACTTATAAAATAATTTTTTAATAACTTCTTATACTTTTCAACTATAAATTTAAAATTAATACAAAATAAAAAGGATAACCGATGTTTTTTTATATAAAGGTGGAGTAAAACACAAATTGAACGTTCATTGTAAATTTGTACGAACCGATGTGATAAACATGCAAGAAAGTCAACCGTTTAGATGCTAACGCTATAAAACCCCAAAACAAATTGAGACTGCCCATTGCCATGTATATATAAAATATTAAAGGTATAGTTGCCATCAATCCCCAAAGCAATATTAAGGTTGATCTTGTACAATTTATTAAAAAGAAAAGAAAAAACACCCATTCAAATGGCACACACATGTATAAAAAAATATTACTTATAAATAATATTAACATGGTAATGATCTTCGGGTGTTTGTGATATATGAACTCGTGAGAAAAAATTATTATTATTTAAAATAATTTTGTAAATTTATATTAATAACTCTAAAAATTCTATTGCCAACTTTAAAATGTTAGTGAAATAATTTTGTAACTTTATATTACTAACTTTAAAATTTTACATCTATTAATTAAACCACTGAAATTTCTAAAATTTCTAACAATCAGTCAAATTTTTTTAACCCGTGGTATTATGTAGCATGGGTTTCTCATCCACAAGGATAGGTAACTCCCCTTCCAATTTATTTATCCCATTATAAATTCCCCCATAGAAACTCTAATATTCTTTGAATTTGTCCTCGTTATGCATTAGGGATAACAAATAATCAATTTCGGTGGTCAAGAAATTGAGGAGTGAGAATCATAAGGTTTCTGTCTGGGTAGTGGAGATTGGAAAGATGGGCCGATTTAAGAAATTTAATAAAAATCTTGAAAATTCTAGAGCCAAATGATAATAATAACTAACATTAAAGCATCCTCATTAACATTTAATACCATCATATTAAAGGTATAATAAGGATTAACAATGCAATATTAAATAACAAATACTGGAATTTTATAATTAAAATAAATTAATATAAGCTAATTAAATAACATTCACCATAAAAATTAATAATACTAACATTCGTTACTAATATAAATCAAACAATTGTTTATAGCTCATATGCAACAAAACAAAGAAAAAACTTGCATGAGTAAGAAATGTCACCTGAGAGAACTATTAGAGGAATTCTCTAACTTTGTTAAAGATATGGCTTAAGGAGGGTTAAAAAAGGAATGATGATGTTTTTGTGTTTTAGAGATTTTCAAAAGGTAAAAGAAAGGGTTGAGGAGAATTTGATGAACTGTAGGTGGAATTGGGTAAAAGTGGGAAAAAGGTTACGGCTTAGCTCGGAGAGAGAGAGTATCTTCGGCCTCCTTTACAAAATCTTTGCCCTCTCCTTTTATCTTCTTATTTTTTTGGTGTAGTTGGGCGATTGGTATTACCTATTTGGGGTGTCAAATTGATTCGGCTTCAATTATAGAAGTTGAATGTTTTTTGACAAATACACCTAGTTTGGAATATAAACAACCTTATTCCATTAACTTACTTTTAATATTGGGGAAACAAAGTATATAGAGGGTAAAATTCATTTGTTAAATAATAATGTTAATTGAAATTGTCCGCGTGGCACTCCGAAAAAACGAAAAATATCGTCACTAGATTCCGCTGTCAATTTTAATCATATACTATAATGTCATTAAACTAGCACACTAATCCTTACTAGCGACAAAATAACTGATATCCATTTAATTTATTTTTTCTTATTTTATTATTAAAGATAACTTAAAATATATCTAAATTTTATTGTGTAGTATTTCCAATACCAAAAAGTAAAAGTAAATAATGATGTCCACCTGTTTTTAACTTGTCGCATGTTAACTAGTTTGCAAAAATTAATCAAATAAAAAATTAATAAATTTTACATCATTTTTCTTTAATTAAAATAAGTTCATATAAATATGTTTCACACTTGATTTACTGAATCTATATATTATTTAAATAATTGCATTAAAATCCATAAAATCTCGCACAATTAGTTTTTAATTCACAAATAAAATTTATAAAGAAGCACGACAATTTATCTAATAATATTTTGAATTATATATATAAAAATATGGGGTATTACAATCTCCCCCCTGCAAAAGGAATTTCGTCCTTGAAATTCACTAAAACTTATTCTTTCATTCACTTAATACTGAAAAAACAAAGATAACGCAATGCACACATGACGAACCGATAACCGCAAGCCCGAGAATATGAGTATTTTGGGAGATTTACGGATTAAAGTGTTCAGGGAGAATACTCGAGACAATTGAAAAATCGCGTGCAATTAAAAAATTGGAATATAATTTTCATATAAAGCATTGGATATCACATTGGAGTATAACTTTCATTATTATTCTCTAAACAATACATGATTCTTACTTTTTTCAATCTATTTCTTTTGTTTATTTTTTTTCCACTTCCTTTTCTCACTCATTTTTTATATATATTTATCGAGAATAAAAGTCAATTCACGTGCTTAATTGCAACTACGAGACAAAATCATCATTAAATCCCAAATACCATTCCAAACAAAGGTATCAAAGGGGTTTGCATGATTTAAAAACTTCAATGTAGAGTTGGTTATGGAATTTTGAATTTTGAAACGAAAGGTTAATATTTAGGCTCAAAGGGAGGGGGGGGGGGGGTGACTAGGGGAAATAAAGGGTGAGGTAAAGGTTAATATGGGTGTATTAACAAAGAGGTCCTATGATAATTTCTCGAGTCAAAACAACGTTGAAAATCATGCTCAAGTATAATATTTCAAAATGAACTCAATTAGTGAACCATTAAAGAAAGAATGGTGAGATTATCAACTACTTTAACGTTTTTAAGGAGGAAATAGTAATATATAAACACTCATAAACGAAGAAAAACACAACATTCACTTGGTGTAAGCATATACAATGCAACGAAAGATCACCGAGTTATAAAAATATTAAACCAAATTACTTAAGTAAGAAAAGTGTATGTGCTCATGGGTTTAAAGTTTAATTCATGAAGTTTTTTATAATATCAATGATTCGAGGACCAAAGTTTTAATAACTTATAAAATTGAGAACATGCATTGTTGAATAATCTATTTGATCGGGTATTTAGTAAAATTTATCATTGGAAACAAGGGCAAAATGCCCAACAAAGGGTAAAAAAAAAGAACAAATTTTTGAAAATTTTCAATTTCTTACAATAAAAGCATGATTGGAAGAGCATATAGTCAACCAATGCAACTTAAAATATAATAAAAATTATATTCCACACCTCCTAACTTAAACCTCGTATTGTCCTCAATGTAAATCAAGAACAAAAGTTAAAGAAATGAACATAATGGTATTATCCAAAATGGAGCGATATCCGGATAACCCAAGCCCATTGAATCTACAAAACATGTTAGAACCAAGCATAACAAAGAATAAGAAGAAAAATTTTAACTAATTACACTAGAAAAAAAATTAAATATTCAAACAAAACAACTATTATTTACAACTAACAATTTTAACCTCTAACAACTATACAATAGAAGCCGAAATTTTTGAGGGTCCACCCAAAAAATGACTCAACTTTGAGGAATCAACGGTGTTCCCTCATTTGAGTTCATGCCTTTCGAAAAATAAGAATTTCGTTTGAATAACGGAAGGAGTTTAAAGGGCTGGAAAAAGAAACCATCACCAAATAAAAATATTTAGTGGATGATTTTTTTTTTTTTTTTTGGGGGGGGGGGTCAATGGGAGACAAGACCAAATCAGTCCCAAGAAAATTAAAATTACCTCCTTATATATTTTTCAATTGAAATTAGAGGTGGGGCACGTGTGAATGAATATCCCATCAAATGAAGTATCTCGAAATAACATTCTCTTTCAAGATTTGGGCCAAAGTCCTAAAGACTTTTATACCATTCTTGTGATGGTTGGATAGTGTTGGGGAACTAAAGAAATAAAAGACTTTCAATCTCAACAAAATTTTAATCATAAATCAAAGATTGAAATTCGAAAGTTCTTGGATCACTCTCAATGATTTATACTTTAAAGAAATGTGGAGGTGGAACGCAAGGTTCAACCTCAATCGAGCATTTTGAATATGGAATCAGTTCATCGAGTTGAGCATTTATTTTAATAGTCCGAGCTTTATGACTCTCAATTGGGTTATTCAATTCCTTATCCGCTAACTCCCGATCAAACCAACAATAAGACATAACATCTTCTTGGGGTATTTGCCCATGGTTAGAGGATTCCCTATTTCGTAAAGCATTATAATAAAAAATTTCAATTCTCTAATTTTCAAGAATTTTTAGGCATCCACGCATAATCTTGGGAGCACAGCTTTGAGAACCATCATCGTAATAATTAAAACTATCTAAGGACTTAAGATGAGACATTTTACCTCACGTGCAATTCAAACATGCAACGAGCACCCAAATTTCAAGTTTATTGAGGTTAGAAATGTACAAGTCACAACACTAGTTAAAACAAAAAAGAAAGAATATACAAAGTACTAAATCACTAAAATCCTAAAATACGTTGTTATCCGACAACGACGCCATTTTCGTTCGAGCGCAAACCGTGTGCTCGTGTAAAGACACTATTGTTGTTTAGTTTACCATCTTAATGCAAGAACCTAAACTTTAACTACATTTATTTTATAAGTATAGCGACGAGTTCAAGTAATGATATCCACTGGGAACGGTATTTAGAATTACATTGATTTATTACTTAAAAGGGAAAAATAAAAGATGATTTGTGGATGAGAAAAAGGAAAAGAAGTTAATTATAATAGTTAAAACTAAATAACAACAATTAAATAAAAACAAGATTAAGATTATTTTTCCACCATGGATTAATAAAATGTATTAAGGAATTTAGTTTGAATCGCAATTAACCGAGCATATTGAGTTAATTATAAACATCAAACATGAAGAGTCCTAACCCAAAGATGAAAGATAAAACTTTCAATTAAATATGGTGACAAATGGGTTAACGTTATAATATAGCTATAAACACTACCGTTGCGTGATAAATGAAGTTAAAAGTATAATATTCCAATATTAATACACATATTTTATATTAAAAGTGTTTCAACCCAAAACCTAGCTTTCAATCTCAAGAACCCATTAATGGTCGAAAAATGACCCCAACCCTTAAACTAACAACAATGCATTTTAAGACAAGTAAAACAACTAATTAATGAAGTAAAACAATTTAAAAAACAATAAAACTAATTAACAAAGTAAGAAAACTAATTAACAGGGATTGGAATAACTTGAGAAAGCTTTAATTAGTGGAGAAGAAGATAAATAGTACTTACAAAACCTAAAATGGGCAAACCTTATGAGACAGATAAATAAGCTCCTAAAATCAGCTCTCAGACCCTTACTAAAAACTATATTAAAAACTACATATCTCTAAAAAAATATGGAGAGAAACTATAAATACTAAAAGAGAAATGGCAAACTTGTAAAATAAAAAGTTAAAAATACAGGGGTCGAATCGATTCACGTTGTGATAAAGTCAGCATTGGCTGCTTTCGAATTTTTGGTGCAGGGGTCCAATTGATTCAACACTTGGGAGTTAGAATCATCTGTTTTTCATTCTTTTTCCCGTAAAGAGTTCGAGCCAGAAGCTCAAGTGCTGAAATGATTAAATTACCCCTAAAGATGCGCATTGGGCACATTGGATCAACAAACATATTCACCCTCTCTAGGTTTGATTTTAGTCATTCACACATTATTCCCAGGAGGCTAACCAGACTTCTATGCCAAGTAAACCCTGTTGGCCTATAGGTAGGTCCTATAGGGGTTCATTGTATTTTTAGGCTAAAACTTTTGATTGAGAAGTCCGATTCGCCCACGGTCGGGACCGTTGGAAAGATGATTCAAACATATATGATTTTCCAAGGGACGAAATCTTAGTTTAGATAGATTAACAAAGTCAAACAGGCCCGGAGAGATCATTTTTATTCTTTAGTTAGGGTTTAAAGGAGGATCGGGGGTCCGAGATTGAATGGACTTTGTTTCAACCTTATAAAGTGAAGATGTGTTAGGATATGGTATATACACGTCTTCATGCTCATGTTCACTCGAGGTGATCAATCACTGCCACTCGTCTCTTAACACTCTAGATAGTGGGGGATTATTTCCCATATGCTTACACTCAGACTTTAACACTCATTGGATGGTAGGTCCTAATAACCCTCCACACTCTTTGACATACAAGTGTGGAAAAAAGGGTTATTCATAGCATCAAAACAGTTACATCTAACCATTACAATCAGAGGCCGAACCTTCTTCAATGGCATTGAATGATCTTTTTTTCACAAACAAACTTGTCATTGTATTGTGGTCACACCTCAATCTCAAACCAATTATTTTTGTATTGTGGTCACACCTCAATTTCAACCCAATTTTCATGGGAATCTTCATGCTCGTTTTCATTTGAGGTGATCAATCACTTCCACCCTCCGCATTCGTTGACATTAAAGTGTGGAAAAAAAGGCATCCATAGCTTCAAAATAGTTAAATTTAACCACTATAGTCCTATGCCGAACAATTTTCGATGACATTCAAGGACCTTATTTTTACAAACACACTCATCATTGTATTGTGTTCACACCTCAATCTCACCCCCAGTTTCACGTGAATCTTCATTTCACATTTATGGAGATACAACAATTTAAATTTTAAAAATTATAATAGTATTAAAAGTAAAGAGCACACACCAAAGGACTGTGTGATAAAAGTTTACCAATTAGATTACACAAAAAATTATATTCAATATTAGGTGATGGATCTAAATGCGAAAAATGTAAAGCAAATAAATAATACCGGATGTATAAAGAAAAATCTACTAACGAGAAAAACCCCTTAGGCTAAAATGAACGACAAATGTACAATTATAGAGATTTGAGAACGCATGTACTCAAATCCGAAATGGAGCGAGTGTACTGAAATTAAATTCATTGTCATAATAAATGCATATTTCTTTTAATTACCTTTGATAGTTACATTACACAAAACTTTATATTCAATGTCAGGTTATTAATTTAAATGCGCAATAGGTAAACAATCACACAACAGTAAGTCGTAAGAGGAGAAGTTCACTAACAGTAAAAAATCTTGGGCTGAAATGAATAACAAATGCACTAAGATAGAGTTTTAAAAATAAAAAACTAACGACTTACAATCACATAACGTGCTAACCGGCTATATACTCTTTTGCACCATATCTTCCGTATAAGACGCCAATATCCGGAGTACGCTAACCGCAATTAGTTTTTGCCTTGACTAATATCGTTAGATATTTGCTGCAAAATTAAAATATTTCTTTTAAAGTTGAATATAAACTTTATTGAGAAGCCACCAAATGCTTGGATATCATTCCCCAATATGTGAGTTTTTATAAAAGTTTTGAAAGTGTTGAAAAATACTTTGCCTTGCTCAAACCTCACAAGTACCTTAAAAAAATATTATTATATTTGTTCAAGAATAAAGGTAAGATCGTCTGAGCTTCAATAAAACTTATGATTGATGTTTGAAAAGAAACATTTAAAAAATGCAAGGAGAGAAGTGAATAATAAAACTATGGATTTACATATGGAGTGCTTAATTAAAAAACTTATTTCTTCTTGAAAACACCCTCGATCAAATATCTTTTAATTTAAAAAAAACTCGCTTAATATTTTGTTCGCTAGAATTTTTGACAAAAGATGAGGATAATGAAGTAACTCCCTCCATATATACGAAGTTATCCATGCGTGGTGAAGCATAAATAGCACAAGTGGGGAGAATGACCTCATCACAAAAATCTCACACTCAATTATTTAAACAAGGAAATATATAGTTGTAAGAACTTTCGAAAAAAATCTAGCTAGTGGTTAGGATTTTTGAAATTAGAGTGAAGAGGATAGATTTGAGAAAAAAGAAAAGTATTTTTATCCAAAAAATATAAAGGATAAATTAAAATATGTATTATAATGATTCTTTAAGAAAAAAATAAAGGTGTTAAAATCTAGAGAGGTAAATCAAAATCCACTCTTAAGTTGAATGATGTGATTTCTTTTGGTCCTTAATAGGTTTGGCATTGTGGCACGTGCGATGCACGCAACGAGGGCAAAAGAGTGAGTGAGGATGGGAAGAGGATTGAGAGTTGTTTGGAGGGGTATATATATATTGACTCGCTTTACACATTTCCCGCTTCTGACATATTTCCCGCTCTGTAGAAACCCTAACCTTGAGAAAATGGGGACGAAACATCAGTCTTCAGACCCATCCTCAGATTCCAAGAAGCGAAGGCGCGTCGGATTCACCAAAGTCGGTAAGTTAATCTTCCATTTCCATTCATTTTTCAGATTTACCTCGCTTTTAGTTTTTTTAATTTTTACTTTGTTTTGTTCGATTTTGTTGGTGCAGATGCTGGAGTTGAGCCCAACGATTGCATTGAAATTTATCTAGGTCCGATTTTTTGCTTTTCAGACAGAATTGTCACACTAACATGCTGTTATTATCTTTATGTTATCTCATGATTGCCTTCTATTGTAATGTACTCGCTCAGGAAAAAATATGTTTTAGTTTTGATCTAAATCACCACTTTTGTGTATTTTCTACAATTGGTATCGCCGTGTGTGTGTGTGAGCTAGGATCACTCTAATGCACCGGCAGCAGTCGCTTGAATGTAATGTAGAGATTATTGACAAGAATTGTAAAATAGGCCCCTTTATCCATATTAATATGGAAAAACTGGGCTTAGGCATATTATGACTATTGTTTTCATAAAATCTAGTTACATCAGAGTTTCACAAAAGTAAAAAATGGATTATACATCATTGGTTTTGGTTGGCAAAATTTGAAATATGGCGAAGAGAGAAATCTTTTGAACTTGTCATCTTTTTGACATGTTTGATAGCCTTCACGTGGCTTGGAAATTTTTGCCAAACATTAATGCTCATTTTGAAGATTTGTCATGGATTTTTTTTCTCTTTGGGGGTGAGGG